>JASCZW010001564.1:0-140635 GCA_034211315.2 Aedes japonicus | reverse complement strand
GATCAAAGTTAATTGTTGATAGTACTGCAGTCATCGGAAGTTTTTTGTTCGCTGTCAAATTTGATTTCGAAAATTTATATACTACTTTACATAGGTGTGAACGAGTTTCTTACTTCTCTAGCATAGCAGTGGTTATTAACCTAAATTGCCACAGACGTTCCAGGTCCAACACAAGTACTCAGAAGATAGTCTAGCAGACGACGATGAATATATTGAAGAATTTTTTAGTGAAGCGATGACGACTTCATTGAATCTTGAAGATAGTTATGGCGATGCAGTGATCAAACGATTGAGCACGCATTAGACATTAAGCCCTCCAAAAATAATAAATCGCATGAGTCTAAATGCAAGATAATGGAAATAATGCTAAGGAAAACAAATGAAAAGTGCTGCCTGGCTCCGCAAGAACTTCGACTGAAAACTATAAAATCAAATTTTGAAATCGTTGAAATTGTTGGTGGACAGTTTTGGTACAAAGTCTAGGTAAATATTTTTGCAAGAAAAGATTATTTGGTTTACTCGCTACACATATCTTCCTGATTCTTTACCCACCGATTTACAGACCAGTGTTTGAATGATCTGATAAATATAACATGATGATGAAATTCTATCTTCAAAGCAGCAATCGCAATTTTGGCCCATACTTTTTTAAATATATCAGAAATGCATGAAATTAATCCAATGATAGATTGCTATATTTAATGGCCAAAACCAAACCAATATTTGATGATTTCATATGGTCATATTGGTCGAGGAGTTGATCGTTGCTAAAGATAGCAGATAAAGAAAAACAATCACAAAACAATGGTTAAGCCAGTTGTTTCATTTGCGATTCACTAGCACGTGCGTATTTTAAAGGTTAGTTCAAGTTTAGAATACTTATGGTCAATTTAAGTTAATGAACAAATATGTTACAGGTGTTGCTAGTGTTAACTCGAAAACAAGGCTCAAAATGCGAGGGGTATAATTTACACGCATGAGTCTTTACATTTATAAATAAAAGGGAAAGGAACAGCCGAAAGGTTCGGACAAAATGCATATAACCAATAACAAAAGGCCCCATTACTGAAAATACTAAGTTTGAACTTGATTGAAGATGTGATTGTGGGAGATTATTCACACAAACTGATTTCAGTATAGCGAAACGTGCTTGATGTGATGTGATGTGATGATGTAAAGCCACCACCAGTGCAAGTACTTGCCATGGCGTACAGTTCCTCCTAATGGTTGTATATACCTGTGGTCCTCATTATTCCGTTGTTTTAAGGGTAAAAAAACGGTGGTGTGGACTCGTGTTATAAAGCCATCACACAAATTCCACGGAAGATAGAGAATCTCCTTCCAACAAATCGCTCTTATTACAGAAAATTAACAGAATGCAATACACATTAGGATTTCCGTCTGGTAGTTTGTTAAAAATAGGGTTAGCAATCTCACAGTAGACTGTCGGAAGATAATTAGACCTTTCGCTGATCTCTATCTGATGGTTTCCATCAAGGAAGCCGCATAATTGTCATCCATGACTTGGGCCAGATAACCATGAATCCCTATTGATTGTTACTGCAAAATAAAAATTAGGATAAGCATCATTTTATAGTCCTGTAAAGGCTAAAAGTGAAGAAGACCATCAATCAACAAAGATAAAATTTTAAAGAAAATATATTTGATGTGCATTTTTTTTCAGCAGAATATTGTATATATTGAAAAGGCAGTTGAGGATTCAGAGCCCATTTTTGATAGTTCAATAAATAAAGTTTTTAACAGTAATACTAATAAACACAAATATTTAAATACAATTCTTTACTACTTATAATCACTTGCCAGTCTTTTATAAAATAGTAGTTGAAGTCTTGGTAGTTAGAATTTAACACTGTCTTACTTGTAGGGAACCGGAGACGAAGATAAACAAAAAACAACTATGAATATGAGAAGAAAGAAAATTGACATTGACAATAGCTTGACAGCAATCATGAGATGTGAATCGATATTTATAGAAACCTACAAAGTGAACTCTGCATAAGATGTACTGTAATTTCAACTAATTCCAAGTTTGAATTAGTTATAATAAAATGGGTAAAATGGTATGAGCAAATAAACTTTCTATTTTATTCATTCCTTTGGATGTGCTCTGTTTATAATGTTACAGGATATCGATTTATTGAATAAAACGTAAATTCTAAAGATAAGAATAAACGAAGTTCTCACATTGAAATAAATATTATTTATGGGTTTTGTAAACGCATACCCCTGATCCTAACAACAGCAATACGATTCTACTGGAAAACGCTAACTCTTAACCGGAAACGAAGATGTGTATGTAGGTGAGAGAAACTGGTTTGGTGAACGTTGGGAGGAAATTATCATTCATTCTGGTGGAACGATTGTTGAGAAGAAATGTCAATGGTAACTCAACGAATACGGACACATTACTGTTAGTTGAAATGCAGAAAAACAAATTGAGCATTAAATTGTCATGCTATTCCATGCTTTAAAATGCAAAAGTAATTTGAAATGAAAGGATGATCCCAGAGCGTGCAGAAACAAAATGAACATGGAATATATACCCTGCTTGTACACGATCTTCAGTCGAAATCAATACTCTGCCATTGTCAAATTGACACCATGTGCCCAGGCTGCCGTCAACCAGCGTCTCCATGCTGTAAATGCTGAAAACCAATTAAGCCTGTTTTGTTTGTCATCTTGTTTCATGCTAAAATGTGTAGATAAATACTGTGGAAAATGTATCTATGTGATATAACCACAACAGAACTGAAACTTAGCTTCGGGTTTTGATAAAAAAAAAATCCCTATTGAGCCCTTGCGCCACGTCAGGCTAGCCAGTTCAACGCAAAGGTAACGAAACGTTTGCTTCTTGGATGGAGAGCTTGAACACTGGGCTGTGATACGAAATTGCCATCTCAACAATCTGGTAAAATATCACAAATGGTTAGTGCTATACGGTTGCCTTCGGAAATACATCGGATGCTACGTTTACTGGATTTTTTTGTCATTTTCAAAGGGCTCTGAATTCAGCAGCTTATTACAATATATCAGTATAGTTTTGCTTAAAGAGTTTTTTTCCTATCGACAATTATAAACATTTCTTATTCTTATTTTGCCCAACGTTGCTAGAAAGATGTTAAAAAAAATGAGAATGAACACAAGGATCTTTTCGGAGAGCAATTTTCGACTATCAATGTGCACAAGCTTCAGCATATTATGGATGAAATTAGGCGTTTTGGACCATTATCGACAATAGCAGCATGTCTCTTTGAAAAGGCTCTGCCACTATTGAAGCATCTTTTTCGAAGTGGATGGAAAAGCCAAGAGCAAGTTGCCAATATACTGTCTGCAAAAAAATCCAAGGAGGTAAAATAATTATTGACGTATATGAAAACTGTTTCTTACGCTTTTCTGATAGAAATCAGTGGTTTCTAACACATAGGAACAAAATTGTACGCTTCAAAAATGTTCAAAATTCTCAACTGCAAATCGACGTAAAAATCTTATCAGATTTCTTTACCTTTCCAATAGCTTCATCATTTTTGAATCTATATTTTGGTAATAAAATTAATGTATCAATATTCTAAATCAAGCTGCGATAATGATCAAATGTTAACTAATTGCAGTCGAATATGCAGAAAACCACGTATTTATTTTATTAATTCATACCTTGATACCCTTTAAGTATCAACTAGTGTAGTAAAGGTTAAATGTAACCATGCAACCAACGTTGGAGAATGAGAGAACTCAGTTAGAGGGAAACCGTTTCTAAGGCCTAGACAAATCTAAACGACCGCACTTTTGGATCCTATCAATTGCTAACGGTAATAAATGCTATCAGCTTCACAGACAAACAGAACAGTATTATTAAAATGAACTAGATGACGTGATGTGAGATACTTTCACATTGCTCGTGGTCATAATTTTCGATAGATTTTTTTTTGTACTGTGGAAGGTGGCTCCAAAATCATCCATTATTTTGTTATTGTGTCACTTTTGAAACCTCACAACCATTTGAAAGGGTATCTTAATCATATAAATCATAATTTACTTAAAAACGGCTTCTCGTACGATGTAGAAAAATGCACACTTTAGCAAATGGACACTACCCGGAAAATACAATTTATGTTCATGGGGTCCTAAATTTCCGTACGTTATACATCAAACTAGTTTACAGTTTATGTTAATGAAGCAGAATTAAATTTAACACTGATTTTACCAGCTATGGCAAATCATGCATGGATTTCCAGAAAAACTGACGTGGTTGATCAAAGCAACGATGGATCGAGTGATGTGTGTCGTCCGAGAATCAGGGACACTATCTTCTCCCTTCGAATCTCGGAAAGGGTTACGGCAAGGTGATGGATTGTCGTGTTTGTTGTTTAAAATTGCACTGGAGGGTGTTCGAATCACACACAGGGATAGACACGAGTGGCACGATCTTCAGGAAGTCTGTCCAACTATTGGGCTGCGCCGACGACGATGATATTGTAGCACGTAACTTTGAGACGATGGCGGAAACGTACATCAGACTCAAGGCTGAAGCTGGTAGGATTGGGCTTGTGATTAATGCGTCGAAAACAAAATACATGAAGGGAAGAGGCTCACGAGAAGACAATGTTAGTCTCCTAGCACGAGTTCAGATCGACGGGGATGAAATCGAGGTAGTAGAATGATTCGTGTACCTGGGTTCATTGGTGACCGCCGATAATGACACCAGCAGTGCTACTTTGGACTCTGAAGGACGCTAAGATCGAACAAAGTTCGCCGAACCACAAAGTTGACCATCTACAAGACATTAATTAGACTGGTAGTTCTCTAGTGGAGGACCAACGCGCCCTTAGAGTCTTTGAACGGAAGGTGCTGCGTACCATCTACGGTGGCGTGCAGATGGATGACGGGAATGAGGAGGAGGCGAATGAACTACGAATGTATCAGTTGTTGACAAACCTCCCATCGTACACATCGCAAAAATCGGTCGACTACGATGGGCTGGGCATGTCTTAAGAATGTCGGACGACAGCCCCGTGAAATGCTTCTAGAAAACAAACCGGCAGGCACCGAAGAAGAGGCGCGCAACGAGCAAGGTGGATCGATCAAGTAGAAGGCGAACTGCGGACCCTCCGCAGACAGCGAGGCTGGCGAGGTACATCCATTGACCGATTACAGTGGAAACAATTTCTGTGTACAGCAGAGGTCACGCTGGTCTTAGTCTGATCTGGTAAGGTTAGGTTACTGATATTCTGAACATTGTCGTATTCTAGAAGTAATAGTTTCGACGCTATTTCATAGGTATACATAATTTTGTGCGATTTTTTTTTAGATTTGTAAAAATAATTATGCTAAACATTAGAATAAACCTAAATAACGTCAACGAAAAAATATATTGCATATGAAGCTTGAAGCCAAAGAAAAGGCGAAGAAAATAAGGGCTCAATGGTGGACTCATCGGTTGAAAAATGAGGAAGTTATGCTGGTATTTGGAAAAAGTGCAGAAATGCGGGAAAAACAGAAATTCTAAAGAAATACGTCCATGTCTCTCTCTCTCTCCTCTTTCTCTAACACCCACACACACGAAGTTTTGGTTTACGTACTGTTCTATTGTTTGGTTACATATTCTGGCACCTAAATTTAATAGCTATTGGTAACCCTTCAAAACAAAAGAAAATTGTGACAGTTTGTTGTTTAGTTATCGGAGTGAGAAAAATGTAAGCTGCAAACTGGGAATTCAAATGCACAAATGTTTTGTTATGCCTGTGGCGTCTACATTTTTATTCCTATACCTCCTAAGTCCTATTCAAATTTATTATATACTTTCATTTCTGTCACTGTAAAGCCGCTATTTGTCCTTCGATAAGCCAGTTATTTGGAATGAACCTTTTTGCCACGCTACGGATTGTTATTTCTGCCTCACCGAAGTTCAAAAGCATGGCCGCCATAAGTCGGTGCACTATGCTGATCAGTATGCTGCGTCAAATCGAGATCAGCGAAGGTCTTATCATCCTTCCGATAACCTACAGTGAGTTTGCTAACCCTAATTGTTAACAAACCATCAGACGGAAATCTTAATGTGTATTGCTTACCTGTTCATTTCCTGTACTAAGAACGTTTCGTTGGAGCTGAGATTCTCTATCCTTTGCGTGAGTTCAGTGTTCTGCTTACGGGTGTAAACCCCCGTTTTTGGCTCTTCAAACAACGGAATAATGAGCACAGCGGTATGTCATTTGGATCGTGCCATGCACTGGTGGTGGCATCCTCATCACATCACAGGTCAAGGTATCAAGGACAGAATCAGCATGCAAACAAAATAAATATCTGAAATACATTTTCAAACTATCATATACGAACACGCGCAAATTCCGTCAAATTCCACCAAAACAGCCTATCTGTTAAAGAACGAGCCTTTTCAAATGGAATTTCAAGAAATTTACGCACGTGATAGTTTGAATAAGTGTTTCAGTATTTTTTAAAGTTTTCTTAAATTTTCTGACCCTTGGCGCTATTGATGGCTATTTTTATTTTCAAATCGATCGGGCTGAAATATTCTGGCTCTTAATATACAAATATATTTTTGAATCAGTTTCAGTGTGGTTGTAAAAACAAGTCACTTCTAGAATTTTACAATCTTAGTTAGAAGATTCAAAATTTATGCACCATTTGAAAGGTTCTGGTATTAAAAATGAATTGGAACAAAATCACCTGGTTCCGTTAACATTGTCTCGCCAGAAATCTTCTACACAGGGACGAAAGTTTTAATTTGGCTGTGATAACAGAGGCATTTAAAACATTGCAGACTCATTGTAGAGAAATGTCTTGAGCAAAGTTTTCAGTGCACAATAAATCGTCTTTTGATATTGTATATATCAAATTGCTGCAGAATCATGCTGCAAATGAATCTCTAGGAGTTGCTGTCTTCGGAAAAGTTATTTGGAATATAAATGTAGTCATTTGACATTTGACATCACATACGCATGGGGTATACACATTGGAGTTTAGTTGAAATTTCACACCTGAGAGGGTTGAAATCTCGTTATCAATATTGACCATAATGTCATGAGTGTGTCAGTGCTTTTTCAATATTTGAAGAAGGCCAAACAAAGAGGAGCCAAAAATCACTATTCATCACCTGCGAAATTCCAGGTTCCAGTCATGTCATTTGTTATCTACTTTTTTAATGTTAATCTTTTCTATGTATGCACATCACTGAACATTATTCCGCACTTTACATTACCCCGGATCTTCATTCAACACAGTATGGATCATTTAACGCCACCGAGCAATATGTAACTGAAACAATAGAAAACGCGCTACGACGCAGCTGTTCGCAACCGAACAATTAATTACTGAAACAGAAGATAACGCGTTATGTCCGATAACAAACCGGTCAACTCTTCGTTTTCTGAGGAAAGGCAGGAAATACCGAAATCTCTTGGTGTAATTTTTTATGTTCTCGGTAAAATGGCTATGGGAATTTTTGGCCGTAAGTGTTATAATATGTTTGAATGTGATGTGATCCAGAATTTTATTTATATCTGAATCAGCAATTATATATAGCATTTGTTTTTGAAAATACGATGAAATAAACACAAAATAATAACAAAAGCTTATTTATATCTGAAACGCGCAATTTTTGGAAGTTTACATCATAAATTTAGATCTGCACAAACACCGTGATAATATTTCATGAAAACCCCACAATCATTTTAATATTACTTATATAATATTCCATTGTAGAACGATCGCTCAGAATTTCATTAAAATTGGTAGTTTTGTTCTCTATCTGAAAATATTCGACCCGTATTTTTTCATATTGTTACGCGTTAGGGTGGTCCAGTTAGGCGGTCCAATGAATCGACCTTTTTCAAAATATTTTTTTTTTTAAAAAACCAAAATCTTTGTAACCACTTTGCCTATTTTTTCAACTAAAACCGTAAATGAAAGGTAATCAAACATTTTTTACACAAAAAATAGAAAAACACCTCCTTCACTGCAACATTGCACAGTGATCCAAAATGCGAATTCAGCTGGAAAAATACATTTTCAGCCAAAGTTTGAAGTTGTGGGTCAAAATTGTCATCTACAAAGTTGTTTTTAATAACAAGGCGCTTCGTTTGGTGTGAATGAAAACTAGGGTGATCCTTATTTTCAGAGTAATCGGAAAACTAACTTTTTTATTTGCAGAAATAAAGGCATATAATATTCGGAAACTTTGATCTCATAATTTTGTAGGTACCTTTTGGTATGGCCGAATGAAAATCTTTTTTACAGTGTCCCTACAGAAAAAGAAGTGTTTTGCTCTGACTTTTTTATAACAAATTTTCCAACAACGTTGGCTGCAGACGATTTTTAAAACTTAAAAATTGAACGTTTTGAGGTATTAATCTGCCGGTAGTGAGAAATTAACGATTTTCTTATAAAATTACGCCCTTTTTAAATGTGTTTTACTCAATTTTGGAAAATACCCTATGCCGAGTATTCAGGCATAATATGCAACAATAAAAATCCTTTCAAACTCTGTTAAGAAATATTTGTTTGGTTTGCCCCAACTAAAAAAACCAACATTTGAAAGAGGCATATTTTGTATACAAAAACCACAATAACTTTTGTTTGATATACGATAGAGACAATTTCAGCGCACCAAAAGTTTTTTATTGTTCTAGACTTAATGGAAAGACAACTTTGCTGAAAAAGTTACTGCAAAATAACTGATTTTTATAGGGACACCCTGAGCTACGTAGGAAAAATTGCTCTAATGCGGTCATATCAAAAGGTACAGAAAAATTTATACCATCAAAGTTGCTTGAAATTATTTATTCTACAACTTTTCCGGATCATGTATGACTTTATTTCTGCAAACAAAAAAGTTAAATTGTCAACTTCTCTGAAAATAAGGACCACCCTTATGTTCAATCACACCAAAAGAGGAGTATGGAGTACAATTTTGCTCTAAAACTTCAAATTTTAACTGAAAATGTATCTTTCCAGCTAAATTCGCATTCTGGACTTCTTGGAGTTTTTCAAGATTTTCATGGTCTCAGGACCAAAGAGAATCTGTTTACCATGCTGAATTGCAAGCTCCAGTTGTGGAACAAATGAAAGAAGAAACTGTATTTCTAGACGAAATTTAAGATGCATTTCATTGGGAATTTGCCGGTTGACGGCGGATGTGTCACTACCGCAAACCAAAATCGCAGAAACGATCAGACTTTGCGAAACCCTCGTTCATGCTTGTTGAGTATTTCGAAGGTTACACAAAGACCTTGACTCCTGGTGCGTGTTCCACGGTAGGTGGCGACGGTTTTCTTTCAGTCTAGAGTATAAATACACTCAAAGAAATCGACACGTTGCTTCCACGTGAAATTTCACGTAACTTTCACCTGAACACGTAACCAAATCTTCTTCAGGAAAATCAGGTGGATCTTACGTGTCAGTGAATTGTTCGTAAAAATTCACGTAACATTTATGTGATTTTCATTTAAAATGTGGATTTACGAGGAAATCACGTAACTCTTACGCAAATTCCACATGTTTATTACTGGTTTTGGCAGTGGACGAAAATTCCGTGCGTTTCCCGTGGAAACAACGTGTCGATTTTTTTGAGTGTACACAACACTGAAGAATCTTAAACTTTGTAGACAAAATACGCGTACCGGACAAGATAAGCAATAATGGTAGTTGAAATTAAATTGAAATTACTAACCTTTTTTCTCATTTTAAAGTTACAAAGACCTCTCAGGATGATCATGATACCGATTTGGAGGCCCGTGTAACTGTTAATTTTTCAAATCAGTTCCACCTACACGATCTGTTCTCCGGAGTTTCAACACTTTCCAAACAAACTAATTTTCTCGAGATTTGATTCTACGCTAGCATCATCTTATTAAAGATTTTCGACACAAAATATTAAATATTTCGATGAAAATCTAATTCGAAATTTCAAATATTTACGCACCAGTTTAACCCAAATCTCGGTTAACCTCATTTTATTATGTTTTGAATTTTAACTGATAAATCAATTTTCTCATGTCGAGATTTCCAGCTTACTATGTGAGTTTTCAGTTCGCCCCAAACCGAGATTATCGGTTAATATAAAAATGCCGAGATCGAAGCCGAGAGGTCGTTCGTGTGGATCTCGGTTTCAGAAAGCCGAGATTTGGCATATAATTCCTTAGTATTTATATAAAAGTTACAGTTATTTTGATTTCATGTACAATAATTTGCTACACATCAATCGCTGCGACTTCGATGCAACACCATGCGCTACCTGGGTACTGATGCCAAGAAAACAATTGTTCATCAATGCATGATGAAATGTTTGTGACAAATCACCCCAAACTACCCTACATAGAAAACAAAGACGTATTCCACGCCGAAAACCCTAATCTTTCCTTTCCGGTGCATTTAATCACCTCCATCACTCGGAATGCTAAACACGCAATGCACTGTACGAAAGGCACCAGCATGAACGGGCCCGGCTTCGCTGATGGTTAATACTTGCCAACACCTGCCACCTGGTAGACGGAAAGTGTCGAAGCATTCCATCGATGACAGCGGAATGCCACGTGAAGCAACAGCATTAGTGGGAATAGTTTGAAGCACGAGATTTCATCCCATGAGATTGTAGGAATCTCAGCCCGGAACCATTTTCTCGCATCCTCGTCCGGGACAAAGTTTTGAAATGGAACGCCACGAGACACACTCCTCCGAGCGTTGAGGGTTGATGGCTGTCTCGAAACTCGGAAGGCAGATGGAAAGAACACGAACACCACTTTCGTCCGGTTGGATACATAGTTCCGGGAGTTCCGGGTGGGAAAAATGATGCTCGATACGTGAATTCTTTCATCACAACCAAGTGAGAAGGTTTCCCTCCTTTCCATCCATGTCGGCAGTCCGGGAGTATGGTAAAAATGCACCCCAGGAGAAGAAGCACCGGGCATCAAATGGAGCGAAAATATTTGATCCAACATCGCCAGCAAGATGTTGTAAAATAGATAGCGAGACTCACGTTGGAGCGGTTTTATCGAATTCTAAAAATTGTTGAAATTTACGTCCATCTATCAAATTATAATCTGCAGCCGATCTAACCATCCTTCCTCGCATGCAGGCCCTGACCAAAACAAAAAAGGTCAAAACAAATATCATGCATGATTTATGTGCCTGTTGAAGCGTTTAATTTTGCTCGACCATGTTTGGCCAAGGCTCCCAACCATCCCCCTCCCTTCGGTCTCCCACCTTTGTTTGTATAAAGCTTTTTGTTTTCGTTTTCCTCGTGTCTAACCCACGACTCTCCATAATGGTAGGTACCTGATCGGTTCTTCAATGATGTGTCCATTTTTCCGTCCATCACATCAGCCCACATTGGCCCTGGTTCGAGGGGGGCTCCATTCTCGACTGTTTTCCTTCCACTTGACGTGGTTGCGCGTGATTTGGCAATGAGGTGGGTTGACATATTGGGGTTTGAACCACCGCCTTCCTCCCCCGCCCGTCTCGGAGGGTCATTTCTTGGGAAATCATAACCTCATGATGTGGTTCAGTGAGTCAGAAAAACAGGGGATCAATATGGCTCCCATTGCCGTTGGTGATTGTTTGGTGCTGTTGTTCGGTGGTGGAAGGGAGAGGAAAGGTGGCAAAATGGCAGCTGGTCTTCAATATGTCAATCAGATGATGGGCATTTTCCTAGCTTGCATCAACGGTTGGGTCGTCCGATGGACGACAGTTGGAAGCAAGTTTTATGCAAGGACACACATGCGAAGTCGGATTTTCATTGTTGTGAGGTTGTTTCTTAGAAAGAAAGAGCATTTCGATGAGTTTGAATGTTGTCATGAATGGACCATGCCATGGTTGCTGTTATGGATGAAATGCCAATCTCTTTTTTTGCGTTTCAATTTGTTGCTTTTCATGATTTTATGAGAAACCCACTTAAATCATAGTAACCGTAAACATTGACGATTTTTATTCCATTGTTAGAGAAACATAACAAGCTCCATCGTCTGCACAATACCTGAGATATTTCACCTTAATACCGTTGCTATGGTCTTAAAGAGCTGTCGATGGTTGCTGCGATGGGTTGGGAAAACTAATAATTCCATTTCCCACTTCATCAGCCGAATTCCAGTGGTTGAAGAAATCAATAAAGAATCTCTTCAGAAAAAGAAGTTTCCAAAATATCTCTCTCTTAAAACAATTCTCTTTTCCTGACGGCGAATTCCAAGCGATCATAGAAAGAGAGAAAATCCCGATTTCGAATGAAGAGAATTTATAGTTCTCACTATTTGTGCCAGATGCCTTTGACAGCTACTTCTATACTGATAACAGAAAACGTCCCATTATCCGTAATAAAACCGCTTTCGATTAGTTTTCCATTTTTAGGAATTTAGCAATAAAAACTGCTTCGGATTTTATTTTTACAACTTGCGAATTTGTATGAACACTTCAATGTTTCCATCTAACTACATCAAACCGTCTAATGGTGATTTAACCCGCTGAATGTCCAATGTTATCTAACAACGGACTCTCAAGGACGCTTTAGGACGTTCTGAAAACTACAGCAAAAAAAGTTCGCGAGTGTAAACAAACCGTTATGTATTGCAAAAATTTAAATTAAAAAAAAATGTTGAAAATAGGCAGGCAAATAACTGAGAATGACACCTACACAGAAAAACATAAGTAATTTTAACAAGCGCGTAAAATTTCCCCTCGTTTAATTCCAAGCCAAAGGTGGCGAAAACAACGAAATTGTTTGCAATCTCTCAAGCGCCATACAACAATGTTTGCAATCTTTCCATACAACAGCCTAAATTCAGGCGTAATCTGGCTTAAATTTACATAAAATATCCCATTATTTTTCGTCAACTCTTTATGTTCATTAGATAACGCAGAGAATTAAATGTTTCTTTTCATCTGTGTACAATAGCGTAGGTAAATAATTTGGCCTGCATTCATTTAATGTAATGCTAGTGACATCATTAACTATGTACCGTAAAACGGGGTGACTTCGATCACTTTTTGAACTATTTCTTGAAATTTTCTATGATTATTATCTTTAAAATTTTGTTTTACATTTTTAAAACCAGTACTGGTATCTGTAGTATAACACTAAACAAAAATTTTGAATATTTTTTTATGTCAGATGAACTTTAAAAAAATTGATTAACTCCCGCGGCCAATTTCCAATAATGGGTGACTTCGATCAAAATCAATTTTATCCATTTAAAGTGCTTAAATGAATAAAAAAAAAACCAAATTTTTATGCAAACCGTTTGATGCAGGTGTCTCCCGAATAGCACAGGGGTGGAGTATTCCCCAAAGGGAACGTTCATTAATTATGTCACGCAAAAAAGGACCATTTTCAAAACCCTCCCCCTTGTCATGTTTTTTTATGGACCTTAAATTTTGTGTATAGATTATCACAATTCCCAAAGCTCCCTTCCATCAAAAGCATGCCATAATTTATGAGCGAACCATCCATTGCTATTTTTCAGTAGTTCACCATAATATTAGACAAACAGTAATACCTCACTCATGTCGTTTTTAATTCGGTACTACACCGGTGTAAGGACGCCAACACTGCCGTGAATCGCATATCCGCCCCATATGGAAAGGAAATCAAGCTGGGTTTCTACGAGAAGACGAAGTTACCTGGGGTCATTGGATGTCTACACTCAGAAAATTATCCGTACGATTTTCATACCATCAGAAATAATGGGTGTCCACGATGAAATTGCCACACACAAAATTGATTCGCAAAATTCGAGTTTTCATCCGATTGCCATCAAATTTTCAGGGATTGAAAAATATTTATTAAACTTTATTTCGTTTTACCATTTTACTCGTATTTTATTTACAGTCCATACGCAAATGCCCGCACCTTGGCCTTAACCCCGGCCATAAGATTCTGCACAACCTGTGAATCAACCGTTTTTTGCATGTAAACCCATACTTTCTTCAGTTCCTCGACTGTCTTCACTACCTTAGGTCGTTTAAGAAGGTGCTGCTTCATAATCGCCCAGTACTTCTCGATGGGGCGGAGCTCCGGAGTGTTGGGAGGGTTGAACATTTTCGGCACGAAATTGACCTTATTGTCCGCATACCACTTCAGCACGTCCTTGGAGTAGTGGCATGAGGCCAAATCCGGCCAGAAGATTTTTGGGACGTTGTGGGCCTTCAGGAGAGGAAGCAGCCGCTTCTGGAGGCACTCTTTTATGTACACCTGTCCGTTCATCGTGTCCTGGGTCACGAAAGGTGCACTCCGCTTCCCGCACGTGCCGATGGCTTGCCAAACCAGGAATTTCTTCGCAAATTTGGACATCTTCTGAGTGCGGACATGCTCCGGAACGCTGAACTTATCTTTGGCCGTGAAAAACAGGTTGCCGGGGATCTGTTTGAAGTCGGCCTTCACATATGTTTCGTCGTCCATGATGCAGCATTCAACTTTCGTCAGCATGTTGAGGTACAACTTCCTGGCACGGGTTTTTGCGGACTTGTTCTGCTTCTCGTCGCGATTAGGGGCCTTTTGTACCTTGAACGTTCGAAGCCCAGCCTTAGTTTTGGCCTTCCGGACAAAACTTCGGCTTAGGTGCAGCTTCTTAGCCACATCCCGAACGGAGGCGTTCGGATTTCGGTTGAAGGCCCCAACTACGCGGTTGTGATTTTTGGTGTTGTACGGAATACTTTTTCCTTCACTTCTGGGCTTCCGATCGGTGGTCAACCGTTCCTCGAATCGCTTAATCACTCGCGACACCGTGGAATTCGCGATTCCCAACGTTTTAGCGATGGAACAATGCGAGAGATCCTTGTTCTCGTGATGAATGCGCAAGATTTTATCACGCACGAGCTGTTCTTTCGACTCCATTTCCGCGAGTTTTGATCACAGGACTTTAAAACTTGTTAAACTTGATGTAAATAATGCACTATGAACTAAATCCACCCAAATTTTCATGAAATTCTACCCAACGGTTAAAAAGTTAGAGCAATTTCATAGTGTGGCAATTTCATCGTGGACACCCTTTATCAAAGACGCCAACTTCATTTATGTCAAGGATGGCTAGATTCAGACTATTGAGTAATATTGTGAGATTGCCACGTTGTGAGATAATTCTGTGAACAAATATATCGTCTTTAAGGCTTTGATCTCCTTAGCAACTTTGCACAAGAAGGTATCTTTCAATCTGCAAAGGATCACGGAATATTCTATGATGAAACCAAGAAGGTCAAACCCTATATCACTCGAGTTCCTCTTCAAGGGTAACGTGTCATTAAAAAAATAGACTTTTTCGTATGGTCTAGAAATTCGAGAAAGTTCTTCCGAGAGCTTCAGGGAAGTTCTTCCGAGAACTTCGGGGAAGCGTTTCCGAGAACTTCAGGGAAGTATCCAAAAAGTTCTTCCAAGAATTTTGGGGAAGTCCTTTCGAGAACTTTGAGGGAGTTCTTTCGAGAAATTTGGTGAAGTTCTTCCGAGAATTTTGGGGAAGTTCTTCCGCGAAATTCGGGAAAATTCTTCCAAGAAATTCAGGGAATTTCTTGCACGAACTTCAGAGAACTTAAGGGAAGTTCTTCCGAGAGCTTCAGAGAAGTTCTTCCGAGAACTTCATGGAAGTTCTTCCGAGAACTTCATGGAAGTTCTTCCGAGAACTTCAGGAAATCTCTTCCGAGAAATTCAGGGAAGTTCTTCCGGCAACTTTGGGGAAGTTCTTCCGGGAACTTCATTGCAATTCTTAAGAGATTTTCAGGAAAGTTCTTCCGAAAAATTGGGGGAAGTTCTTTCGAGAACTTTGTGGAAGTTCTTCCGAGAACTTCAGGGAAGTTCTTCCGAGAACTTCAGAGAAGTTCTTCCGAGAACTTCATGGAAGTTCTTTCGAGAACTTCGTGGAAGTTCTTCCGAGAAATTCATGGACGTTCTTTCGTGAACTTCATAGAAGTTCTTCCGAGAACTTCATGGAAATTCTTCCGAAAACGTTGGGGAAGTTCTTCCAAGAACTTCGGGAAAGTTCTGCCCAGAAATTCGAAAAAGTGCTTCCAAGAACTTCAGGGAATTTCTTTCGAGAACTTCATGGAAGTTCTTCCGAAAACTTCATGGGAGTTTTCCGACAACTTCATGGTAGTTTTTCCGAGAACTTCGGAAAAGTTCTTCCAAGAACTTCGGAGAAGTTATTCTGAGAACTTTGGAAAAGTTCTGCTCAAAACTTCAGGGAAGTTCTTTCGAGAACTTTAGGGACTGTCTTGCGATAATTGCAAATTAGTTTTTCAAAGAACTTCAGGAAAAATTTTCCGAGAAATTCGGGAAAGTTCTCCTGAAAAGTTCAAGCATGTTCTTTTGAGCACTTCGGAAAAGTTTTCCCGAAAACTTCGGAGAATTTGAACCGAGAACTTCGCGGAAGTTCTTCCCACTTTTGGGAAATTCTAATGAGAACTTCAGGGAAGTTTTTTGAGAGCTTCAGGGAAGTTCTTTCAAGAACTTTAGGAAAGTTCTTACAAGGATTTTTTTTTATAGTTTAAGGAAAATTGAATCCTAGAGAGTTTGAGCTGTTTGTTGGGCAAGGAAAGTTGTTTAGAGAACTTCAAGGAGGTTTTTGTGAAATTAAAGGAATTTTTTCAGAGAAAACATTCAGGGATGTTCTTTCTTTAATCTTTGGGAAGTTCTTATTAATACAGGCTAGTTTCTCCTGAAAATTTGCCCTTAAGTTCTCTGGGGAACTTTCTTGATGTTTTCGGAAGAACTACCCTTAAGTTCTTGGAAGAAGTTCATTGAGGTTCTTAAAAGAACTTACTTGTAGTTTTAGGCACAACTTTCTTGAACTTTTCGGTAAAAAATCGTGAAGGAGCTCCTCCTTCATAATGTTTTAAAAAGATCTTTCCTGAATGAACTTCTCTTAAGTTCTAGGCAGAAATTTTTTAAAGTTCTAAGAAAAATTCCACTAATGTTCTCGGAAGAATTACCCGGAAGTTCTCAGAAGTATTTCGTTGAAGTTCTCTATTGAACTTCTCTGTAATTTGAAGAACAATTTCTTTGAAGTTTAAGGATGAACTTTCCTGATGTTCTGTTAAGATCTTCTCTGAAGTTTTTTGCAGAAATTTCTTGAAATTCTTGAACGTCGGAGAACGTTGTCAGAAGAACTTCCTTCAAGGTTCCTGGAGTTCCAAAAAGGGGTGAGGTAAAATAAAGCTTAATATAAAATGAATTGAAGTTTTACTTTTATGCTGGTTATACTCTTTATTGAGCTCTGAATGCGGAATAATAATATGTTGGAATACAATCATTTCGCTTTGACAATGCTTCTATCAATTGAAATAGTTATTGACAATATTTTCCCTTTCCTTTCTTTCTAAGTGTAAAAGCCAATCATTTTCATCATCATGGTCCAAATGATCGTCTTCTTGAATTACGTTATTACCTTCATTATTCAGATTTTTGTACTAAATATCTTCTACAGGATACTTATTGTTAACAAAAAAGTTGTGAATGATCACACAACAATTGATAATCGGACCGCAATAGTCCTTCTCATACCGTAAAAGTGAGTCGCGAGGAATGCATCTGAATCTAGACTTCAGGCACCTGTTGCACCATTCGACAGGGTTCCGTGACTTACAGTGAGCTGTATAAAAATCCATTATCCGGTTGCCTTCTTCTTCTTCCTAGCATTTCAAGCTTATTGTTTTCACGATTCGCTAATTGCTTGCTCTCAACTAAGTGTTCTAAAAGCATTTTCACAGTTATTTATTAAGTGCATTCGATGTCAGGTACACTTATTGCATTAGTAACTTTTGTTGTAAGTACAATCATACGCTATGCCCAGGGAGTCGAGAAATTTTCCTTAACGAAAAATTTCCTAGACCAGACCGGGAATTGAACCCAGCCACCTCCAGCATGGTATTGCTTTGTAGCCACGGCTTTACCGACTCAGGGAGGTTGCCTTGCTCTCCTTAAATTTCACAACAAGCCATGGCTATGTAGGGTACCCTCCGTCTTCCAGCAAATATGTGTTGCTGCTTCCGTTATCATATCATTGCTTCAAAAATCGACGCACTTGGCTACGCTTCCATAAAAGCATCATGGGTAGAACCTCCAAACACAGAGAGAAAAGAAAGAAGACAAAGAGAACCTCCAAATCTAGCTTTCACGTTAAAAATACGTAGATCCAATGACTCCGGGAATATTATAATGCTGGAAGAATTTTTGCTTGATTCGAGCTAGTTGAGCATCATTTGTTGGAAAAACAACAAATTCTTCCAAAAGTTATGGATTGTAACAATCACGTGCTCCATAATACATGACCGACTGTTACTTGATGAGAACCTGAACTGTGATGAATATGATAGTGTTATAGTGTAGTTAATGATAATAGTGATAAAAAATTTCATTCTCAAACTATGCAGATAGGGAATGTTCATAAACCACGTAGACCGAAATTGGACACTTTCAAACCCCCCCCCCCTCTCCCCCATCGTAGACTTTAGTAGACTTTTTCCAACTCCCCCCCCCCCCCGCCCATCTTAAAGTCTACGTAGACTTAATCAAATTATTTTTTTTTAATTTATGGACAATGTTCTACAATATGTGGTTGAGGCCGGTTTGAGGAACGGTTTATGCAATAAAACTCAAACAATCAGGTTATTCAGTTATTCATTTTTATTCTGTTTAATAAAAATTTGGCATAAATAAAATATAACAACAATCTATTATGCAAATGCTAAAGATGCCCACACGCTGGCTGCTTAAACCAATAATTAATCAGCGGAAGCTCCCTAGTAGCACACATGTTGTCATTAAGTTGAGAAGACATGTATGTAAAGAAAAAACACGAGTTATCGATTTTCTAATATTTAATGTTCGAGGATTGCCAATTTAGTGTTAGAGAAATATGTAAATTAAAACACTTGACCGAATTATCTCACAGCGGTCACAAAAACGCTCTTTATCTCACGGTAGACCACAGCTCACTCACGCGTTCGGCTTCGATCGGGTTTACTATTCAACATCGTCTGGCTCTCTCACTCCTACAACTCGGTCATCCTGCGAAGGTTCTGGTCCCCAGACCCGATACGACTTCAGATGACTCGCTGCCGTTGAAGTCTTCTTCGGCCCTTCTCCGCTGATCTTCTCTACATCGTATCGATTGTTGGACTTGACGTTGGTTATCTTGTACGGCCCGAGATATTCGGCCGCATACTTCTTACCTGGCCCAAACTGCGTTCGCCTAATTGCAACGACATCACCTGATTGATAGGAAGGTGCCTGCCGCGCACGTAGATTGTACGATCGTTGCTGATCATGCTGCGCCCTCTCGATTGCTACTCTGGCTTTTGCTCTGACATCGCTCCGTTGCTCACCAAACTGGGCCACTCGAATCTCTTCCACTAACTCACACAATCGAACATCACCTTCGTGGCGCATCTGCACTCCGAACATAGCTTCAAACGGAGAAACAGTCGTGCTTTGGTGGACACTCACATTAATCCATCGCTGTATGTTTGCAACGTGCTTGTACCACTTTGTCGTATCGTTCACGCTGAGCTTCGTAAGCATCGCCAAAATCACTTGATTCACTCGTTCAACCTGACCGTTCCCGCGTGGTATTCCGGTGGTGATTTCCACATGCTCGATGTTCTGGCCTTCACAGTAAACCTTAAAGTCATTTGAGGTAAACGCCGCTCCCTTATCGCTGACGATTCTCCGGGGGTTGCCGAACAACTCGCTTTGATTCTGCAGCTTCTGAATCATTTCATGGGCATTGGTAGTTTTTGTTGGGTATATCCACGTATATTTCGTAAAAGCATAGATAACAACGAACAGATACTTATACAACTTTTCAGTCACATCCATCGGTCCTAGATGGTCCACGTGGTACGTATCGAAGGGCACATCTCCTTTTGGAATCGGAGCAAGCAACCCATCAACTTTTCCTCGTTTTCGACTCGCCAAAATACACTTAACGCAACACTCAATCTGTCTTTTCATCTTCTCAGTTAGGTTTGGAATGTAATAGTCACGTTTGATCACATCTTCAAGCTTTCGAGTACCAAAATGGCCGTTTTCATGAGCTTTTCTAATCACAACACTCTGAAGTTCTGTCGGCACTACGATCACTTCTCGTCCATCAGTCAGTTTCATCAGTAAGTCATTACTCATGAAATAGTCATCATAAGTTTGAGTCTTCAACAGTTCGGTAATCACTTTTAACTTTTCATCTCGCTTCTGAGCACTTCTTATCATCTCAACAATCGGATCACTTGATGTCAGCATTACTGGCGCACGGCTCAGTGCATCCACATGCTTCATCCTGGTTCCCGCTCGATGTTCGACAGTATAGGAAAACTCCTCCAAAAGCAAGGCCCATCTTGCCACACGGGATCCTAACTGTTTTGCCTTCAAAGTGTGCTGGAAGGCCGCACAATCCGTCACAATTTTGAACGGAATTCCCAATAGATAAACACGAAACCTCTCCACAGCGCGTACTACCGCCATCACCTCCAAATGGTACGCACTATAGTTCTTCTCCGCATTCGACGTTTGTTGGCTCATATAATACACCGGATGTAACTTTCCATCATCGCTCTTTTGAAGTAAAACGGCACTGTAACCTTCCTTAGAGGCATCGGTGTGCAACTCCGTTACGACACAAGGATCATAAATCTTCAAAACAGGATCAGATACTAGATACTTTTTCAATGACTCGAAGCTCTGTCGCTGAGGATCACCGAACTCATATCGGGCATCCTCCTTCAGCAAGGATGTGAGCGGCCTCGCAATCATCGCGTAACCCGAGATAAACTTACGGAAGTAGCTCGTAAGCCCCAAAAAACGCTGCAACTCTTTCACATTAGAAGGTTCACGGTAGTGTTGAACTGCGCGGATTTTCATTGGAGAAATACGGTAACTCCCATTGCAAATCACGTATCCTAGATAGTCCACTTCGTTCTTTAGAAATTGAGATTTCTCCCAATTGAACTGAATTCCATTCTCGGTAGCCACTTTCAACACTTCTTCCAAGATCTCAATGTTCTCTTCTTCGGTCTCGGACGGTATGATTGCATCGTCCACATAAATCATTAAACGACCACTCCTAATCAGGTCACGAAAAACATCGGCCACAAACCGACCAAAACTTGCAGGACTGTTGCACAATCCGAAGGGAGTCTTCAAGAACTCGTATTGTCCCGCATGAGTCACGAAACTAGTGTACTTCTGACTCGACGCTTCTACTGGCACATGAAAAAATGAGTTCTTCAAATCGAGTGTGGTGAACACTTTCGCACTTTTGAGTTTGTCCACTTGATCTTCAATATTTCTCATCGGAAAACAATCTTTCACGACCTTCTGATTCAACTGTCGATAGTCAACACACACTCTCATTGTACATTTCTTTTTAGGAGCAAGCGTCACAGGACTTGCGTAATCACTGACACTTTCCTTTATTATACCGGCCTTCAGCCAGTCGTCAACGGTTTTCTCCAGGATCTCTTTTTCTTTCGGTGCAAACCGTCGCGGGTTGATATGCACAGGAACATCGTCGATGAGAATGATTTTTGTTTCAACTCGGCTCTTAATATCACTTTTTGGTACGTAGTTTTTGATCATCCCTCTAATGGTGTCAGCATATCGCGGCGACACGTCGATGTCATCAACACTTTTGTCTTCCCGCAAGATCATCATCATTTCACTATCACCATCGCACTGGTTTGCATTTTTCTTCTTGTTTATTTTTACTCCTTCTTTGTTGATCTCCGCATCCATCCGATTCAAAGCATCCATGCCCAAAATTGCGTCGTACGACATGCTACCCACTGGCACGACGTAGAATGACATCTCCGGGTACTCCTCCGAGTCAACGCATACACCGACAATGATTTTTCCACACGCTCGCGTTTTCATCGCACCAAAACCACTAAACACCATCGGGGTGTTGGTGAGCGATAGCTCTCCAATCCGTTTGTATGCACTCTCACAAATCAAGTTGAACTGGCTGCCCGTATCGAACAACGTACGCAACTCGATGTTTTCCACAGTGATCTGAAGCACGGGCATTCTCTCTTCGGTGAGAATGTTGACTTCGGGCTCTTTTTCTTTCTTCTTGCAATCCTTCGCACGGTGGCCGAAATCACTACATACAAAACACTTCGGCCCACGCGATTTCATTTCGCAATCGTTGGCGTAGTGCCCACGATTGCCACAGTTGTAGCATCGTACATCCTCAGCTGTCGACTCGGTGACGTCGCTTTTGCTGGTAATTTTCGTGTTCTTTTTAAATTTCTCTTTCTCGGCTTTCACGGTGGGTTTCACACTACTACGGGCACAATCGCGAATCTGATTCTTCATTTTCTCGTATTGCTTTACGCGGTCTTTTAGCTCTCTCATATTTTTCGCTCCGAATAAGCACACTTTATTCACCGGGTCGTCGATTATACCGCGAACAACATAATCACATACAGCCTCCTCTTCAATACCACCGCGTTTTGCGATATTTTGCATGTGGTAAATGTACTGAAGAAAGGATTCATCGTTCTTCTTTTACGATTACGCAGCAGCTCGTGAATTTCCGCACTGGTAACTTTATCTTCAAACTCTTCTTCAAGAGCTTCCCTTAATTCATCCCAGCTGTTAAGCCCGGATGAGCTACTCACAAACAGCTTTGCAGTGCCTTTTAGCAGCCGTCGTCCGTAAACAAACTTTTGTACATGGTTCCAGCCAGAAATTCTCACACGTCTTTTCAAAATCATCCAACCACTCACGCACATTGCGATCGGAACATTCCCCGGAAAACTTCTCGAGTGAATCACCGATGTCGTGGAAAGTAAATTGCGGCGGGCGCGTATTTTCTTCACCGTCACTCGAATTCATATCGCCCTCTTGTCTCGTATTCACTGGGGTCGAAGCCGAAACTTTATGGTTAGCAATATTAATCACAGTTTCATCCTCGATCGCACTGTTCGCTAACAACCTTCGCACAAGATTCAGTTTTTGCCACTGGCTGATAAATTTCTCTCAACACACAACTCTCGTAGCTGCTTGTTTGTCAGTTTTTCAAACTGTTTTTCACTTTCGGACATTCTGCCACAATCTCGTTTCTTGATCACACAAACACCACTTTGTTCTCACAGACGCATGTTCTCACATAAGAAGTTATTCTCCCTCCAGCCACGTCACTCTTGGCGGTGGGGAAGTTTCGCTTCGTTCACACAGCTCGCAGTGTGGAGATTTCTCTCTCATCTCACAATACTCGTAATTGTGGAGACTTTTATGCCTCCGGTCACACAATATGGCGTCGCAACTATCCGATTATTCTTTACGGATAATATTCACGTTTTGCTTACTCAAAACACTGGGAGGCAATCCCGGTTGAGCCCCCATGTAAAGAAAAAACACGAGTTATCGATTTTCTAATATTTAATGTTCGAGGATTGCCAATTTAGTGTTAGAGAAATATGTAAATTAAAACACTTGACCGAATTATCTCACAGCGGTCACAAAAACGCTCTTTATCTCACGGTAGACCACAGCTCACTCACGCGTTCGGCTTCGATCGGGTTTACTATTCAACATCGTCTGGCTCTCTCACTCCTACATGTATGTGCTCTTGTTAGTCACAATCAAGTTTCTGCAACTAATTATGATCGTGATCGTGGAATTATGGTGTGCTACTAGGGTTCTGTTGGAATTGTCTCTTGGATGTCAAGACCAATGATTTTGACAAAACGTGATTCTATCCGTAGAACTTCCGTAGCTCCGTTCTCGTCGACACTCACAAAGAATTTCTTCCTGGTGTTTGCTACAGAATCTTGAGTAAGCCTTATTTTCTTCGACGAAAATATCTGCCTTGTGGATGCGTTTGCGTTGATCTGCGTTCACTTTTTGCCGCAAAATGCAATCCACAAATTTTGTTTTTACTTTAGATATAAAGTTCGGTTTATGTTCTTTTAAAGTTTTCCAAAGCCAGTTGACGTCTTCCCAGACACTCCCTAACGTATTTTCGAATTTGTTTCACATGCGCTCAGACTCTCTACTAAATGTTTGCAAATGATAGAACAGGTTAACTATCCAAATATCATCTCATTCACGTATAAATGATAATACATCGATGCCCTAGTAGCACGTTTGTTGCCAAACAAGTCAATGTCAACTGATATGTGACTCTATTAAGTCACAATCAAGTTTCTGCGACCAATTATGAGAGATGCACGTTGTGGGGGCGACCCCGGCGTAGTGGTTAACATCCGTGCCTCTCACACCAGAGTCGCGAGTTCGAATCTTACCCCTGGACAAGTTACAAAAATACCTAAAAGGGATTTGAGCGACTACGATGGGACATGAACCAGCCCAGAGCTGAAAATCTCGCCAAAAAAAATCGCCGCTAACTGCGTGCGAACAGCCACTGCACAGCTCCACGACTGTTGTAAGACTGAGTCAAAAATTTCAGCTAAGAGCTGGTGTGTCATGGCGTCCCGGATGCTGTTGCACAAAAGAAGGCGGTACCAACAGAAGGCAATGTGATTACAAATTGCATCAAAGGGGACGAACTTCTGTTGACCCGCGCCACAGCCATTAGTTTGAATTAGTGCACACGCTAGACGGATGATTTTCTCACCAGAAATATGCCTAATTTGTTTCCACCCAACAGCAACAAATCCGGTACGCATAACTAGGAACAATGGCGAACTCCACCACATGGTCGGTCTCTGATGTGTTGCAGTTTGGCTCGAATTATCCCTTCTAGACTTTCGTTCGTTAGTTGTTCATCGTTTTGTGATAATATAATCGGGGGCGCGACGTTTAGTGCATGCCATGTTCAGCCGTGACGCGGTAATTGAATTACAACAGCACAATGAAAAATTCAACCAAACTCTTTAGTTAGTAAACTGATTTGGTCGTCCTGAAAGAACGGATTTAGTGGCGCTACTACGCCACTGCACAGCTCCACGACTTCCGAAATACTAAACTTGTTTGATAACTTGTACTTGTTTGATAACCTTCGTCGCTGCCTAGGAGACGTTCGTTACTTAAATATGAAATCTGTGCTAGGAAGTACAGTGTATTTGATAAATTTACTCTGAAAAATCGACATTATAAGACACCACCTTATCTTTGCGTTATTTTAAATAGTTTGGTGTTGAAAATCAATAGTTTTCATTATAAGAATCGATGCGTAGAAATATTTTCGAACGATTGGTGCAAAAATTTAGTAAATCTGTGGAGAAACGACTGAGATATTAACGCTCAAAACCTGACCACATTTCGTGACGGTCGCAATAGATATTTGTTTAAACTGTACCCCAGTATTGAAAACAAAGACGTAGTCCTACGTCAAAAAAAGATATGTGTTGCTTGGATGGTTGACATCATAATCTAACTATTGTGTTGATACCATGCATTCGATCTTTAGATGTTGTTGAAAACACGAATAGAGAAACAACCAACACGCTCAAATTACTATCTCTTGTTATCCCTTTTTTCCTCTCGAAAAGATAATTAGAGACAGTAATATTAGCGTGTAGCATTAAACTCCGTTCAGATTGCAACTTCAGCTGAAACTCTCCACTTTAGGTACAACATGTTTAAATTCTTGTTACATTCAGTAAAGATGGCGTCGAATCAAGTGGGCACGCATTTTTTTACAGACGGCAGTGAAACACGAATTTATCCGGTACGCGATCCTACCAAAAACTCAGTCTGTTTTGTCACTATGCGATGTCCGTCCTGAAATGGTATGGGGTACAAGAGGTTGAATACGTGTACATCCCAAGTAACTGGGCTCTAGTTAAGCAGAAACTAAGAAGAAATCAAATGGCACCGACGATTTCAAGAGAAGATGGAGAATCGTCACGGCGGGCGTTTCCGAGGATACCGTCCGGAACCTGATCGCGGGTGTACCACAAAAACTTTGAGAATTTAACAGAAAGCAGGATTAACATCTTAATCAACTGTTTCTATTGTAGATATAAATCTATTATTGTGAAATAAACAATCGGTTTTTTGAATAATGTGTAAAAATTTTTTTGATTCTATTATTCAGTCTTCAGATGAATAGATTCTAGTATGAAGATAGTCTATATAACGTTATATAGGTTGTAGTGTGAACGGGATGTAATGCTCAATTATTTAATTAGCTGCCATATTATACTGATTTGATGAATTGTTTCAATTTTTACAAAGTTCAGGGCTCGAAACTGTGTGCATCTCTGAGCAAACTTGTTGAAACTGGAACATGTTAGCATTTGAGCTCAATCCAGGACTAAGATAATCAAGATTCATAGAATAAATAAATTAAATTTAGAACGCAACCAGTAGAATCCACAATTTGTACGTTTAATCGTATCATTAATATGTTGAAAATAAACATAATATGATTTTAATTTCAAACATCGATGTCACTTGTTTAAAACATAGAATATGTTAGAAAGTAAGCAAGTTTATGTTTGCGGCCAAAATAAACTAATTTTATGTTTGGATTTACCTGTAATATGTTTGTTATGACGGTATTTTTCTCTGCGTGGAGGGTATGAATATCCGTTTTGCAGAGAGAAAAAAAATGTCTACGTAGACTTTTGGTATATCCCCCCTACCCCATCGTAGACAAACGTAGACTTTTTCGAAACCCCTCCCCCCCCCCTTAATTGTCTACGTGGTTTATGAACAGCCCCATAGATTTTGGAGCAAAAAGTTACTTGTATTCAAAGTGATTTTATCAGCCAATAAAAGTTGTCTTTCTGAATCTCTCTTGCAAAAATCTCGAAGAGATCTAATGTTCCTTTATTTTTTAAATATCAAATGAAGTCCTTTGTTATGTCACGGGAGTTGCAAAATAAGAAAATTTCAAACATCTCTACATTAAATAATTTTTCTTTCAAGACAATCCTGACCGGAATTCGACTTCTTATATACTTCTTTTTTATTTTTCTTATAAACTGTCTCCAAATGAGGTTCAAATTCAACCAAATCGGATAAAACTGAATCTACTAATTTGACTCTTTTCAATCAAATTGAATGTCTTGATCATTGAACACATTTTCCATGCAGTTCAGGAAATAGTGGTTTTTCGCATTTGATTTTAAACCAATTAATTCAACATCAAACATAGTCTATCTCTCGAGCAATAACAGCAATAGTGATTTTTTTTGATTCCACGACGAATTACCGTGGACCATCCAGAGTAGTAACAGGCTCGGAAAAAAACCGTACATTATTTTCCAACAAATGTCCCCAAGGATCAAACGCGCCCAATTTCCCCCGGAGCTCTTGAAACCACACCACGAAAGCTCAACCAAAAGCGGTTGCCCATTAACAACACTGTAACCGTCCAACAATCAAATCGAAAGCTTGCGTGCCGGGGAGCAATTTCGGGGCCTGGAACTCAACCAACCTCGCCCGACCCGGCGATTCGTCCGTCCCTTTCGGTTCCACCCACCCGGGCGCGAGAAGCAATGCGCGTCACAGGAAACGATATAAATTAATGACGAAAAACGAGCCCGGAAATAGAAACGCAACAAACACCGTGTCGAAGAGGTGGGGTGGCGAGGAGGGACGCGAGGGGGCGAAGAGCGATTCACGCTGTTTTGTAAATGGAACTGACCCCAGAAATCGCGTTCCCTTAGCGAATGTGTTGATAAAATTGTAAGCAGTTTCCTTTTCATCCGAAATCGATCAACAAGCGAGCGGGTGTTGTTTTCTTTTTTCGGCTTTGCGTTTTACGACAATCTACAAAAAATTAAACGGATGTGGTTAAACGCCTGGGTTAGGTTCAGGTACGGGGGAGGGGCGTTCCGATCAAAACCCAATCATTTATCACTGGCTTCGTTCGAGCCGAAATCAAAGCCTGATGGCATGCAGAATGATAGAAAAGCCACAAGAGCACGTATCGGCACCTGACCTACGGTGAGGTCGACCTTTTGTTTTCCATCCATTATTTGTGAAAATATACGCTTCGGAAGCCGAGATCATTGTTAATTTATTCGCTTTGACCTCGTCTCGTTGCCGCTCCAGCCGGGGTGGGAATTTGAATTGTGGTGCGGTTTCATTTGCTTTGGTCACTCATCATTTATCATTTAGCTACGGTCAAATGCGGTGTGGGATGTTGCCGAGGATGCCCAGACGCTTTTGGAACGGGTATTGAGGGAATGGGGGGTCGGGAAATGGACTGAACGGGAACTCCATTAGCAGATTGATGAAATTTAGTTAAGAGTATCACGATGATGTAAAACAGCTATTTTCAGACACAGTGCTTATCTCTTGCACTTGGGATCCATCAATCGAGTGTCAGTGTCACCTTTGTCATGCTTTAGTTAATCCGAACTATCTGGATAAAATCTATCTTCGTTAGGAATAATCAATCAAGCTTAATGAATCTCTTTGATTAAATTGAACATCACCATCATTCGGAAGACAATGTGTCGCGGTTTGTGAAGTTTCCATTTTAAAGTTCAGAACCACAAATCAGGACAGTAGCTGGCGTCGGGGGTGTAGTGGTAAACGAGACTACTGCTTGGCCCCCCAGTGAGTCTGAGTTCAATCCCAACCGAAGTCGGTGAGATTTTTGTTGGGTGAAACAATGTCTGGTCCCGTCTTCATTTGGAAGGGAAGTGAAGCCGTTGGTTCCGGTTCATGTATTGACGAATGTGATATGTCATGTGGAGGTGCCTCCCTCCGGTGGGGAACCCGCATAAGACTGAAATCTTAAAAGAAGCAGCAGTCAAAGAAGAATCTGGACAGAGAATGTGTCGTGTGTTTTTTGACCTACGAACACACGGAGAAGTCTCAAATTAATTGACAACGTAATAGTAGATTTTTTATCACGTGGTGGATGGAAATTGTGTGTACCAGAAGAAAAAATTAAACCTTGCACCGTTTAGCAAATAATGATTATGTTTTGCTGAAAATTCCTGTTATTTTTGATGCGCTTATGTTAACAATCATGATAGTTCTTAAATTTTACCACAGGAGAGAAAAATGACTACTATATTTTCCAACTGAGCTAACTCACCTGATTTTTATGATTCTTATATTGTAAGAATAGTGTTAAATAGACTGTTCCAGAAATTATAACCACATCTTATGTTGACGGTCATTTTGAATGGAATGATTTTTTTTCAAATATTTTTGGTTGCGTCTTTTTGTTTACTCTGTACGTCATAGCATAATAAAAAAAAATTCTGGTTAACTTTCAAAAAGCCTGTTCTTACTCCGGAGCAGAGAAAAACTAGAGTGCACAAATGCTACACTGTGAGTGGAATTTCTTAGAGAAAATTGACCAAGGAAGAGGGTGTGAGCGTCGAAGCGGTTCAAACTGTAGTTAGAAAATATTGAGAACAATGTGTTTTTGAAGATGCACCGAGGAGTGGTTGGAAGAATAACCATCGGCTTTCGTTCAGGATAGCATAGCATAGCATAGCATTTTCCGACCATACGATATCCTAGATTGGCTGTTGAAGAGACGATGAAAGCACCAGAAGAGCTGCCTTGGGTCTGACAGGCTCTTCATCCATCATTTTCTTTGCACACAACACTCGACCAAGTCCTTATGATTAGCAGGGATGGTGTGGAAGTGTCTACTTAAGAAAATGCCGAGAATTCATGCTACGGTCATATACATCTAGGGTTGAAAATTTGATGGAATTGTGCGGGAGAGTTTCCTTGGCGATAAAGCATATCTGTGTTTATATGTGTACTAGCTGAACCCGATGCGAGCCTTGCAACGCATGCGACTAAATGAATCCGGTTAAAATATTTGTCACCCCCACTTCGTTCAGCGAAAGAAGAAAGTTCGTTCGATCCAGCGCTCCGTTGTTTTGGAAGATTTATTCGAGTGCGATCCTTGGAAATAATTAGTTTTTTTCTCAAAATATATTCACTTCAGTGAGTAGAATAATAGTGAGTTGTTTTTCTAAGAAGGCAGTGTGGTTTTCCAGTGAAAGAGGAAAATCAAGCAGTGCTTGCTGGCGAATTATATCTTCCCGCTTATTTTCGCTTCATCTCCGCGTGGTGACGCTATCCAGCGATACACCACTACATCGCCAACGGTCATCCGACAGCGTTGAGCGAGTGCACCCGAAGGCGATCGCTTCAGCGCACCGCTTCCCGCTCCCCGCATAGAAGTGCGACGTTCGCACATACGGTGCGTCAGCAGCAGCAGCAGCAGATCAGTAATATTAGTTAAGTGTTTTTCCCTTGTCCCTCATTCCACTAGAGTTTAGCTTTAATTTGTGTGTTCTTTGTTTGTATTTGTGTGTGATTTAAATTGTTGGCAAGTAAGGCAAATCGTGCATGTGGAAGAGGTTTCTTCGACATGGACGGTTTGGCTGAAAAATTGCCTTTGCCACCCGATGATGGGGTGGCGCAAATACAATTTCCGACCGCGATCAGTATCCAATTGACTCAGTCGGTCCGTGGGTTGCATCTACTTTCAGCCCAAAATGAAACGCTTTGAATGTGTACCAAATCACTACTGATCTAACGAAGCGATTTTCAGCAGTGACAGAGATCACGAAAGTAAGATTTAATTGCTTCCTCCCAGCATTTTACACTGGAATATCGCGTTTATATTCCAGCTCGTGATGTGGAGGTTGTAGTAATGGTCACAGAGGCGAGTCTGTGCCCTGAAATTTTGGAAAGCGGGCGGTTGGCCGATTCAAAGACACCTCTTCTCCCCCAGTTCAGATACTGGAAGTACGAAAATGAGTTAAAATATCGCACAGCGAGGTAAGAAAAAAGTTACCCCCCACAGACTCGTTTCGGGTAACCTTATCTGGCTCTGCTCTTCCTCAGTTCTTAGAACTGGACAAACTTCAGCTACCTGTGCGGTTGTTTGTACCCCGGGTAATGATTTGCCAAAACTGCCAACAGATGGGAGCGCACGGCCTCCCATTGCGGCAATAAGACACGCTGCTCAACTTGCGGGGAGAAACATGAGGCTGGTCCCTGTGCAGATAATACACTAAAATGCGTTTTCTGCAAGGGAACTCCTCCTCATGCTCTCTCGCGTCGTGCCCGGCGTATAAACAACGCGGGGAAAAATTGGAACGTTCTCTAAAACAACGTTCAAGGCAATCTTTTGCAGAAATGCTTAAGAAAGCTTCGCCACCCGATACCAATACAAATCCTTTCGCTCCTCTTTCAGATGACGAGTCTGATTCGGATTTGGTTGAGGAGGGGACATCTTTTAGTTTTCCCGGAGGTGATCCACGGAAGCGAAGACGCATCCGAGCTGTGAAAGCAGCTGAACAGAAGCCTCAAATCAACATGCCCAATTCAAAGAGCAGAGAAAGAAGGATAATCCGAATCCTCCTGGTTTTCGTAGTGCCAACTACATCACAGGATTTCCATCTCTCCCAGGGACATCTAAATTCCCTGATGCCCCGATTTTAAGAACCGAAGCCCCCCTTCATCTCGGGCTGTTCTCGTTCTGATGATATTGTGGAAGGTATTTTCAAGTCACCTCGAAATGTCTGGCATCTTCTCAAAAGCATTGTTATGGCAGTAGCTTTCCACTATGAAAACTTTTTTGAAGAAATTAACATTAAAGTGGCCCCTCCATGCAGCTATCATTTCATTCGATGGATAATTTGCAAAATGAGTTCGGGGATTTGATCACTGTTCTACAGTGGAATTGTCGAAGTCTTGTTCCAAAATTGGAATCTTTCAAATCTTTTAGCTCACACTACCGGTTGATATGCATTCGCTCTTTGTGAAACATGGCTCTCTTCGAAATCAATCTTCCGATTCATGATTTCAATATTATTCGTCTTGATCGTGAGGATTCGCGTGGAGAGGAGTACTTTTGGGGATCAAAAGTGCTACTCCTTCTATAGAGTGAATTTTCCTCCGAAGTATTCAGGTATTGAAGTTGTCGCATGTCAGGCTGTTGTTAAAAATAAAAGCCTTTGCACTGCTTCTGTGTACATTCCTCCTAGAGCCTCAATTAACCGAAAACAACTCTCAGATATTTGTTCGGTCCTTCCTGCTCCGCGGTTGATCATGGGAGATTTTAACTCTCACGGTACAGGCTGAGAGAACTGAACTGACTGACAACAGGTCTTCCTGATATATGACCTCTGCGACAACTTTAATATGACAGTTCTCAACAATGGAGAAGTTACACGCTTGGCTGGTCCATCCTCACTTGGCAGTAGGTTAGACCTCACACTTTGCTCGAATTCATTATCGTTGGACTGCACGTAGAATGTTATCCAGGATCCCCACGGTAGTGATCATTTGCCTATAAAAATTTCGGTTGCCACCGGGCTCTCTACGCCGGAATCTATCAACGTCACGTATGATCTAACTCGTAATATCGATTGGACAAGGTTCAAGACAGCAATAGATGAAGCCGTAACAACGGTAGAAGGGTTTCCACCGCTGGAGGAATATAACTTCCTCTCCAACCTGATTTTAGAAAGCGCGCTTCAAGCTCAAACTCGACCAGTTCCAGGAACGTCATTTCGCAGGAAACCTTTTTCCCCATGGTGGGATCAGCAATGCACCGAGGTTTACCGTAAAAAGTCTGACGCGTTCAAAGTTTTTCGTAGACGTGGAACACCTGAGCACTTTGAAAGGTACACGGCTCTCGAACGAGAATTTAAGAGCCTCATCAAGGCCAAGAAACGCGGTTACTGGCGACAATTCGTGGACGGGTTATCGCGCGAAACGTCGATGAGTACCCTTTGGAATACGGCGCGAAGATTGCATAACAGAATTACGAACAACGAGAACGAGGAGTACTCGGACCAATGGATCCTCAAGTTCGCGCGAAAAGTTTGTCCAGATTCTGTGCCGGCACGGATGATTCCTCGCAAAAACACGAATTCGATAGATGAGATTAGCCAACCCTTTTCAATGGTAGAACTCTCTCTCGCACTTCTTTCGTGTGGCAATACGGCTCCAGGAGCTGACAGGATCAAGTTCAACTTGCTCAAGAACCTCCCAGACGTCGCGAAGAGGCGCATGTTGAACTTGTTTAATCAGTGTCTGGAACTCAACATTGTACCGGATGATTGGAGACGGGTGAGAGTTATTGCCATTCAAAAACCTGGTAAACCCGCGTCCGACCACAACTCTTATCGACCCATCGCGATGTTATCTTGTATTCGAAAGTTGTTGGAGAAAATGCCATCCTTTTCCGTCTGGACAAATGGGTTGAGACGAATAACCTGCTTTCAGATACGCAATATGGTTTCCGCAGAGGTAAGGGAACGAACGACTGCTCGCGTTGCTTTCCACAGATATTCAGTTAGCTTTTTGCTAAAAAAGAGCAAATGGCTTCTGTATTCTTGGATATCAAGGAGCTTTTGATTCAGTATCTGTTGAAGTTCTCTCAGATAAACTCCATGCTTGTGGTTTTTCACCAATAATGAACAATTTTTTGTACAATTTGCTGTCAGAGAAACATATGAGCTTTTCTCATGGAAACTCTACAGCTTTCACGATTTGTTACATGGGTCTCCCCAGGGATCCTGTTTAAGCCCCCTTTTGTATAATTTTTATGTCAAAGACATTGACAGTTGTCTGAATGACAACTGCACGTTAGAGTACAACTGCAGATGACGTAGCGTAGTGTCTGTCTGGGACCCGATTTTCAAGGACCCTTGCAGGATACCTTAAACAATTTGTCTACTTGGGCTCTAGAGCTAGGTATCGAATTCTCTGCAAGAGAAAACTGAGTTGGTAGTTTTTCTAAGAAGCATAACCCTGCACAACCGAAGCTTCGAATTGGGGTAAGCCGATAACTCATTCTATGCATCATTTAAATATCTTGGGGTCTGGTTCCGATTCATAGTGCACCTGAGATCCTGCTATTGAGTATGTGATGCAAAGTGCCAGCCAAGGATCAACTTTCTCTGCACAATTACTCGGGACCTTGGTGGGAGCTCATCCACAAGATCTTCTAACGTTGTACCAGACAACGATTTTGTCGATTATGGAATACGGTAGTTTTGTTTTCAGTCAGCGGCTCGGTCGCACTTCATTAAACTGGAACGTATTCGGTATCGGTGTCTTCGTATCGCGTTGGGTTGCATGCACTCGACTCACACCATGAGTCTTGAAGTGCATGGCTGGCATGTTGCCACTCTCCGGATCGGTTTACAGAATTATCTCTCCGGCTCCTCACCGGGTGTGAAGTTATGAACCCCCAGGTGATCGAAAATTTTGAGAAGCTCCTTGAGTTGAATCCTCAAACCCGCTTCGCGAGCTTGTACCATTTGTACATAACTCAGGATGTCAGCCCTTCGCTTAATATTCCAATTGTGTTTTGCTTCTCCGACTTCCGGAAATTGGTTCATTTTGATTTATCCATGAAACAGGAACTTCGTGGAATCCCAGAGCATCATCGTCCTATGATTGCTCCGGTGATATTTTGCTGCAAAGTTTGGCCTAATTGATTCCACTAAAGCGTTTTTCACTGACGGGTCTTTGATAGAGGACTCCACTGGCTTTGGTGTATACAATGAAAATTATAGCGTCGCTCGTAAACTTCAAGCATCTTGTTCTGTTTTTATTGCGGAATTGGCAGCAATTCATTTTTCTTTAGAAATTGTCGCATCTTTTACACCGGATCAATACTTCATTTTCACGGATAGTCTTAGTTCTATAGAGGCTATTCGCTCCTTGAGGCCGGTAAAGAACACCTCCTATTTTCTTATGAAAATACGAGGTCTTATAAGTGCTTTATCTTCACGTTCTTTTGTTATCACCTTTGTGTGGGTCCCTTCTCATTGTTCAATTCCTGACTAATGAGAAAGCGGACTCGCTTGCAAGGAGTGGGCGCTATGGAAGGCGATATTTATGATCGACAAATCGCCTTCAACGAATTCTTCTATATTTTTCGTCAGATATCACTCGATAGCTGGCAGTATAAACTAGAGTAGAGGAGACTTGGGGCGATGCGCTACATTCTATCACTCCAAAGGTGTCTAAAAATGTTGGTTCAGGGGATTGGATGTGGGTCGAGACTTCATTCGTGTGATGTCTCGCCTCATGTCCAATCATTATTCTTTAAACGCTCATCTGTTCCGCGTTGGGCTGGGAGACAGCAATCTCTGTGAATGCGGACAAGGTTACCAGGACGCAGATCACGTTATTTGGTTTTGTGCTGAGCATCGTGGAGTCAGATCTGAGCTGTAATGATTCTCTTCGGGCTCGAGGTAGACAACCCAATGTACCGATTCGAGACATTTTGGCTGCGCGCGATCTGGAGTTTATGAAACTCATTTCTTGCCTTCAAAAACTCGCCCATACCAAATTTGGTTTCATTTGCATGGGGCCCCCCTTTCTAGAGGCGGGTCTTGAACTATCATAAGATGCTTTCCCGGACCTAAATACTCCTACATACAAATTAGCATAGCATTAGGTATAATTCTCATGTTTGGCTTAAATTCGTGTTTAATTTTTATGGGGGGCAGGCTTTTTCCAGAGGAAGGAGGGGCTTCAAATCACCATAAAAACATTTCTTGCCTTCTAAAACTCACCATACCAATTTTGGTTTCATTTGCTTGATAAGTTCTCGAGTTATACAGGAATTTGTTTTTCATTTGCAAGGATCCCTCCTTTCTGGAGGTGGGAGGAGTCTCCGACACTGTATACAGGTGTTTTTCAGACCAAAGACCACTGAATTCAAATTTTCAAAGCAGTAGGCATAGTTCTTATGTTTGGTTTAAATTAGTGTTTCATTGTATGGGAGCCCCCTTTCCTAGAGTGAGGAGGGGCTTTCGAACCATCATAAAAACATTTCTTGCCTTACAAAACTCGTCCATTCCAAATGGCGTCATAATTAATCATCAATTAAAAGAGAGATTTGAGCAATAAAAAATGAAAAAAGTGCCATTAAATTATTAAGGCCTGTGCCAACAAATAATGTGTGATCAGCATTAAAAAATTAGGAATGAGCAATAAAAGATGAGAAAAGATCTTCGGATAATCTAATTGTGACCAGTAAATCTGTCAAATAAAGCAACAGCTATTAGTATATGTGCAATTAAATATGGCAGTATTTCCACCAAATTATGTAATTTGAGCACTAAACTATTCGCATATGTCTTTTAATTTTGTTGGATTTTCCCATAAAAACAGTAAAATGAGCAATGGATATTTATTTATCCATTGCTCATTTTACTGTTTTTATGGGAAAAATCTAACAAAATTAAGACGTATGCGAATAGATTGGTGCTCAAATTACGTAATTTGGCGGAAATACTGCCATGTTAATTGCGCATATACTTAATAGCTGTTGCTGTTGATAGATTTACCGGTCATAATAGATTATCCGAAGATCTTTTCTCATCTTTGTGCTCATTCTAATTTTTAATGCTGATCACACGATATTTGTTGGCACGAGCACTAATAATTGGCACTTTTTCATTTTTGGTGCTTTCTGAATTACTAAGTGCAGGTAAATATTTTAGCCATTCCCAATTTGGGTCCATTTGCTTTATTAGTTCTCGAGTTATGCAGAAATTTGTGTTCCATTTGTTTGAGAGACCCCCCCCCCCTCCCAACTCATATAGTGGAAGAGTCTCAAATCACCAACATTTCCCTCCTTCATAAACATCCACATGCCAAATTTGGTTCTATTTCCCTGATTAGTTCTCGAGTTATGCAAGGATTTGCTTTTCATTTTTATGGGACCCCCTCTTTTAGAAAGGGGAGGGGTTTCAAATCAACATAGAACCATTGTTTGTCTTCAAAAACCACCACATGCTAAATTTCGTTCCGTTTGCTTGATTAGTTCCCGAGTTATGCAGAATATTGTGTTTTATTTATTTGGGAGCTCCTCCTTTTATGACGGGGAGCGGTCTTAAACTATCATAGAAACATTTTCTGCTTCTAAAAACTCTCACATGCTAAACTTGGTATCCCTTGCTTGATTAGTTCTTGAGTTATGCAGAAATATGTGTTTCATTTGTATGGGAGCCCCCCTTTTCAGAGAAGGGAGGGGTCTCTTACTACCTTAAGAACCTTCCCCGGTCCCAAAAACCCCTGCATACAAAATCTCACGCCGATCGGTTTAGTAGTTTTCGAGCCTATTAGGTTCAGACAGACAGACAGACAGACAGACAGAAATTCATTTTTATATATATAGATAGATAGATCGTTGAGATTGACGAAGCTAAGAAAGTTAATGCACTCCTTTGTTATCCTCTTCTCTGGGCAGCAACACAGGCTTTTCCTACTTGTATCCAGACCTTTTTCCAGCGAATAAAGCTGCAGCAGTGCCTGTCGTGGCGATCGCTAGCGCAAATTTGTGTTCTGCTCGCAATGTTGCAAGAATGATCAAAACCAAGAAAGTTCCGCTATTCCGCTCTGAAATTGCACTCATTATAGTGCCGTACACGATGCGCTGTTCTGCGTTCAGTTTTCGAATATTTGGCTCAACAAATGATGCCAACTCCTCCGTATCAAAAATTGTTTCCTGCCTCATATCACAATCGAGAATATTATTTGAATCTCATTTCAGTGCAACAAACATGCATTCTCAATCGCAATCAAATCCTCGTTGTAGAAGTTTTGGCCAAATGGAATCTCTGGATTTAGATTAGCAGTTCTTAGACGATGCAAGATATCATCACTTATGGCGTCTTCCTATTTTTCCCAGAGCTCATCAGGATTTGACGGAGAGCAGGTCGTCTATAAGATTGCGAACAACGTACGAATTGGTTGCGGTCGAGCTGTATCTGCGGCGTCAGAGAGTACAATGTCCCAATGAGCATAGTTTTCTAGCAGATTCAATGTTTGATATGCTTCGCAAAAAGTCGCACATATTTGGCCGCTTACTGTTTTCAAATCATTGAAGGATGTCAGTCCTCGGATGTTTATTAATTCCGAGTTGGTGGGATGCACAGTATACACACGGCCTAGTGCATCGGATGCATATCAATTTGAATTCCCGGCTACTGCTTTCCCTTAAACGACGCTGGAGCTTGTTCATTGACGCATTCCACGTGTAGTATGTTGGCACCTTGGAGTAAATAAGTGTTTAGGGGAAAGTATCTCTCTGGCACAATAAAAAGAAGACAGTCAACGTTGTTGGAGGTGGCGATAACGCTCGCTCACGTGCAGTATTTGCAGTAAAATTCACACGTTGCCCATTCTCCTTGTTTTGACTTAAATTAAGTTTTAAAATGTTTAAATTATCGAAATATTGTAGCAAGTCTCGTATACTCTTTGGAAGTTCCAATATAAACGCCGGGTTTTTAAAAGATAAGTCTGTGTGAACATCCATAGTGGTTTCCAGTCTGGAGTATACTGCAGATTGTCAGTAATATACCCAGCACCACCGAAAAACACCATTATCGCTATCCACCGCTATCCGGGCCCATTGCAACTATTTTGAGCTGGAGTGCCACACTGCAAAATTTCTCTTTGAGTGATTGAAGTCGATGCTCGCCTGCCGTCCATATAGAAGAGAAAACAAAAGATGTTAGTTAAAACACGAGGCGATGTTTGGTCACAATAATAAAGAAAGATTCAAAGACAATTTGGTTATGAAAATTACCAATCAGAATAAAGAATGTGCACACCAAAAAGTAGTCGTCGGAAATGCCCTAATGCAGTCTTCTCCGTGTACGTTTTGCTAATCCGATCACTACTACATGAATATTAATGTATGTGTGCTATGATGAAGACGTCTTTTGGCTACAGTAACCTTTATTCAGTAAAATGGCGTCGAATCAAGAACGCGTGCGCAAAGCAATTTTGCACAAAAGAGTGGAAAATCCTGATATGTCGCACGGCGATATTGCCAAGTCATTAAAAATCGCAAAATCGACGGTTACTAAAGTGCTAAAAAACTTTCAGCAGCGCTTAGCTTTAAAGAGAAAGGTCGGTTCCGGATGTAACCATGATTCTCGTTTCGTCGCGGAGAGGAAGAAAGTGATTAAAGAATTAAAGAAGAAACCGAATATCTCCGTTCGTGATGTGGCGAAAAAAGTGAAAATGTCTCCATCGTTCGTCCAGAAAGTGAAGAAAAGTGCAGGCTTGAAATCATTCATTGTTGCTCCAAATCGTAACGACAGCCAGATCAAGAGCGCAAAATCTCGATCGAGAAAAATAATGACACTATGCTGAAGGAATACGACTGCATAATATTGGACGACGAAACATATTGCAAAGCTGACTTTAAGCAGATACCGGGACTACAGTTTTATACCTCGTTGCAAAGAGGAAATGTTGCTGATCGTTTTAAGCAAAAAAAATTGTCGAAGTTCCCAAAAAAATACCTCGTATGGCAGGCAATATGTGGATACGGTCTCAGAAGCTACATCTTCATCACGACTGGCACTCTAAATGGACAAATTTACGTAAAAGAGTGTCTGAATAAACGACTGTTGCCGTTCATTCGGGAACACAACGGTTCGGTGCTGTTCTGGCCTGACCTGGCATCTTGCCACTATGGAAAACTGGCTAAGGATTGGTACATTGCTAATGGTGTAAATATTGTCCCAAATTATTGCAATCCGCCAAATTCGCCAGAACTCCGTCCGATCGAAAAGTATTGGGCATTGGTCAAGAGGAATCTTCGAAAAACGAATAGCGTAGCAATTGATGAGAAAAGCTTCAGGCGTAACTGGCAGAAAGCTGCAAAATTGGTGACGGATGAACTGATGGAAGGTGTCAAACGAAAGGTGCGGGCATTTGGACATAACAGGTCAAATTGACTCAACTGTATATGTTTTATATTTGTATTTTTATGAAGTCTTAAATAAATGATTTATTTTTGATTTTCTCATATTTTCCATTTAATACCACTAATTTCCCGATGACTACTTTTTAGTGTGCACATTCTTTAGAAATAAATGTTTTTTTTTTATAGGAAACTACTGTTTTTTTTTAAAATAAAAACAAGTGTTTGCATTGATTGTACATAGATTCAATTTAAATTTTGAAATTGATATCAAAACATTGAAATTGAATAGTACAAATTAGTTAGAGGTAAAGATCGATACCCGCGGTTTATGGGGTTTTTACTAATTGAGGGAAATGAGGTCCTAGTTATTTCAAGTGCAAAAGTCTTCAGCTGAACTGTTGTACGGGATTAAACCAACAAATCTCTGTCATTGGATTCCAGTTTATATGAGAATTTCACTGCAGAAGCACTTTACATTCGACTTACTGTATATCAATGCTGTAACGCTTTGGAATAAGGCGTTATTCATTTCATCCTAGGATATATCGAGAGCCTAACCAGTTAGGACAGATCAGTCTTCAGTATACTTGTCCTAGTGGTAAATTTCTCCTAAAGTGGTAAGTTCGGAATTTGCTCACAACGAGGGGTCAGTGTGCCAGTTTGTTATTGCTATATCTCGAGAGCCTAACTATTGAGAACGACGCCAAGTCCTTCTGAATGGTATGGTATGGTTACATATGTTCGTGGTGTTCGTCAAAAGTGAAGTCACTCAAATTGAGTAAAGGTAACTGGGGTTGACAAGTCGATCAAAAAATCTTATCTGAGTCGATGTTATTAATTTGTTGACTTATCAATCCCAGTTACATTTACACAAGTTTGAGTGACTACAATTTTGACGAATGTGAGTCTTAAACGTCTCGAAACTGTGTTAAAACTGCTGGCATTGCACATCTTGCTACTTGACTGCCTCTTGCTATCCCCGGGTCAATGCTATTTTTCTACCTCTTGCTAGTACACTGGCCCTTGCAACTCCTGTGCGCCTCTACTGATTCTGAACTAATTCTCTACCCATTGTTTCTTCCCTACCCCTTACTACCCCATGCTCCTTGCAAGGTTTCTCACTATCCCACCACTATTGCTAACACTCTATGCCATTCAATTGTTCCATGTTACCCGCCAGCCCCTTTCTAACCCATGGTCCTTGCAACTCCCTTGCACATTGCTACTTCGTTACCGATTTCCAACTCTATATTGCTGGTCCTTCTACCCTTCCTCCTGCTCACCCAGTGACCCTTGCTACTTTCCAGCCCCTTCTTATTCTTTGGCTCTAGTTGTATGTCGAACGTGAACAAACTGAAATCTCACATGTATACTAGCGCAACGTAGAGAAATAATTCCGAACTTATGTGAATACCATACGGAAGAGCTTGGTCAATAGCACAAGTTTGTCCTTATAAGTAAGGCTCTCGAGATATCGCATAATGAAACTGAAAGCTCAGATTTACACTAGCTTAGCGTCGCATAGTGAGAGAACTCCGAACTTATAAGACTATCATGTGAAAAAAAATTAGGCACTAGCACAAGTTTCCTGAAGAAAGCAAAGCCTTAACTGGCAACGCTTTCTAGATATAGCATACACAAATTGGAGGCTCATATGAATACTAGCGCCACGCAGTGAGTGAGTTCAGAACATATGGGACCACTATCCAAAAGGGCTTGGTCACTAGTACAAGTTGCTGAAAAAGGCAATGTCCTAACTGGTGAGACTCTCGTGATATAGCATTAATAATCTGCAACCTCACATCTGTACTAGCTCCACGTAGTGAGTGGAATTAATGTTCAATGTTACACATTGACAAGCCTGTGGAGTACATGAAACTCATTTATATGTTTTTGAATAACATTAGCCTTAGATTGTAGTTAGTTTAACCTGTATGTTTACTATAAGGGTTTTTTTTATAAGTGTATGTGTGTGTGTGAGTTTTTTTTCTTTTTCAAAAAATGTTCAAGTCAAAAGAAAACCATAAATTGTATAGTTATACGTGTTTAGATAATTAAAAATTTAAATTTAATGTGTCATGTAAACCATACTTCAAATTCCCACCCCCTTTCCCATCCGTAATTTGTAATTCCTATTAACCTCGAGACGGCCGCGAGTAATCGGCTCTATCCTCCTAACTTTAGTTTTAAGATAAATGATGTATAAAAATATGAAAATTTGGCTCTGTAAAGTCAATTCGATTGAACCTGTACAAATAAATGATTATTTAAGAAAAACATTGACAAGCGCAACTTGCTTTGGTTAAGTTTTATGAAAAGTAGCCTGTTGCGTACATGTTAACAATGTACTGATATAACAGTGCACGGCATTTCAGAAGATGGTTAGTAGAATTTTGGCAAATCATCAACCGATACACGTAATAATTCATTGAGCTGACTTCTTTGTGTCCTCGCCAGTCGCTGAATTTATCATTTTATTGTTGAAATGGTAACCATCTTCTCCCAGAACAGGATTAGATATTGTAATCCGTCGTAACACCGATGGGTCTCTGAGATGATGCAAGACGATATCGCGCTTCTCAAAACCTTCCTTAACTACGACGATCGCGACTTTGTCGATTGTTGGTGCGTTGTATTGTCACTCATGTTGTCCCAGTGGTTTTTTGTCTGCTCTTATCACAACAACATAGTCATTCGTTGGAATTTGATCGATAGCAGTTTGAAACAGCTTCATTAATTCGTTATGGCGTTAGAAGAAAATTTCTAGTTCGGCAACGATTTCTCTATCCGTAGTCCTAATGTAACGACATCGTTGGTCTGTTTGTTCCTCAATGTTTCCCATGAAATATATTCGAAGAAACGTGTGCTCTATAGCCGGCATTGGTAATAGCGATCGTGCCGGTGATAATTTTGGCCTTGTATCTTGAACGTTGACATAAAATTGGTGCGTACAATTGGGTGTGTCATATTCAAATCGATCGACAATCTAGGACTGACTGATATTCACTGAAATGCATCATTTAAAAGCGTGAACAATCAGAATAGTAGGGACAGGGTCACTTAACGATCTGACGGGTTCCACCAATGAAATAGTACCCCGGGTAAATCAGGGCCCTGCGGGGTGAGGTAGCGGAAAGATTGAAAGTTTTGGACAATAAACCCGAGCAAAGGATTATACCAAATTGATAACAAGTTCTAACGGGTGGCAATTAAAATTTTGGAATTTTTTCGAGGCCTCTATGCTCAACAACAAACGAGCTCAGAGAGAAATAAGAGTGTGTATGCGTTAGCTCTTTCTCTCCTCTTTCTGCTAGTATTTTCTGTTTTGTTTATGCTTGCTCAGTTTTGCTCAAAATGCCGTCGAAACAAGAAGTATTTCGCGAGCGCGTTGTACAGTTCTACGAACTGCACAGAAATCTCGGCAAAACGTATACGGTACAACATTTTAAAAGCGAAAATGTTGCGACTTCGACTGTTTACCATATCCTAAGATCCCCAACAAATGCTCGCAAGCAAGGTAGTGGAAGACCAGCCAAAATTATGGACGTAAAAGGACTTCGTTCTCTTTCTCGTGCCTTCAACAACAAGGATTCACTGAGCCAACGGGATGCCGCAAAAAAGTTCAACCGTTCCAGTACATCTGCAAAACATTGAAAAGAGTCGGAATAAAGTGCCGAAAGAAGACACGAGCCCCGGAATATACTGATGCACAGATTTCAACGCTGAAATCCCAATGCCGTTGGTTGATTAAAAATTATTCCGGAAAAAGTTTTGTTTTGGACGACGAAAGCTACTTCCCTCTTTCGAAGACGCAGATTCCCAGAAACGATCGATACTATTCAACGGATAGTTCTACTACACCTCCGAACATAAAATATAAGTTTAAACATAAGTTTGAACAGAAAGTGATGCTGTACATTGCCATTTCCGAGAAAAGCATTTCTAAGCCATGGTTCAAGCCCTCTGGTTTGGCAATCAATCAAGATGTGTACCAGAACGAATGTTTGAAGAAAATTTTGATCCCGTTTCTACAAAAACATCATGCTGATGGACAATACGTGTTTTGGCCGGATAAAGCGTCATCGCATTACGCCATAAAAACATAATCGTTCCTGAATACCCATTCGATCCCATTTGTACCCAAAAACCACAACCCGACAAATCTGCCTCAGTGTCGCCCAATCGAAGATTTCTTCGGGGTTTTGAGTTCCTTGGTGTTGGGTTACCGGACCCTAACCAACACCGATTGGGGGTAATTAATTACTGCCAGCTGTGTTGGTTAGGGTCCGGTAACCCAACATTATGGTCCTTCGAACCGGATAAATCGGAAAACCGGACAAGGGAAACTGCCAGCTTCGGTCAATGCGTGGCATGGATGCCAAAATGGTTGGTTTGTGGGTGCAATTAGCCAGCAGCCATCACTGCGGCATAATCAATTATCTCTAGATCGCCATTACTCTTGGATGGATATGGCACTAGAATATGATGGCTACTAGGAGTTGAATACTCGAATCCTAACAAAAACAAATATGGACCCTTGGATTCTTGGACATTGGTGCTGGATTATGCTACACATCAAATTATACTTATGCTGCGTTGGACATCACATCAAAACCACGGCACATTGCCTGGTTTACCAGGTAAATATATAAGCTCAGTGTATGTCCAGCCGAATGGACACAACACATTTCACGTACTGACACACTTTCCATTATCGGTCAACAATACGCCTCATTGGGAGCGAAACAACAACAAACTACAATCGCCGATCACAGCTGATGGATCAGCTGTTCAGCCGATTTGGACGTCAACAACACGAAACCATACACGGTGTACCAAGGAATACAGTTGACACACCAACTGCGAACGATTCGAGAGGCGAGCGAAACACATACACTTGTTGGAACGATTGGTTGGAGGAAGATTTGGTCGTGTCTATCCCATTTTCGGTTTGGACCAAACATACAGAGAGGACCGCAATGGGAAAGAGCCGTAGAACACAATACATGCATGGCAGCTTACGGATGAATACGGGATCAGATCATGACGTAATCGTTCGGAGCGATAATGGGCCAACAATCACGGCATACATCGGTTGGCGTTGATCGGTATGGAATCGAGTAGCTGCACCTACTTGTCCAGGTAAGCAGCTTACATGTATGTGTCTAGCCGAGCTAGGCAATACCTTTACCGAAGCTAACATCACTATTTTTCGGAACAACGATGACGTCTTCACCTACGACACACATTCACGGAGGCCAATCATATGGTCGTCGATCAGCTGATCGATTGAAACAACTTTTCGCGTCGTCTACCGATGTTCGTTGTATACGTCAGATACGGATACGGATACGGATACAACAGGCAATACAATCATGACGGATTTCAATTTGGACGACCATTGAGAGGGGTGTCAGACACAAAGGTGTCTGCCATACACACCAGGTTGAGTAAATAGGTTGCTCAACTATCAATCAAAGCAGGTGCTAGAATGTCTGCGGTTTTTTCCACGGTTTGGGCAAATCGGTGCTCATTACCGAATCCTAACATCAATCCAATCGGAATTCAGCACACAGGGTGCTTGAATGGACAAACTCCGACGGTTGATCACACAGGGTGATCGAACCAAACCCTCGGGCAGGACACAAGGGTGTCCTGTATCGGTTCCTTGGTTTGTGTACAAAGGGTGCGCAAACCAATCCTAGGACAGAACACAAGGGTGTTCTATACCCATCGGTTTGTGCACATAGGGTGTTCAAACCTATCCATGGCAAGGACACAAGGGTGTCCTAGGAATGTCATGCCAAGGAGAGGATACAAGGGTGTCCTCTAGGTACAATTTCTAGGTCTTGAGTACAAAGGGTGCTCAAGACTAAGGCCAAGGCTTGGACACAAGGGTGTCCTCTAGCCTTTCCCCGGTCTGTGCACAAGGGTGTGCAGACCTATCCAAGGTATGGGTACATGGGTACCCAAGGAACCAACCAAGGCTCGGGCACATCGGGTGCTCGGTAATCAAACGCCTGCATTTTCAAATGTGTAGGCACCAGGGGTTTCTGCACTAAGGATTGGATTATTGGAATTATTGGAACGAAACCGCTATGATTATTGGCATTTACCTTCGAGATGGAGCAAATGAACCATGGACGACATAACACTCTGGCTGAGGGAAACATCGGAAGTTTTACCAGGTTAGTAAAACAGTATATGTACCAGCCGAGGTGACATTCGGATTCTACATGTATTCTTTTCCCACATGTGATCAACTTTGAAATGTGGACAATCGCCGATGCCACCACGTGAACCTATCGGACTCATTCAACGATCGAGGGTATCGTCGCAAACAACATCGGCTACACCAATGGATGGGCGCCACCCACGGCAAGATGACAATCGAGGATTTGACTAGCGGAATCTTAGACCATCCTAGTATTTCAATTCCAACAACGGACGAACGTTGGAAGGATCATCGTAAGGACATACCATCAGGACAAACACAAAATCTGTGGTCAACAACAACACAAGGAACAGGAGCGCAAAATACAAAGGAAACATCATTTTTACATTCGTGCGAACGAAACGTCGAGAACGGAGAGCAAAGAGACGGATATTTTCACCATCAGCGGAGAGCTGAGTGACGGATATGTTCACCATCAGCGGCAGTCGCAGGTCTTTGAGGGTGGGTGAGCAACCAATTCACCCCCAATACCAACTTTTGTACGTTGCACCAAAGGAATGGAAAGAAGGGCAGTACATCTTTGAAACATAACTACGGAAAGTTTGTTCAGAAATGTTGGACATTTCAGGGTGGGTGAGTATGTTCGGGAGTAACATCGCCCTACCCTCGCTACGCCACTGCCGAATGAGAGGACTTCTCTCCCAACGATCGTTCCTCCGACGGTTTCTCCCTACCACATCGACCGATACCGACAGCGATCACGGGCGATCGTTATCGGTGACGTCACAGCAGGGATCATCTGGTTGCTAACGAGTGGATGATCTGCTGTGCGGATAGTCGTGTTGGCTCTGACTCTCAGGAAGGACGGGTGGGAGAAGAGCCACAATGGATAATGTTCTGTGTTAATTGTGTGTGACGTAGTAGTTTGTACATTTGTAAATATGTAAATAAAATGTGTGTTGAGGACAAATGTATGTGCTGCGTGTTCTGTACAAATGTGTAACGAATGGACGGATGTGATGTGTGGTTGGAACTCCAAAAGAAACCCCCAAATCAACCAATAAAATACAGTCCACTTAAGGAGCCATCCAGTATTTTCCACCTCACAGCTGGCAGTAATTAATTACCCACCAATCGGTGTTGGTTAGGGTCCGGTAACCCAACACTTGGTGTACAAAAATAACTGGAGAGCCACGAAATGCAAACAGTTGATTGGTAGAATCAAGAGATGCATTCGCAAAGTTGACATGGAGGCCGTACAACGCTCCTGTTCCGACATCAAACGGAAGCTTCGCCGAACATCCGATTACGGACCGTTTTCAAATGTTCACTAATTTTTTTTCAACAATGGACAATGTATCTTTTATTTGAATAAATCAGATCTTCTTCAACTATGTTTGTCTTTTTTTGACAGCTTGAGAAAGAAATTCCAAAATTTTAGTTGCCACCCGTTAATACCAGGTTATCATTTTTTGATCACTGAATATGTTAACATTCAGGTTGAATAAACAGCCAAAATAACAGAATGAATAACAAAAAAATACTCCTAGAAAATCATAATAATAACTTATTTTGTTATCATTGCGAGCAACTTGAAAACAAATCCTGTATTGTAAGCAAATTTATTGAAATAGTAACAAATTATGTTATCAATTTGAAATCAAATGCTCATGCTAATAACTGAATAAAATATTTTGATTAAAAGCTAAATTTCTGAAAATATGTATAGTTTTTCAATTCAACATATAACGGTCATAAAAAATAATGTGTTCAAAATAATAACATATGATAACAATATTTGCCAATGGTGATAACTAATTTTGTTATGCGATAACAGCGGAAATCAAAACGATAACTGAGATAGCAGAACTTGTTACTTATATGATATCAGCTTGTTATTTTCCTTTGCTAGGGCGTTGTCATCATACAGGTTTGGGCCGAATTAATAAGATGAATTCGCCTCGGCTTTGTATTTGCACCGATATTTCAGCATGGTCATAATTGGGTGAACAAGGAAAATACTCATGTAGTCCAAACCACTTGATGAAAACAGTTCAAATTTTGTCCACATAAATTTTTGTACTTTTTTAAGTCATGGAAAAATTTTCAATATGCTACGTAAATTTTTCACAGATATACGGTTTTTTTAAATTGGTATGTCCAAAATGACTTTTTTCACATATGTTATGATAACTTCAAATTATGTGTTTCACTTCAGAAATATGTGTTTCATTTGTATGAGAGCCCCCCTTTCAGTGAAGGGAGGGGTCTCTAATTATCTTAGGAAGCTTTCCTAGTCTCAAAAACTTTTAAATACAAAATTTCACACCGATCGGTTCATTAATGTCCGAGTCTATAAGGCTCAGACAGACAGACAGAGTGAAATTCATTTCTTATGTATAGATTTGCTTCTAAAAGAAGGTTAGTTTAATTTTTTTAGTGCTGATTGTTATTCTGTTTCGCCATTTTGGAATTCTGCATTTCTAATTCCTATTTTCTTTCCATTAATTCCATTTAATGTATTCTCATCTAATTTTTCAATATATTATAGCTCATTTTTTTCGTGAAATATTGAACTGAGTTTCGAGCTCATCGCCGAGACACGTTGTATTTCTTGTGTTCTTCTTTAGTTGACAAAATTGTCACTTTGTTGTAATCCAAATATCTTACTGGTTTCTTCAAAACTAGGGGAATTGATTTGGGCAGCGAGAAAAGCTTTCAACTTGCCCTCGTTTGAAAGGATGTAGAGCGATGACTGATAGCGCGGGGAATGGTGTACGATCGAACGTGACCCGAGAGTTTTAACGGAAATGATTCGTGGATTTGGTAGGTTCCATTGAAATAAACCACTCACACTTGTGAATGGCCCCAACAGCATCCCTACTGTTGGATTAAATCAGTGCCAAAATTTGAATAGCTTTAACGTGCATCTCTGTACATAGAATAAATCGAGAACATAGTTAAATATCTCCTCCTCCCTTAGTCCTCGCTATAAAGCCACTATCTCTTCGTCGGTAAAGCCACGTATACAAAGCAACATCAGTCTGGAGGTGGCTGGGTTCGATTCTTGGTCTGGTCTAGGCATTTTCCGTTAAGGAAAATTTCTCGACTCCCTGGGCATATGCTATGATTGTACTTGCCACACAATCATACTAATGCAAAAATGGTACCTGGCATCGAAAACTCTCAATTATTAACTGTGGAAGTGCATTTAGAACACGTTGAACAAGTTGAGAGCAAGCAATAAGCAAATTGCGAAAACAATAAGCTAGAAACCCTAAGGAAGAAGTTAAATATCTAATTCGCTGCTGACGTCAGTTGAATTCAGCACACCGTTTACCAAAATGGATCCCCCTGCAAACCCAATTATTTTATTCAACATCCCAGTAATTTCTCGTGGAAGGGCAGAGGTGTTCTACCCATTCCCTATTTGACTTGCATTTGGGCGAGGCCGGCGCCGGTATTGACTAAGTTTGGGTTCACCAGTTTGTACATTGAGGATGAATGCTAGTCCCAAGTATCATCTATTGGTTTTCTGTGTAATGACAGCTGATCTGACTATAACAGTCGCCTGCTGCAAAGTGCTGAGGCCACAGCCATAAACAGTTACAAAAGTACAGTTCAAGCGAACGAGGAGGATTGGAAACAAATAGAGAATAATGTCGCCCTATTTTTGCCGATGGTTTCAAACAATTCAAATTGCGTGTGACTTTATTTGAAAGTTGAATAAAAAATGAAATTTGCTATGAGTTGTTAGTAAATTTGAATCCATAGAAGTAACTTTTGAGGGATTCCATCTAGAATGTGCCGGAAATCCCAAAAATCATACCCGATCATCATTGATTTGGATGAAACTTGGCACATGAGTTCGGTAACGTTGGAAAAAAAATTCCACTGGTGTTAAGATAATTTGGGTTCAAGAGTAACTTTTGAGATGGGCGTATGTGTTTTCCAACATTTTACTTGAAAAATCGTAGTTCAAAAACCATTACATTTAGAGAAAAACTTCATATAAGGGAATTGTAGGGAACCAAAAAGCCTTTCTTAAAAAAATATACACAGAAAAAAAAATTTTTTTTTCATCAAGAAAAATCAAAAATAATTACTAAAAATAAAATATCTAAAAAAATATATTATTTATATTTTTTTAATTTGTTGTATGGAAATTTGAGACAAAAAGACACGTTTTAAAAAAAATTTAAGGATGGACGCTCTTATAATAAAAAAGTTTTTCAAATAGCGAACTTTGGTGTATATTTCAAATTTTGGTTATTCATTCTTATAAATAAATTTTGATGTTACAATATGGTTTTGAAGATCATTACAAACAATAATGATCTTAATGATAAAACCACGTAAACGCAACCGTTTTCAAGATATTTCTGATTTTCTTTCAATAAAATTTCAAAACCTCAAAAAAATACGCCCTTTTCATAAATTACTCGTGATATTAAAACAACAATATTAACGATTGTTTCTCTTGTGTTTTTAGCCTTTTAAAACACATGTATGTGCCTCTTATTTACTCTTAACAGCTCGTCGATTGAAAAAGCTTCACTTAAAGTTATAAGACAAAAATAATGAATTATGGTTGGATTTATATTTATATATACCATTTATTAGTCTCGGTCATTGATAATATTACATAAACATTATATAAACTATTGATTGCTTTTATATATATTATGAATCCTGCCTTCTTCGTCATTCGAAAACAGTTTTACAAAACTTCGTTTTCTGAAATTGGAACGAATGAGTGGTACTTTTGTGTACCTGCAATCGTTTTAGTCTGTCGGTAAATTTCATTCCATTCTGCTACCCCTGTTCATACTCTTCATGTGATACATAACAAAACGACATTTTATGTTAAACAATCATCACTTTTTTGGTTCGCCCATTCGAATAACTCTAATGCACTTTTGATAGGGTGTTCATGTTGTACAGCAAGGCTTGCATATCTTGCCATTCGTTTTAATGTACCACCAATTGCATCACAAGGTCCCTTACCGTGGGATGTTGCGAAAAAATGCCATTCAGCATCAATATTGTATTTCTTTTAAACTTACAAAGGCTTGCAAAGTTCTTCCTATTTTTATATTGGGATGCTGCCCGTCAGACATAAACGTAGCTTTCTTTACTTTAATTTTTGTTTGCAAAGCTTATTAGTTTTGAAATAAACACCTGCACCGCAATCGTATCATGTTTCAACACTTCTGAGATAACAATGAAACTGATATTTTTAAGTATTCCAGATTCCGTGTAATAAATGACAAAAGGGTGAATAGTGGCTTGCTCATTACTCCAATAACTACTTTGAACAGCATCTTGAAAAACAAATGAATAATTTTCAGAAAAATCACAAATTATTATTACTTCGCCGTCTTTAAGACAACTTTTATAATCTCTCAAGAAACTAGACTGCTGAGATTTGACAAAATCGTGGGATACTAATTGTTCCAACTTTTCACAAAAATAAGCAATAAATTCATCAATTAGTTTAATAAGTGTCTCTAAACTACATCTATCAGTTGAAATCCATTGCTTAAAAGATATTTCAACTAAACCACGTTTTTCTAATTTGTCTGTTAAACTACTCTCAAAATCTGAAAAGCCTGGACATCGTTCGCATTCACGGAGGTAACATTTTTTAGTTCTAGTTGATGAGCTACATAATATTTCTTCAAAACACAATTTATAATCATTCTCGAATGAATATTTTCTAAGACCATGAAGCATCAAGTTAATTTTCTCATGAATGGTGCAAACACAAATGTTATGAGAACCTGTGCTGCCAAGTAATTTGCAATGCTTTGGTCTTAGTGCTGCTAAAGAGCTAAACCCAACAGCATTTTGATGCATCTCTTGAAATTTAATGAAAGCTTCTCTTAATGAACAAACTAAAAGGCGCTTTTGAATATGAACCCTCTTACCTTCACTCCTCACTGGAACGTAGTCGTTCATACCAGGGGTTGCTCGTGTAATCTCATCACAGTCGTAAAATTGCAAAATTTGGTTTTTTATTTCCGGGTTCAGACCGTGTCCCAGCTTTTCGTTAGGGGCAGCTAAAACACCTTCGTGCTTTGCAAGGAATTTAGCTTGTGATACGATGTACTTGTTTGTTATTCCAAATTCTGCCATTACTCTTTGATTTGTCCAAGATTGTGGTAAAACCGAAAGTATCCTTACTTGATCGTCCCTCGAAGTTTCTGGATCAGCATACCGGTCCTTTAGCTGCGCGATTATTTCGTCATATTCGGCTGCTTTCACTTTCAATTGTTCCAGGTCATCCTCCTCCGCTTGATCCCCAAATATGTGTGTCCGAATGCCGTTTGAAACATCTTTGAACTTTTTGCGGGCATAATTTACGTTCAGGAACTTTTAGCCGATATTGGCGAAACGTTGATTCCAGCTACGCCCTTGTTAAATAGCTCAATATTATGGCGCCTTGAATAATCTTGCACACTGCTATCAGATGGCACTGACATTAATGATATTGCCGATGGCGTTTCCTCGAGACCATACAAGTCTACTTGCCGTGATGTAGATGGTTGTGGATCCATAATGTTAGTAATTGATGGTTTCTCACTAGGCTCCGAAATTGCAGCATGGGATTGTTCCGTTCTATTTAAATGCAAACGACAATTATCACAAATCATCAAAGAAGTGTCCAAATGTGTTTTGCCCATAAACTTGAGTTTTTTTACATTTTATTCGGTTAATTTACGAAGGTTTTTTGAGCACCGTTTAGTGGGAAACGGCATACAACACTTCTTCACGTTAAACTCCATTTTCAGTTCACTCAGATAGATTTTACTGATGAATGCGACTATGTATGAGCATATATATTGGCTGTGGTACCTTTGGAAATGCAGGTATAAAACATCTCTGGTAGTACTCATTTTTTTATGAGAAGATATACCTGACATACGTTATAGCTGCTATTTGTCTACCTACCTTAAACAATATGTGTTACTTTCATCGCTACATCACCGAACTGTTCGGAGTGTAGTTTTCACACACTACACCCGACCTCTAACATCGTTGGAGCTTGGCAAAATAGTCAGCAGTTCGATTAATATGCTTCTTCTATATGACCCTCCGCATAATTTCATCATCTGTCCATTTCACACTTGTCGCCCCTGCGACATCTATCTCGCTGTTACTTTCATCGCTTTAGCAAATTCGCTCCCTTCATTCTCTGAGCGGCCCGACCGATACAGCCATAAAACAATTATAAATATATTGATTGCAATATTAAAACAATAGTGCTATTTATCTTGTTCTTTTCAAATGAGTCTTCATATCATCCTGATATCAAAAGAAAAGAGGAAATTAGAGTAATGTGAACGTTATAATATGAAGATCTTGGAAAATTTATCATTTCTGGTGGAAATCTCGATTAACTTAAGAAAAGAGCGAATTTTCTTATGTTTTTTCATTCTATTGAAATAAAATCCGAAAAATCTCGAAAACGGATGCGTTCAGGTGATTTATCATTATAATCATTATTGTTTTTAATGATCTTCAAAATCATATTGTATAATTAATTTTCATTTATAATAATGAATAACCAAAATTTGAAATATGCACCAAAGTTCGCTCTTCGGAAAACTTTTTTATTATAAGAGCGTCCATCCTAGAGTTTTTTTCAAAACGTGTCTTTTTTTCTCAAATTTTCACAAAACAAATTTGAAAAATATTATAAATATGTTTTTTTTTATATTTGATTTTTAGTATTTATTTTCGATTTTTCTTTATGAAAAAAAATTTTTTTTTCAGTGTACATTTTTTTTACAAAGCCTTTTTAGTTCTCTACAACTCCCCCATATAAAGTTTTTCTCTAAATGTAATGGTTTTTGAACTACGATTTTTCAAGTAAAATGTTGGAAAAAAAACATACACCCATCTCAAAAGTTACTCTTGAATCCAAATAATCTTAACACCAGTGAATTTTTTTTTTTAACATACCGAAGACGTGTACCAAGTTTCATCAAAATCGAAGATAGTTGAGTTTGGTGACCGACCGATTTGGCGTGGAATCAGTCTTTTGCGTGTGTTCAATTTGGGAGTATTGAAAAACGTAGAATGTTAAAATACAGTCAATACATTAACCCCACTGGCTTCAACCATGTTTCAGCTACGTGATGTCGAATGCAACTTATCGTCGAAAAAACCATTTGTGGTTTATATCAACTTTCACCATAAACTTGTTATTTGAGCCATGTCAGATCGTTTCGATCTTCCTTTATATATAAAACCACCACACTCGCTTCATTCACCAAGAAAACCAAACAACAATTTGGTTGAATCGCCGAGAGCACAAAGTTGACAATTAAGGGAGATTGAAAAATTTGAATTTTACTCAATCACCCCAATGCAGCCGATTTACGGTACTGGTTCACTTAGGTCGTTGCTTTCTCAATAGCTCCCGTGAAGGGCGTTCGTTGTTCCCTCCATCGACGAAGACAGCAACAATATGATGGAAGCTTTACAGGTCTTGGCAGGTGCCCACATGTGATACATTTCACCGAAAAAAAAGAAAAAGAAAAAGAAAAGAAATGAGCATCGTGTGTCAGTTTCCAAGGATGGATGCTGCCTCACAATCCAAAGATGAATACTCGAAGGCGATACACGTGCCCTCGAGCAGCTATGTGAAGATTGCTTTTGTCATGACACGATATACATACCGAAGGAGAATCCGACACCACTCCGACGACCCAGGGATAACAATCTTCGTTCCTTCCGTTTTGTTAGGAAAAGTGAAGAACATTTCGCGTCGATGCGATGGGGACAATGGTTTCCAACGGGACGGGACCGGGGAAACAAGCACAAGTGGCTGTTCACAAGACGGACCAAGTGGGTGCTTTTGTAACGTGAGCCTGTGAGCATGGATTTTCATTCTTTTAGTGGGGGGGGTATCCATGATGTGGATCAATAATCGCTACCTACGTGCATGGTGAGATTAGCCAGTTGCAATGAAGAAACAATTTTCAGATGTATTAACTTCCCATCAGCTTCACTTTCAAACCGTGAATCAGGAACTGCTACGAGTCAATCAATCATACCGCGTGGGACCGAAATCCGTACACCTGGCTGAATTTCTTTAGCTTTGTCTGTCAAAATGAAGCTGTTAAATACAATAATTAATTTCACATCGTTTTGTTTCTTGACAACGCAGGAAATTTATCAACACAAATAGACGTCAAAAACTTTCGAAAAATTCTGCTAGGAGCGGACATATGGCAAACAACCTGACATTTCTTCGATGCTGGGCTTAGCGCAACAGATTTCACTTTCACTTTTTTTAAACACTATTTTTAAAAAAAAAACTTTTTTGAGCGTATTAGTAGAACGATTGTGATTGGGAAACTAGGAGAATTTAAAATTTAGCACTTCATTTGATCACTTTTTAGAAAAATAAAAAATTAAACCTTGAAAACCTTTTTTAAATTTTTGCTAGTTTCTGTCAAAAGATAAGCTCATAGTGGAATTAAATGAAATTTGCTCGCGATTACTAGCGAAAATTTAAAAAAGTGTTTCAAGGTTTATTTTTTTTTATTGTTTTAAAAAATGATCGAATGATGTGTTAAATTTTAAATTCTCCTAGTTCCGCAACAGATTTGTTAAGACATTTTTTTATCAAATTGAAACAATTGCAGTACATTGTCCTGATATTTTCAGCGTGTTGAGCAATTATGGAGTATCTGAAAATAAGTTAAATGAATTAATAATTTATGCGGCACTATTTTGGATTAAGTCATGATAATTCAAAAAATGTCTACTTAAAAGCCTTATCTGGCAAAACTGTTGTATAGTTGATACGTGTCTTTGATACAATGATTTTCGTATAGAAATTATATAGCGCAAAACATTCCAATAATTATATTGAGTGCATTGATTTGGTCGTGAATAATAATTTGTAGATGATTCAAAATCAGTGATGTAGATATTGTACAGGAAAAGTGTTGAAAAAAGCAAATAATTCTTGGTGTAATAAAGCTCCATCAGGGACATAATTATTGTGTGGTTGCTGAGTTGCTGAATTCGCTGTTGTTGTTGCTGTATGGTTGTATGCAACCTCTAAACGCGGGAACGGATTATCGAGTTTGAGCTTTATGTATTAGTGCTGTAGCAGCTCTTGTTCGTGCACACAATTTGGTGCTGGTTTACTCTAGCTATTGTGAAATACATGTTGAGTAAAGGATCATTGTATTGGCAGATTAAGCGAAAATAGAGCGAACGGGCGTCTTGTTCAATTTAGCCGTTGACTCGGGCTTTGGTGCATAGGTGCTGAAGTAGTTCTATTAGTAGCACACATGCGTGGTTCTGTTGATGCCAATAGGAAATGAAATTCATGCATGATAAGCAATAGCTACGTAAATAGCTTTGGTGAAAACGGAACGAACGGGTGTCGTACACAAACTTGCCGTTGACTCGTGCTTGGTGTATGGGTGCTGTCGTAATTCTGCGAGTAACATATTGCTTGGTTCTGTTGATACAGCAAACCGAAAATAACTCTCATGCAAGATTAAGTAGTTTTTAGGTTTTTAGTAGTTTAGGTTTTTTAGGCAGATTTGGCCGAAACAGAGCAAATGAGCATCTTACTAAGCTCATCCTTGATCCAGTACACATGAGTTTTAGCTGATGGTAATTTATAATTGAAGTCAATTAATCTTTTCATGTGTAGTAGCTACTCTTCACTGATTTCTGTGAAGTGAAGCCAATTACGACTGCAATAGAGAAATCGCAAGATTTTCTTTCGAACAAGTTCGATGCTATCGTTACTGATTTTCACGAACTGCAAAAGGAGAACGAATCTTTAAAACGAGAAATGGAAATAATTAAAACTACTCAACAATCTTTATCTTAAACAGTTCATAAGCTACAGCATCAAGTTGATAAACGTAATCGAGATGAAAATTGTAATAATGCGGTAGTATTGGTGTCCCATTTGTGCCAGATGAAAACATCCAAGAAATTGTCCATAAAATTATTACTTGTGTTGGTGTTAGTGTTGATGCAGATGCGATTACTTCAGTTTCAAGACTTAATTCCAAAGGCAAACCAAAAAAATCATTAGTTCCGATTCGTATTGTTTTTAAAGATGAAGACGTTAAGGAATCTATTTTCAGTAAGAAAAAGGAATGTGGAAAATTGATGTCAACGGTAATCGACCCCAGTTTTCTAACTAATGGCCGACCTACAACAGTCACATTGCGCGATGAGCTAACACCACTGTTGTTAGAGCTTTTCAATGAGATGAGAGGGTATCAGGAAAACCTTAAGATAAAGTTTGTTTGGTCCAGTAGAGGTGAGAACGTCTTGATAAAAAAAAAATGAGAAATCGAAACCTGAAATTGTAAAAACTAGAGACGATTTGATCGAACTGGTTAACCGTTATAGTGGAAACTCTGCGCCTAAGGATACTCCCTCTCCTGAGAGAAAGTGTGGTAGCAATAATCTGAGCAAATAAACGGGAATTGGATTGAATAATATGCTTTTGTTTTTAGACAGTGTAAATGTATCTATTAACCTATTTTTCGTTTGTGAAACGTGGCTAAAACCTGATAATTGCCACTTATACAAAAAACCCAACTGTGACTCTGTGTTTTCTTGTCGTGAATCGTCGTCTGGTGGGCTTGCAATGTATGTAAGAAGCAACTTGAATTTCAATATTGTTAATAATTTTACCGCTGAAAGAATGCATTTAATTCATATCGAAATAAACATAAATGGACTTATGTATGACGTAGTTGGTGTGTGCAGACCTTCATCATTTGATTTTGGTAAATTCCATGATGAGATTGAAAACTTTTTATCTACTCACAACTCACTTCCACTATTTATAGTGGCTGATGTTAATATTCCGGTAAATTTGCCAAATAATAACGTTATGCTCCGTTACAAATGTCTTTTAGAGACGTATGACTGTACTTGTTCTAACACTCATGCGACACGTCCAGTTAGTACTAATGTCCTAGATCACTTTGTTATCAGAAAAGAATACCTCACAAATGTTAGAAACGATACTGTTTATTCAAATATCAGTGATCACCTTATTGTTGTGTCATCCACAAAAATTAGCAATTCAAAAGAACGCATTGTTCTTACTAAAGATTGGTAGACAAAAATAAACTAAACCATCTATTTCAAAGTTTTTGGAATACTTATACATGCTGCGACGATGTTAATGAATCAATACTACTTTTAACGTCACTTCTAATAGAATGTTGACAGAACACACTACAATCAAATGTGAAAATGTAAATATCAAAAATTAACACTGCCCATGGCTTAATTACTATGTTTGGCAGTGGATAAAACTTAAGAATTAATATCGAAAGAAAGTAAAAAAATTACCCTAGCAATGTTCACTTAAGAGAAATGCTACTTGATCGCATCCATATGCTGCGACATTTCACCTAGACTTTCTCAAAATTATTTGATTCCTATCGAATGATTAAAGTTTCAAACAACACAATAGAAGTATTCAACCAAACAAACTCTAGAAATTAGAAGAAAAATTAGTATTTTCCATTTAATTCCAACTACCTTTGCTTATCTTGACCGATACGCGTATTTTCAAGTCGAGTTATTAGTACCAGACAATGAAAAAGTCTGAACATTGTAGACGAAATACGCTTCTGGAGGCACTCGGTGCGGTAAATTTCGCTGTTGATGGTACCCGTTGTGATGTACGGTTTACTCAGTTTACCGCATTGGCATATGGCCTGTTAGAGCAAGTATTGTTTGGCGAATTTGTCCACTTTCTTCTTCCTTATGTCTTCTGGAACATCAAACCGCGATTTGGCAACGAAGAACTTCAGCCCCGGTTTCATCATCCAAAACCACACACATCGGTTTCGTTAACCACTCCCGATACAGCTTCCTTGTGCGGGATTTGGCCGCCGTGTTTTGTTGGCCGCCGGGTCCTTGAATACACGAAGCCCGGCTCGTTTCATGGTTTGCTGAACGAACCAGGCGGAACAGTTTGTCTTCAGAGCCGCGTCGCGAATCGAAAGGTTCGGATTACACTTAAAATAATCCCACACCTTCCGGGCCTTCACAGGGTCAGCTGTCCTCGATTTTCTTCTACTTCCAGCCCGCCGCTCGGTTGTCTGGGACTCCTGAAACGATTTTGACACCCGAGACACAGTTGTATGGGTGATTCCCAGTTGTCTTCCGAACCATCTCATGGTCGCAGTCGATGATATCTCAATAACCACTGAACCGATTGTTATGAAATTTTGTACCTGTAAACAATTAACTCCAAACTAGTTATACCCAGATTTTCGTCAGATACCCACGAACAGAAAATGGTGCATTTTTCTGGAGTACAGGTCTTATTCTTCAAAAATTTTGATAAAATTGGCCGCATAGAGAAACGTAAGCTTAAAGCGAAGGATACCCGGAATTTGTAGAATCGCAATGAACCAGAAAAGAACAGCATCGACAATTCGCGCTTAGATGCAGTTTCCGGTTACTACACGTCGTGTTCAACAAGTTCTGCCGAGTAGCGAGAATTAGGAGTGGCGTAAAATACTGGGAAATTCCACCCTCACAGAATGGCTAAAGTACATTTCCTGGACCGATAAATGGAAAAACGCGCTGTTTTCAGAAGAAAAGAAGTTAAACCTTGATGGTCCGGATGGCTGACAGTACTACTGGCACGGCTTGCGCAAGGAGCCGGATGTGAAAATGATCAGGAATTTTGGCCCATAATAGATACGTTTGCGTAAATTTGACATAACACCTATGGGAGAACTGTCAAATTCACGCAAACGCATCCGGATCGTTTTAATTGTAGGCCAGCCATGAAATTAAGTCCGAAGATTGCATGGAGATGCTCAAGATAAGCTTGATTTAACACTGAGAGTCACTGATGGGTTCAGACTTTGTTTTTCGGCAGGATAATGCCGCCATTCACAATTCAAAAGTGACTGTTACTTATGTTTAACCCGAGAATACTCAGCAGCGCGGGACTCGGAGCTAGTCATAGGGTCGGCGCACTACTGGGCAACCGAAGGGGCATCGCGGAATAAATGAGGCACTCAACGACTCAAATTAATTCAAACTCAACGGATTTTTCTGTTTCAATGGTTGTATTTGTCTATAGTGTACACTGGATTACCAGCACGTATCTTGATGAAATTACTGGACTCCGGCGAGTGATCGCCGCGTTGATGCGAATCCAGCGACGGCTGACTTGCCGTGGTGAAAGATGGCGATCCGGCGTGGTGACCATGGACAGCAGAATGGCATTTGTCGATGAGCTTGAATTTCGGGGTCCTCGATTATAGGCGCTTCCTTCAAACGAAGTCGGTTGACAACCCTTTGTCGAACCGAGAAGCGTATTCCTCCTTGACGATTAGGGCTCACTGCCCGAGAGCGTTGTCCTCCTTTTTGATCATAGCCCGAAGCTAGAGGAACAATCCTGGTCCTAGTTGAGGGGTCCTTTACTATTCGAAATGGGCACCTCACAGATGCCCAAATCGTAGCGTGCAATGATTACATGACTATGGCGTGATTTTCTGACAAAAACATTGAGGTTCTTGACTTCCAGATCTGAATCTAATCGAGAAGCTCTACTCTATTCTTACGCGTTTACGAAAATCGACAACGTAAACATGCTGGAACAACGAGTTCTGGCATGCTGAGAGCAAATAAAGCAGAATACGCTGGAGAGGCTGATTTTGTGACATGAAATCGCGACAAATTGAAGTTATCCGAAACAATGTCTCATATACACATTACTAAGTACTCCTTCAACTTGATTTTTGAGAAAATAAATTGTTTTTTTTTTTTGGTTAAAAGAAAGGTTGGTGTTATTTTTGTTTCGCTCTATTTTTGTTTTATTTTAAAATTAGTACTGAAATGTAAATAGTCCCAAAAGATTTAATAATTTTAATTTCTCTTGATTGGTAACTCATCCGAGAAAATTTATCATGAATAAAATTAGATAATGGGTCCTCAGAAGACGACTCGAACTTATACGGTTGGAGACGGAAAAGAAACTACAGAAGAAGCTATTAGAGGAACATAACATTACTTTTTAACAGCACGAATACTTTGTTTATTATTATTTGTATTGGAAAATGTGTCCAGTAAGGCAGTTAGTCTTCGGAAATCCTTTTTTTTTTTTTAATAAAACCGTAATTCTCCAAGATAATCTACAGCTTTCCATCCGGATATGGACAATCCAGTTTAAAAATCCTCTCCTCCGTCTCATCGAAACTGCTAAATGGCGAAAATTATGCGTAATCATCGCGTGAAAACAGTTCATAATACGCAGGCATTTGCCACCAGAGCGGGACCAACGGAAGGGCAGCTGGTGTCAAGCACAAACGATCCCGTCCCGATCGGCTGATAAAGTCGTTTGAATACTTAGCAGTGAGCTAATTGTTTTCCGAAAAAAAAATGATTATATTGTTGCAAAATTATTTTCACTTAACGCTCTCTTATGCCGAGCTCGGTGGACAAAGTCGGCTATGAAATTTGAGACATGAGCATGTAGTTAAAAAGGCTGATAATGCTAAGAGAATGCTTAAAACTGAATATTATAAAAACCTTTTGGATTGCACAGGTCAGGCTAAAGTTTGGAAAAATTTGAATGAACTGATGGCGAAAAGGAAAACCAACTTTAAAATTGAACTAATGAAGGATGGTTGTAAAACATCAAGTCTGTGAAATATTTAATGGGTTCTTCTCAAACGTTGGTGCAAATCTTGCTAAGACTATTAAAAAAAATAATGTTAACCCCTTGAGCACTGTTACTCGTTTGGAGCAAACTAGTTTGGAGCAAGTTAACTCTATAAAAAGTGATCTGGATAATAAGAAAAGCTGTGGACTGGATAATTTCACCCCCAGTATAATAAAACAAAATTCAAATAAGTTTGCTTATATTTTTTCCCAACTTTTCAATCAAATACTAAGACTTGTTCGTTAATATTGTATATGTTAGTTACGAAAGTATTAGATGCGTCCATTACCAGGGAGCTCTGTAAAAGTGCTTTTTGGTGTGGAGGTTAGTGGTGGGTCGCCTTAAAAAAAAAGTCTATCATTTCTGTCAAAATATATGTTTAAACAGATCCGTCTTAACATCTGACATATGTGTCTCCACTTGCCATATTCATTGATAGCGACACAAATGTTAAGACAGAAAATGCTAGTGGATACACCGGGTAAGTGGACAAGAACAGTTCAACTCAGTGGACGCAGTCGTTCAACGCCCCAACGAAAAAAAAGTAGGCTATGCTGTTAATGAAGAACATACGATAACTAACATATCTTATTTTATAAAGATCGTAGAACGTTGCCGTCTCATGCTGAGGCGTATAGATTTCGGTCCCGCACGGTATTCAAACAAGAGACTCTTCCACCATCGGTCAAGGATATGACATCCTTCTCCACTTCAAACGCCGTAATGTCATCGAGGATGATTCCACAGCGATAATAGAGAGGGAGAGAAAAGAAAGTCCTACGAATTGGCCAGTGAACGTTTGTGAAAGTACATTCACAATCCAGGAATTCTGACCACACCCCCGTCACATGAGCAGATTAAATTGACCTCTACCGGTTGTGTCGCATGTTGTCTTTGTTGACGGAAAGATCAAAGGCCCGGTGAGTTCTGGTTGGGAGAGGCGATCCGGAACTGGCGGAAGGACAAAAATGTACTAACCGGGCTTGAAAACGTGCTCAATTGAAGTCCCCTGTCATGGCTTTGTTAGTTAGCTTTTTCTCCCTGTCCCACCCCCTCCCACAAGTGTAACATGTGCTGATCAAAGGAACGGAGACTGATGGAAATTAAGTACGAGATTACTTCTGGGACCGACTGACTCAGTTTGATGGCAAACCATTTGCAAATATTTATATTTCCTGCCATGATTGTGAAGTTGTTTGATGGTTTAATTTTTCCTGATGTGTTCCAAGAAGCATGAAAGCACTGACCTGACCGGTAGTCATCGTGGATATAAAAATTATTTTTAATGAACCTAATTACAAGTCCACAACAAGCCAACCCAACGCCAGGCAATAATCTCATTAGGAATACTCTAAGCGGCTGTAGTTCTAAGTGAAATTGGATGTTGCTGAAACTATTTCTCTCGCTTCAGATGCTGAGAGAAAACAGCAGTTCTTACTTATATGAGATGACAATTTGATAAAACCACCCATGGCATTTTATTGAAATGCCTATTTAATAGCAAAATTGCCTCGTTTCATTTTCGCCTACACATTCCCGTACGATATAGAACCGACAAAGCCCTACACGGGATAGAGGCAGAGGAGTGACACGATAATGGTCGGAAATTAATCGAAAGCTTAATTCGTTCCCGGCAAAAATTACGTAACGTTATTTGGTCTCATTTTGGATGTCCCTTTCTCCCGAGTTCCCGTGCTGATGGGCTTCCAGTGACACACAATGGCATTTTCCATAACCCTCCGGCATATATTTCACCATGTCTTCTTGGAGGGCTGGCGAGCAACATCGTTCCCTTTTACTTCCGCGCTCGGTCCCAGGCACATTTATGTATATTACCCCTGGGAGTTAGGAAGTGAGGCGATGAAAATGGGAAAACGAGTATCATGTCTAGCAGAGGCCTTCGAATACGGTACGGTTTAATCAGACCGGAGGTGGTGGGTTGGCAATTTCCTCCGGTTTCTCATATCCCAAGTAGCTCACGTTCTACACCATGGTTGGAGCAACTTCTGTGTGACTTGCTTCGGTCAAAATCAAGTTGCTGCAACTGGAGACGAACGTGAATTGATGACGTTTCAAAATGTTGGGAAAAATTTCAACTATGTCCAAAGCGTATCCAAAGAGGGAGGGTATGTTAGGGGAGGTGTTGCTTTCTGTTTGTAAATTCTGACATTTTATTTCAGAACTTGACTGCTTTGACTCAATGTTCTATCATTACTTTTACATTCCAATTAGACATAATATCAAGTTGATATTAGCTTAAAGATCTGCTTTTCTCGTGATCTACTATTTAATTTTAATGTTTATCCAAATCAAAGCAGCAAAGCAGCCAATTTTGGCCTACGATCAAAACCCATCATGCGGCACCTTAAATTACATGAGAATTCAAAAATAAGTCTAATAGTCATGATATCAAATGTTCCGAACTACATTTGCCTCATCCGGGTTGATGTTCCAGTTACTCTTGGAAAAGTGGTCAGTTTCAGATTTGGATCAAAACCCATCAAATCTAAAATAAATGCAATGCACAGTGGTCTAGAATGCGAATTTAGCTGGAGAGAAACATTCTCAGCCTAAGTTTGAAGCTTTGGAGCAAAATTGCTTTCGACAAAGTTGTTTTTATTAACAAGACGCTTCTTTTGATATGAATGAAAACTAGAGTGGTCCTTATTTTCAGAGAAATCGAAAATCTAACTTTTTTATTTGTAGAAATAAAGTCAAAAATTATTCAAAAAAGTTGTAGAATAAATAATTCCAAGCAACTTTGATGGTATATTTTTTTCTGCACCTTTTGATATGACCGAATTAGAGCTTTTTTCCTACGTAGCTTAGGGTGTCCCTAACTTGCATTAACATTTGCATTAACTTTTTTATTTAAAATTTTTCAACATAGGTGTCTTGGCATCGATTCTTGAACAACAAACGGGACAACTTTTGGTGAGCTGAAATTGTCTCTATCGTATGTCAAACAAAAGTTATTTTGGTTTTTGTATAAAAATAGGCCTTTTTCAAATGTTGGTTTTTCTAGTTGGGGTCAACCAAAAAAATATTCCTCAACTGCGTTAGAAAGAACTTTTTTTTATTGCATATCATGTCTGAAAACTGGAGATAGGGTATTTTTTTGAATTGAGTAAAACACATATGAAAAGGACGTTATTTTATAAGAAAATAGTTAATTACTCACTAACGGTAGGAGACATCGGCAAGATTTATACGTCAAAACTTTTATCTCTCTCAAGTTTTCATTATCATCTGAAGAGAGTGTTGTTGGAAAATTTAAAATAAATAGTTACAGCAAAAAACATTTTTTTCGTCGGGACACCGTACAAAATGCTCTAATTTGGTCATATCAAGAGGTACAGAAAAGATTGTACCATCAAAGCTGCTTGAAATTATTTATTCTACAACTTTTTCCAATAATGTATGCATTTATTTCTGCAAATAAAAAAGTAAGATTTTCCTTTTCTCTGAAAATAAGAACCTTGTTATTAAAAACAACTTTGTCCAAGACAATTTTGCTCCAAAGCCTCAAACTTAGGCTGGAAACGTATCTTTCCATCTAAATTCGCATTCTAAACCACTGTGTAATGGTGAGGATATCATGTTTCTTGGACCATAATAGCCACATCCGGGTTCTTATTCCTAATACTTCCAGGAAAGGGTTAAAACGGTTAGATCTCACGATAGGTGGATAAACTTAAGAGTTTATTTTAAAACTTAAATTTACACGTGATGTGAGAACGAATTCACTGCAGTAATAAATGTGTGATTTCGACTGGTTAATGCATGGTCTTCCGGATCGTCCGGAATGTGCGGAATATCTGAAAAGTTATGCATGACTTTCGTTCTAGAATGACATGTTTTTTACCATACAATTTCACAAAAGAAAAATGCAGATTGCTTAGAAGACCTTAAAGAGAAACGATCCTGCATCTTGGCTCTTTGGAAAGATGCATTCTGCACTCCCACTTTGCATTTTAAAAGTGATAAATTTCAGTTATTGTTGTCGTTTCATACGTTGAATTAGTTTCACCATGTTTATCCTTCAGAAGTTGATAGTTTAAACCCAAAAATTGCAATCTTGACCAGCTGAGTCGAATGGTATATATCAAGCGGTCTGGGACTCGGACCAAAGGTGATTTTTCAAGCGATCTATGTATCATTCTTATGTAAAAAGAGTAAAAAAATCAACACACATATTGGAATAAAATATTAAAATCATTTAATGATTTTACGTTATATCGACTGAATTTCTTTAATAAAAATTTACATCAAAATTATAGCCGACACCATATTAGTATAATCTGGCCATTTCTATTATCGATTTAAATAATAAGATTATCTTTTTTATATGCATTCTAATTCTTAAAATCATTACTTATTATTTTTTTTATATATTTTCAACATAAAAAAAATGGAAATCGGTCACATGCACAGTTCTGAATTCTAAAAAAAAACGGTCAAAAACATATTCTCCTATTTGTCATCATTTTATCGACTAGGTGTCTTTAAAAGAATTGCATCTTTTAAAAAAAAACACGCCTAACCTTTCATAAGGGCTTAACAACACTTTCACATTCTAACTTTTTCCAGCTACGAGATAACGGGTTGTTGTCTTCGACAAAGTTGTAGAACAAGTAGTTTAAGAAAAGTGTCTGAAGACATTCAGTTTCTAAAGCTTAACGTTTAAGAGATATAATTGGTTTTCTTTCAGTACTACCTTAACACTGGGTTTTTGAGATTATTAGTACTCCGTTCGAGATTGAGGATTTCAATAAATTCTAAAAAATTATAGGAATTATTAAAATACACATTTTTGCTGAACACATCAAGAGAGTGGACGGGTCTTGAGGGGGGGGGTCTAGAACAGATTGTATTTGAAAGGTTATCTTATGAACAAGTATTTCTGTAATTTTCAGCGTTGGGTACAGAAGGGTAACTAATAAAATGTCAGTTTGAAATAGTACAGGTTATAAGCCAAATTATATTCTGCATGTGACGTAATGTTCACCAAAGCAACAAAAATACATGCAGGTCCTGGCGGGGTCTCAAATCAATTGTATTTGGAATACTATCTTATGAACTAGTAATCCTGAAGTTTTCAGCGTTGGGGAACAAAGGCTACATAGTAATTTCTTATTTTGAAATGGTATGAATAGTAATAGTATGCGACGTAATGCTCAACAAACTTGAAAAAAGCTGGGCAGCTGGACTAAGTCGAGTTATTAGTACGAGACACTAAAGAAGTCTGCACATTGTACACACTTAAAATTTTATGCCGAGTTTCGGCTTTCTGAAACCGAGATCCGCACAGCCGACCTCTCGGTTTCGATCTCGGCTTTATTATGTTAACCGATACTCTCGGTTTGGGTCAAACTGAAAACTCAGTTAGTTAGCTGGAAATTTCGGCATGAGCAAACTGATGTACCGGTTAAAATTCAAAACAATCAAAAATGAGGGTTACCGAAATTTCGGTTGAATTGTGTGTAAATACTCGAAATTTTGGATAAGATTTTCATCGAAAAATTGAATATTTCATGCCTATAGGCGATACGTCAAATCCGCTGGCTGGCTGGAACAAGAAGGCGTGGAGTACAGCGGGCTAGATGGACGCATCAGGTAATCCAAGACTTGGAGAGCGTGGGCGCAACCGAGGATGGAGAGAAGCAGCCATGAACCCGGTGAATCGGTGTAGAATTATTGAAGAGGTTTTACCAGTATAATTGATGTAGTGCCAATAAATGTATGTTTTTTCACCGCTCCACAAACAACATACGACTTACTCCACTTGGGAATGAAAACAATATGGCGCATGGTGGTTGACAGATAAAAAGAAAAGCTAAACCTCGGCTTACACCCCTGCTAAACCGATATTTCAGCATGATAGGCAACTGAGGTCGGTTGAATTTTGGTAACGTTTGTGCTCGGCTCCTAGTGATGCCGAGAATCGGTTTAATAATGATGTTACCCGATATTTCAGTTTCAAGTGATGCTGAGACTCGGCACCGTTCGATTTTTTGCCGAGTTATCAGTTAAATACAAAAATGCCGAGTGAATTCAGCTAAATGTTTAACCGAGCCCGTGAATAATTGTTAAGTGTGTAGACGAAATACGCGTATCTGTTAAGATAAGCAAAGGTAGTTGAAATTAAATGGAAAATACTAATTTTTCTTCTAATTTTTAGTTACAGGTATTCCACTTAACAGCTCAAACCCTCAAGGATTCAAATTATACTCAAAATTTGTATTTCTCGAGAAAGAAGCATGTTTTGATAGAAGTTTGAACCCCTTCTTAGCTAAAAACTTAAAAAAATCCCGTGCCAGTTCTATTAAATTTTCATTGAATGCGTTGCAAGCTTAGCAGCGCTCACTGGGTTCAACTTGTAATGATACTAAAAGTCGTGGAATGAATACATGAAGTGATGTGATAAACACCATCCATCAATCACCTATGTCTGCAGGATTATTCTTAACAGTTTGCCCGAAGAGAATAGCCTACGTGATGGCTTGTTGTAGCAGGGCCAGTCGATATCAATGAGGAAGAACCTCTGGAAATCTACGGCTAGAACCATAGAAACACGTGTCTTCAAGGGACGTGACAAGGGACTGGCGACTCAACGAACTCTTGTCCAGTCAACAAATCCATCGACTGCTTATGGCTTTGAGTGGATCTTTGTAAGCGTGAAAATGTTTCAAAACCGTCATATACCGTACTCTGACAACCATGGTAATAATCCGGAAGAAAAAGGATAAGAGCAGTGAAGCGACGCTCACATCGTCATAGTTCTACGTCTGGCCACAGTTCGGTCTTGACGTCTTTCATTGCGTTTCAGCCGCTAGTTTCAGTTCGATTTTTGTCATCGGTCCTTTTCAGGGCCACAACAACTTCAAGAAAACAGTCAAAGCTGTATTAAGAAAGAGGCGAGATCTCATCCATTTGAATGTTCGCCTAATTTGAATGATTTTTTGAAAGGCTTGGACAGATGTTCCATTCGATCAATGTCGCCTCTTTTCTAATACAGGCTATTTAAAAATAATAACATTTATTGTACATTTCTAGCTTTGATGCTGATCACTAATAGAACATCCATTCTGATCGCATTTCTCCTTCCGTTCGATTCTCGGAGTTTTGTAACAACGTTTAATCACAAGACTTCACGACTCCGATTTGTTTTTCGACGGCTCGATGAGAGAGTTAAGGATTTTCCAGGTACTTTCGCAAAATCAATTCGCGACGTTGATTTTTGGGTGACACAGTTTTTTTTCTTCCGATTTTTGACAAACTTACAGCAATATTGTGATATTCTTCAAAAAGAAAACACTGTAAACTACTCATACCCACATTTTCAAGAGAAAATACCGGATGGGTAATTTTTTACAGTGTTTTTTTGCGTGATGCAATTTGATTTGGGACACTCTTTAGAGCTAAGTAACTGGTCATTCTCTATTGGTTGCAGTATGATATTATTTCAAATCAAATCCAATGACACGTATGGATAGATAAATACCTTATTTTTGATAATAAACTTTTTTTTCCGTTGTTTCATGCTTAATTTTACGGAAAATATATCTTATCCCCACATGACTGAGGGTACCATCGTGCGCTGGTAAACTTTTTGCATGCAATGATTCATTAGGCAAAGCAATGAGGGTAAATGTAGCTGTCCGGTATGATTGATGATCAAAAGGACTCAATTTTAACTAGCATGTTTCCATCCTTCGTGTCATGCTCATCGGACAGCCATAAATCACATTCTTATCGACATCGTCAAAGTTCCAACTCCACCGCACTCAAACAGCTGTGTATCACGTCTGAGTCATAATTGAAAATTAAGTGCTAATTGAACGCACGAGCACCATCGACATTCGAGTACACTTCTCATGTGCATGTTAGTTTTGTATGCAAATATATTAAAAGAAAAAAAAACATCCATTGCATTAATTAAATTATTCCCCCAACGATGACATTTTGAAATTGCTTATCAGTGCGCTCGAATCTAGCCAGCAATCGCTGCAACAAAACGCCTACACTTGACAATATTCTGAACAGTGCCTCCGTGGCACGACGCTCAATAAAAAAAAAATATTAACGTTAATTTGACGCATTATACGACAGAGAGCAGCGAAATATACTTTTCATTTCTCTTTTACTGCAATTCCCGTTTCTGTCCCAGCCCTCCGCCCCAAAGCAATACTCGAAGGCACTTTTAAAAAGTGTCCCGAGGCAAATTCGTTCCTCTCGGTGAGTGTGTGACTAATTTGGCAACAATCCACATTCTTTTTCTGTGTTTTTTTTTTTTGTTGTTCAATCCCGCTTTGCCCCCCACTGCCCCTTGACGCGAGCACTGTGCAATGGAGTGATCCTTTTACGGATGGGGACCAAGTAAACATGGCATGAGCATAACATAGTAGGCATAAGCCAACGCGTATCCACTTCAGAATGGAAACAAACATAGGGCTGTGCGAATTGCTTCCTCGCGAGACAAATCGTAAACAAAGCACACAAAACATTTTTCATATTTATGCAAATGAGATGAATTTCAAGATATGCAGGTAGGGTAGGTTAAGTTGTGCCAGCTGTGAGTGGTTTCTTGCGAGACAATGGCGAGGTGAGTCAACAGGCTAGGCGGGCGTCGGCCGTTCGGGAGTTTCGGTTTGTTTGAGACAATTTTGCAAAGGGGACTGAAAATGCAACTGTTAGTCGGCAAATCAATAATTCACCTTCGAAAGCAAAATTTAATGGACTACGGAGACCCCTGCATTCGAATTCAGAAACTACGAAAGTGATGATGGTTCGTTTTTGCGTATGTAAATGCGACCTTATAATTTTCCGTTAATTCAACGTTTTGCTGCAATGGAACCTAGTGGACAAAGTAATAAACAGATCAATTATTCTGTCTTACTTATATATTTTAGCAAACCTCCAGATTCACAATACAAAATTCCAGACTTCGTTCTGCTGCTTGTGTCATAAATTTTCGTCTTGGTGATAGTGGAATTGATTTGATACGAAATGTCTACGTCTGAAACCTGCAAAATTCGATGGGTGACTACGTTCATAGTTGCGTTCAACATAGGGTGTATCTTCGACGTTATTTGATTTGGAAGGGCAGTCCTTGTCTATGATACCGCTTGTGTCCTGCACGATCGGCAAACAACTACGATCCTTGTTTCGACTAACATCTGGTGGATGTTCATCGCCATTTGGTTCATGAGAGACGTCCTTCGGTTCAAGCGGATCGGGTGAGTGGTATGCAGTATGATGCAGCTCTGCTTGTTCGCGACAATCCTGGGTTGGTGTGTCAGAATTAGATCAAGTGTACAACTCGATGAATCTTTCTCGGTTTAATCTACAGGATGTATCTGAGTATTCGGATTTTTTGCTGAAGGATATGCATTTCGTTTCAAATGGGATCCACCGTTAATAAATTATAAATGGTTTATAGAAATTTTTGCTTGCTTGTTAACAGCTATGCTAACTTTTTTCAACACTATCAGCGTACACAGAAAAAAAATTATAAATTTTCACAAGAGCGTAAAATTTCCCCTCGTTCAATTCCAAACCAATGGAGGCGTAAGCAACGAAATGGGTTGCAGTCTCTGCTGTGCCATACAATAATGTTTGCAATACAAGAGGCTCGATTCAGGTGTTATCTGGCTTAAATTTACATGGAATTTACCATTATTTTCAGCCAAATCTAGTATTCTATATATATGTGCATTAGATAACGCAGAAAATTCAATGTTTCTTTTTATCTGTGTAGCAAACCTTGTGCCGCTCCCATTAGGTTCTGGAGGATTCTTTAAACTGTAGTTGTGGTTCCTCAAATGATCCGGAAGGCTTAACATCAGAAGAATTCGTCGGGGTAAACGGATTCACCGTTTCTCTTTTTTCGACGGAACAGCGCTAGCTTTGAGGTGTCTGGAAGTGACTAGCGAAAAAAATGATGAGCATCACAAAATAATAGAACATATTTTAGATTACTTTTTACAAAATCCAAATTAGAAAAATGTTTTTCACACACCAACAGTCCCCTTGTGCTAATGTTTTCGTCAACTCCAAGAGCTGTTTTCCACTTTTGCAGGTTTTTTTTTTGTCGAACGGGAGGTGGTGCAGCAGACCCTTCAGGGATGCCAGATACTTTTTTCAAAGGTCATACAGACAATCTCATGGAAGAAATGTCTGTATTTGTCTGTATAAGGGTTTTTATTTTGGTGCTTCAATGGAAAAACATGTTAAAAATCGCTATTAATCGATGATCTACCCAACACACGTGAAGTGCTGTCAAGTGATCTGGGTGTAGTAGTGGAGAGCGTAAACTTGTTAATATTTTTTCTTGATTGAAATCAGAACGATTAACATATGTACACAGATGGGATAAATGTTTTTCGTGATATTATTAAAATAGATACATAGCAGTGACAACTTTTCCATATTAAATTTCAAGAAAATTATCAGAATCGAATGTTTTGTGTGTTGTTAAACGATTAACGGTAAGTGAACGGATAAATTGTGAATAACTTGTGTACTCAGTGTTTGGAATTCAGTGCATATTCACCAATTTCCTCTGGAGGTCTGCTTATAGAGCTCAAAATAGGTTCCGCTTCCCTAGAATAAGATCCCAAAATTCTGATTTCTCTCCTAATTGCTGGAGAACCTTTACATTTGACTCGAATCTCTCCACTAGGGTATGTAGATCTGCTGTTGACTCGCGTTTGATATTAGGAAACTCGAATAAAGCGTTGAGGTATGATTGCTTCAATCGGGTCTTGTGCAAGAAATGCTCCTCAAGCAAATTCCAGGCGACGGAGTAGTTTGCCGCAGTTATAGGGATTGTTTGTACTAGTTTCAGTGCAAGTCGTGGAAATTCAGCCAATAATCCAAATTTCAACTGAAGACAGGCAGTTTTATATCTGATAGACGTACATGGGATGATGAAGGGTTTTGCACGTTCAGATTAGAAGTCGAGGTGGACGAGGTGGATGCCGGAGACGAAGGTATTTTTTTACAGACGGCCAAAATAAAACCTTTCACTTTATAGTACTCTGATTCATAACTGGCACGCGTCTTTAGATGTTGTTTTATTCCGGACTTATTTGTGGTTTCCAGCTCAGGCTGGACTGCGGAGAAGTCGTTCCACAACTTTGTTATGCTCTCTAAGCGTACCGAAACCTCCAAAGCATGCTCGTCATCCTTGTAGTTATTCACAAACGCAGATATTAAACTGAATGATGACTGCAGAATTTTCATTCGTAGTTTTAACGTCTTCACGTTGCGATCAGTAGACATGATGCCGGGGAATAACGCGAAGATTGATCTGTGCAATCAAAAGCAACGCAAGTACAAACGGGACAGTGTGTAGAGATTTGGAATTATGATTACCTCCTTGAGGCGGTTTCTATGTATGTACAAAGAAATTTCAGCAAGCACTCGAACTTTCTGGATATTTCCTCAGGCAAAGTGAGGTTAAACTTCGAATGATGTAGGGTACACAGGTTGTAGTGCCCAGATGACCGGAGTCCGTCGGCCGATCCGGTTCGAAGGACCATTTGTCGATATCAAAGCGGAAAACAGTGGATTCTCCAACGTAATTAGAGGTATTCTTCGTAACCGATCACTTAGTTCTTTGATTGTCAAACTTTTGTTCAATTTAAATTATTGCGTAAGCACTTTATTTAATGTTATAAAATTCGTTTATTCACCTAACTAAATAATTCACCTTATTTTTTGTAACTACAACAATTTTTGCTACACTCTTATTCTAAATTCAATTTCCTAATTGTACAAATTTGGGACTTGGTTCACTCTTTTTCAGAACAATTGATTGTTCTGTGAACGTAGGAAGATACTGTTAAAGACTGGTTCACAGGCGGGTTACCCTTTTACACTCATTTTGTTTCATGGGCGGGCGGAAATAGAAATCCACTAACACATCATCATAATTTGAGTATCTTGGGCTCCATTGTGATGACATCTCGTTGGGACGACTACTCGTTGACTCGATGAACAGGGGATCTTCCATATGATTGATGCTCGTTTTCGACAAGCAGGCGGCGCTAGTTTATTCATACACGAACAACACTTTTGCGCTAACTAGAACAGACTAGAGAACAGGGTTCTTTACCATTTCGGAAAGAAGTACACTAGTGTAGCCAGGTCAGTGAAAATGCAGCCCAAAAGTGTTTCTGATAATCCTGTAGTACTTCTTACCGATAAACATTATAGTTCTGAGATGGTGATCAATGGGCAAGTACAGTATTTGCAAATAGTAGAAATGCTGCACTTGATCATATAGAACCAGTTGAAATAACAGAAATAGTTTAAAATCAAATCAAAACAAACCAGCACACTTTTGGAAAGCATTACCAGATAGGGGAACTGTTCCGTTATTCATCTCATGATCCTTTATTCACATTAATCAGGAATTGAGGGTTTGATGTATCATTGATTCCTTTTGTGGTTTGCATTCAAAAACAATTAAAAATAATTAAAATTAACAAAAAATAAAAAGTACGAAATCAGAAATGAGATGAAAATGGGAATGGTAACCCTAGATGCTATACTATTATCGAAAGCTTTCAGCATGATGCAATTAAGCTTATTTAATTTTAGGAACATTCTAGTTTTGAAGACATTGGATTCCGGTTAAATATTGTTCTCACGCCGCAGTGATCGAGTGAACACAAAAAAAAACCGCAAATCTCTCAGTGGAATATGAAAAAAGATACTGAAAGTTGAACAAAAGGAGCAGGATCAACAAAGAAAAATCAAATATTACTGGTGAGATCTGAGCAATTATAAATAATTACGAAATACATACTACTTAAAGCATGCCATGCTCGTAAAAGAACATGTTGCGGTAATGGAAGTTTAAATATAGTACAAATATCCAATTGCTGTAAGTATTGTGTTTATGCGGAGCTTATTGTAAGTGAAAGTGACCTCGGAATGGACGTGAGTGACCAGGCATTCTGAAATGGGTCACTGGATCTCAACAGAGCTATCACCTTTCAACACCCGGGCTAAACATTTTGACAGTTTGTGAATAGAATAAAGCATGATAGCTGCAGACATTTTTCTTCCATAAAAGCACTGCCGGTCAGTGGGAGTTCGATGACACACACACACACACACACACACACACACACACACACACACACACACACACACACACACACACACTAGAACAGATTAGAACAGATTAGAGAACAGACATCCAAGTCAAATTCAAAAAGTGTACAAGAAATTTAACTGAAATTTCATAATCATTGTAACTGGCACTACTATGATGGTGCTGCCATCGCCACCTATTCACGTCACCGACCGTCGCGCATCATAGTAGCCCAAATGTCAAAAAAAATTCACTAGCAAAACGTTGTTCATCGGAAACGACATGGGCCGTAAGTGTGAATTCTATGGTGTGCAAATAGGCAAGATATTACCCGGGAAAAATCAAATTCACATTCAATTTTGTGAATTCACCGCTAATGCTCCTGAAAAATCAGTTTAGATGCAGCCGCTGGGTATCTTGCTGCGAGTTGCCCGAACTGCAGAATTTTTTTGTCCTTGCAGAGAGTTCCAGCTTTCGCGGTAAAAAAAATATGCTCCGACCACTTCTCTCCGGAAAATTTTCGAGTTCCTGGTAGAACGGATGTGGGGTAAGTGCTGATAAATATGCTGGGATTCATTAAAATACATATAATGAGCTACCAGAGCTACCAAATTATTTTGCATTGTTTATTTTAAAGTAGGTTAACTGACGTTGATAAATGGATAAGGTTTAACCACAGAGATCAGACATCCAGGCTCGAACTTTTTTTTTCCAATTCACACATAAATTTTTAAAAGCAAATCGTTGCAAAACACCGCCGCCTAGTCTAGGTTTCACCAAACATAAACTGACAGACTATCAAATCTAGAGGCGTGCAAGTGGCACCATCACCCTGACGATTCGCCAGCTGTAATTTTAAAATGGCAGTTACAGAAATTTACACATGGAGGGCCCTCCAGCTTGGATGTCTGTTCTCTCTGGTTTAACTTGATTAACTGCAGTTTAAAAGTTCGGGGTCACTTCAAATTTTCTTCATCAACTGAAAAGTTTTGATAGTTCAATTCCTCACGCTCAAATCAGCCTTTTTTTCACGGAAAAATTACTCAATTTTCTTAAAAATTGGAACAACTTAATTTATGAGTTGTTCCAATCTTTACGGAAATTGGGTATATTTTCCGTGAGAAAATAAGGGACAGTAATACAAATTAAAGAGAATTTGTTTGAGCGTGCTCTGTGCTTCAGCGCACGCTCAACAAATTTTACTCATGGTTGGGTACTGTTCAATCAAAATCTCTAAAAAACGGATGAATAAATTATACCTCATTTTGCGTTTAAAAAGTTTCTATCTAGTAAGAAAAAAAAATCAATTTTCAAGATAGTCCACTAGTTTTCTCCTTAAAGCGATTTGTTTTTTTTTGTTAGGAGTGTATCGAAAATAAGCTATCCACAAACTTTCTTTCAAATTATGTTGAAAACCGATATTTCATTCATACAAAAAAATGATCCTTTATTGTACGAGGTTAAACTTGAACATAATGAAGACCAGATGAAATTTAAGTCATTCCTTCACGAATTTTCGAACTTTGGATCGAATGCTCTTCATCAAGGTCCGGACAAGTGTTGCATCGCATTTTTGGGACGCTTGAGCCCACATTTTTTTGAACTCCTGCATGTTCCCAGCTGCCTTACCAGTCTTCTTGAAGACCCTCTTCACGATTGCCCAGTAACGTTCGATAGGTCGAAGCTGAGGGCAATTTGGTGGATTGATATTTTTCTCAACAAAATCTAAACCCTTTTCCGCAAGCCAATTGAGAGTGGTTTTGGCATAGTGAGCCGACGTTAAATCCGGCCAAAACAGTGGAGGTGTACTATGCTTCTTATATAAAGGCAACAATCTCTTCTGGAGACAGTCAGATCGATAGATTTCCGCATTTATAGTTCCGGTAGTGTAAAAAATGGTTGACTTCAAACCACAGGAACATATTGCTTGCCATACCAGTACCTTTCGGCCGATTTTCTCTACTTGAATCGACCTGTCCGCATCGCTCACATCCTCCTCAACGACGGCAGTAAAGTATTGTGGACCTGGAGGGGTTTTTGAGTCCTCCTTTACATAGGTCTCATCGTCCATCAAACCGCATGCATCCGGACGCTGTAAAAGACGCGAATACAATTTCCGGGCCCTTGTTGCTGCTCGCTTCTTCTGTTCTGCACTTTGCTTCGAGATTTTCTGCTTCTTGTAGGTCTTCAGGTGATTTCGCCCCTTGATACGCTGGATCATTCCGACACTCGTTCCTGCTGTTTTGGCTAAATCACGTATTGACATTGATTTGTTCTTCATGATTAGAGATACCACTTTCTGCTCCAGTTTCGAGTTGGAAGAACCGGGTTTTCTGCCTCTTCCTGATAGTTCATCCAAAGAATAGTGCTCCCCAAACTTATTAGTGATAGTTTTAACACTCGTAAAGGGCGATACGGTCAAAATTTGGTCAATATCAACTTGACGTATTTCTTTCAATTTTGCATTTAAAAAACCTGAACACCCCTCATTTTGAAGGTGTGTGTGTGTAGAATGTTGCTCTTATTTTAATTTTGGAATTCACTCTTCAGTTGTCAAAATGCCGTCCAAGCAAGAAGAGCAGCGTATCAAAATTTTGCTCGTGCATCGCGAAAATCCGAGCTACTCGCACGCAAAGTTGGCAAAATCGCTAAAAGTTGCCAAATCAACCGTTACAAATGTAATTAAAGTGTTTGGGGAACGTTTGTCAACAGCCAGGAAGTCTGGATCGGGGGGAAATCGAAAACCGGAAGCCGCTGAGACGACAAAGAGAGTTGCCGGTAGTTTCAAGCGAAACCCTAACCTATCTCTCCGAGATGCCGCAAATAAGCTGGGTGTATCGTCTACAACCGTGCATCGAGCCAAAAAACGAGCCGGAATATCGACTTACAAGAAGGTAGTGACTCCAAATCGCGATGATAAACAAAATACGACGGCCAAAGCGCGATCCCGGAGGCTGTACACGACGATGCTGACGAAGTTTGACTGCGTGGTAATGGACGACGAAACCTACGTCAAAGCCGACTACAAGCAGCTTCCGGGACAGGAGTTTTATACGGCAAAAGGAAGGGGAAAGGTAGCAGCTATTTTCAAGCCCACGAAACTGTCAAAGTTCGCAAAGAAATATCTGGTTTGGCAAGCCATCTGTACCTGTGGCTTGAAAAGCAGCATTTTCATAGCTTCCGGGACTGTCAACCAAGAAATTTACGTGAAAGAGTGTTTGAATAAACGTCTGCTGCCTTTCCTGAAGAAACACGGTTGTTTCGTACTGTTTTGGCCGGATTTGGCATCTTGCCATTACGGTAAAAAGGCCATGGAGTGGTACGCCGCCAACAACGTGCAGGTAGTTCCCAAGGACAAGAACCCTCCCAACACGCCAGAGCTCCGCCCAATTGAGAAATACTGGGCTATTGTCAAGCGGAACCTAAAGAAGACCAAAAAAACTGCCAAGGACGAGCAGCAGTTCAAGGCAAACTGGCTTTCTGCGGCGAAGAAGGTGGACAAGGTGGCTGTACAAAATCTGATGGCAGGGGTCAAGCGTAAGGCCCGGCAATTCGGATTTATTTTTCCTGAATTTTATACTAATTGAACTTGAAAAAGAAATTTAATTTGATTTTTTAAATAAACGATTTCACCGATCTACACGCGTTTTCCCTTGACCAAATTTTGACCGAAATTTTATGATGAATTCCAAACCGGTTCGCCAATTTTCGCAAAGTAATACGCTTCTCACTTAGCCATGTGTCCGGAACCTTAATTCTCACTTCTTTTTCAATACGCGACATTTTGAAAACGCAGAATTTGAACCGTACAAACAAGTAAACAAAAGAAAGTTGACAGTCAAACGCACAGCATGCAGTGTTCAGAGTATAAAAAACCATCACAAATACATGCGTACAACGCAAATGTATGTGGATAGCTTATATTCGATACACTCCTTATTAAACCAATGTGGAATAATTTTTATGCAATTGTCAGTCAGCATTACTCAAATATGAGTAAGGTTCATTGGTCGTGCGTAGAGCAGTTACACAGAGACAAATTTTATAGTTAATTTTACCATTATTAGGGGTTAGGATTACTTCTTCAGTATAGTGATTTTGAACCGACTATGATCATAGTCAAAACGGCCATTAACAATAGTTGATCGAACATTCACCATAATGTCAGAATAGTCCTTGTTACCATGATCATAGTCAAAAATGTCATGAACGTGGTAAATTCGATCGTTTTCATGGTTATTGTAACCATTATATGCGATAGTCATCCTGACCATGATTTAATTGTCGGTATAACGATAGAATTTTTCTCAGAAGAGGTGCGAGAAATAAACAAACATGGCTGCCGTGATCAAATAGCAAGTGGCAGCAACCCGAGAGATGGCAGTAGTGTTCCTTACACAAGTTTTTTTGTAAAATATATTCTAGTTTAGTTATCTGTTCTCTGTGGTATCACCATAATGGATGAAGGCGCCATCTGCATGTCATTAGAAGTTTTCGAAGGCGAATTAAAAAAATATCAACTTGCAGACGAGTAATCAAACACAGTAAACCGTCGGGGCTGCAGGCTTCTTTTTTTTTTGATTCGCTAGTCTGTTCAGTGAAGATAAAAGCAAACCAAGCAGTGTCGAGCATTAGCCAACCGGGAGTCACCCCATAAAACCACCGTCTTATCCTTCGAATCCACACGACAGGACACACTCTCGAGCCGATAGATGATGAGGGAAGTGATTTATTGATTCTAATCCATTAGACACGTTCTGCGTCGTCGTCGTCGTCATCCTCACCGCAGGCTAACGGGTGTTCGGGTCGGTCTTTTGTCTCCCGATGATGACCGGTGATGTTCCGGTTGCGAGACAAAGCCAAGTTTGCTTCCTTTGTCGTGAAAAGCATGGCGATGTGGAAAACGGACATTGAGTGCATGATTGAACAGGTCACTCGAGAGCATTTCTGGATGAGAAGATAAATCCTTCCGGATGAAGAGCGTGGGTTGAAATTCCCTTTGTTCTATGAAGGTGAACTATTGTGTGGAGAAAAATATGAATCGGGGATCAAATACCAGAAATACACATTCTCATTAACGCTGGGAATTTTTCTTCAGATGAAGTACAACATTGTCATGGCTACCTTTGATGGTGAACTTGCGTCAGAAAATAATCGAAAATCGATTAAATATATGAGATTTCTCCGAAAACTTAAGCGACGATGTTGTTCTTGTATAGACATCAAACGAACATTGTTTATGTCTGGCCGTTTACCGCTGCTTGTGTTTTTCGAAATTCACAACTAGAAATAGGAAACAGATTTCGCTCTGTGAAAACTGAAATGGATGCGCAGGTTCGTTTGCATAAATAATCAAAGAGGTGAGATCATACCGTTCGCCGGACACTGAAAACGCGTCAGCTGAGTAAGCAAACACAAGTCAGCGGCTCCGATCCTGAAAATACGCCCGGTTTTGATCCAGGGCATCCGTTTCTCAACGCTCGTCAAATGCATCGTCATCATTGTCGTGTTAGCCTAGACGGTACGATTACCAAAGTGGAACCATTTCTAAATGGAGCGGTTGGATTGGCACAGAATTCCTCCAGGGCTCGAAGTCATCAGCCGTCATAGCCGTCGTCGACGCAATTTCCTTCACGCAGCAATTCCAAACGGGCGGGGAGGCCAGCAAGTCAAATCATCCGGATATGGCCTGAAGGAAATTGAATTAGATTGTATCGTGTCCTGATTCGGTGGACAAATGCACTTGAGACGTGATCTCGTTCGGTCGCCCTTGGCCAGAGGGTGAAAGCACTTTTGGGATTGCTATTTGATGACAGTGTTCCGTGTTGTTGAAGTGACTGCTCATGGAGAGAGCCATTTCGAAATTGATCTGAGTGCTAAATTTTCATTGGATGACTCTGTTAGTTCACCGCAATGTTTTTCAATAAATCACCTCGCATGATGAACGTATCCCACATAGTTTCCATACCGAATACAAATGACTAAGCATTCCATAAGTGAAATGAATACCACCATTCCACCTAACATGACTCAAACGTCACTTTCGATAATTTCTGCAGATTTATCAGCCGCGATCGCCAACGAAGCCAAGATCATAATCGTACAAATTAATGGCGCAAATAAATCGACGCACTAAATAACGCAAGGGGCCGCTGCAATCTTCCCGGTCGGCACGCCATCGCGCCAACAGACATTCAACGAGTTCCAGGGAAGCACGGAGCAAACCCAACCGGCACGCGGAAGCTAGAAAAATCCGGAAGAAAAATGGTGCGTTTTTATTCACGCTTATTCACGATAAATAGGAAAAATAACCTGGTGGCGGTTAAAGTAAGCAAGATTGATATCACCACCATTTACATCCATTTGTGCGAAATGAGCTGGAAGTACTTTGAAATACATTTAGCCTCGCCATGGCACGGTTCCTGGATTTTTCCCACGTGTGAAAAACTTGCCGCCGGTGGAAAGATGGCAAGCGTCGCGTCGCGTCGCGACGGATTGAATTTATTGCAAAATCGAGTTTACTGCTCCATTAGCTTCAATTAGGAGGTATGTCGGGGAGCTTTTTAGCTTCGGTTGCTTTTTCCGGGTTTGAAGGGTAACGGCAGCTCAAATTCCCTTTGGTTTCAACAATTTTCACACCATTCGAAAGTCAATCATCTCCTGTGATTTATGGCAGCTTCTATTTTTCGCTGCTATTTGGCAGTTGAAGTTCTGGTTTTCACCGCACTTTTTGGAACGTGTCGACGAGTGGCCATTTCGGTCGCTTTTTCTCACTTTCCCCAAACGGGAAAGGCACTTAATCAGACCAAATTGGATGACCTGCAGCGGAGTAATAAAATGGAAACTTTTCCAATAAAGGTAAACATAATTCACTTTAATTACATTCATTACAGGCGGTGTATTTTTGCTGCCAATGTTTTCCCATGCCAGAGTGGAAAGTTCTAATTTACTGACCGCAGTAAAATGAAGTCATTAACTTATGAGCTGTTATGTTGCGAACGTCGTCGTTTCTGTTTTCTTCCTAATGGCAGGTTGTTTTTCTTCTTGTTCATTACTTTATATGACAGTGGTGTAGGTTCTGGTTGAGGCATAAGCCGTTAAACGCACGGTAGCATCTAGTTGGAGGCAGCGTGTTCGATTTTCTGATCTAGTCAAGAAGATCTGTCGAGTTGGAATTTTATTCGATTACCATGGACATACAGAATCCTTGTTCTTTCCTCACAATAAATATATAAATTCAGTTAATTCAGTTCGTCAGTTAAGAACGGCGAAAGTGTTATTATAACACCAACTTCAGCGCCGGCAAAACGCTCGCTGCAGCAGCGTAGAATGCCTCCACCAGGATTGCTTCAGATAGCAATTTACGTTTTAAACAACACATGATAACTCACCCATTGCTCAGCCTTACATGCTGAGGTCGATGAGAGATTGTAAATTATTAATTTATTAAGCCAATATTCATCTAGTTATAAACATGCTAAGATAACCTAAACCTAAGATGCTAAGATAACCTAAACTGATATAATTTTCTATTGTTCTACAGATGAAAATAATATCGTTCTTTTAGAATCATGCTGTCTTCTTTTTTACTAATATAGGTTAAAACAATTGTTGCAAAGTTTGTTTCTATTCTTAATTGCCTTAAGTTGTAAGCAATATTTTCTTCACTTAAAACAAAACTTCACGAAACAAATGCAAGTCACACTATTTTTAAATTTGCCTTTTTTTAAGCACTTTGACTGTCACATATGATCTCTCAACCATTCTATTTCAAAACGTTAGTAGGAATCCATATACACCCAAAACAAAAAAGCAAGATTGTAATGCAATTTCGCATGATTTGGTTTCATTTCTCGTAATAGATCGCAACTTGGAGAAAAAATGCAACATTGGTCGTGACAAAAAAGCAACACATCAATTCGATTAGAAAAATTCAATGTGTGCGTGAGGTTGTGCAGTTGATAGTTTTGGGTGTAGGTAATTAAAAAGCGTGTTGATTCTTGCAAGGTATTTTCATTTAGTCCAGCTTGAAATTTTATATCCATCTGCTTTATACAATGCCGAGTTTAATAAAAAAAATGGATCGTAATGCGAAATTGCATTACAATCTTGCTTTTTTTTATTTTGGGTGTAGAGTGGCAATTAAAAAACCATGGTTGTCAGCAAAAAACATTAAAAAACGATTGAAGTGGGCTCGAGATCATATTACATGGACAGTCGATGATTGGAGAAAGGTCATTTGGTCAGACGAGACTAAAATAATGCTATTTGAGTCTGATGGTATCACACGAAAATGGCGCAGAACCGGTGAAAGTCTGAAAACCCAGTGTTTAAAGCCTACAGTCAAACATGGTGGAGGTGAGTTATTGCAATATCATTAATTTACAACTAACTTAACTAGCTCATATCATTTTTTGTGCAGGTAGAGTCATGGTTTGGGGCTCGATGGCTTCGTCTGGCGTTGGAGAACTCGAATTCATTGACGGAATAATGACAAAGGAGGTTTATCTGGACATACTGAAACGAAAACTTTCAGCAAGTGCACAAAAACTGAAACTGGGCCAGAGATACACGTTCCAGCAAGATGGGGATCCAAAGCACACATCGAAGCTGGTATTCCAATGGTTCAAGGAAAAGAAAATCAATGTTTTGGAGTGGCCAGCACAGTCTCCTGACCTTAATCCAATAGACCATCTCTAGTTTATTTTGAAAATTAAGGTTCAGGAACACAACCCATCAAGCATTCAGCAATTACGACAAGTTGTTGTAACTGAACGGGACAAAATCGCACCAGAAACGACTGCTAAGCCTGTCCAGTCAATGCCACGATGATGTCAAGCTGTCCTTGAAGCCAAGGGAGGTCACACGAAATATTGAAGGATTTTCAGGATTATGGTGGATATACTTTTTTTGCATTATTTTTTATCGTTTTCTTATATATTTGGTCTCAGACACGAACAGTTCGTGCTTTTACATCAAATTATAATTTTTCTTCTAATTTCTAGTTATTAAATTATCGTTATTTGACTTTCTTTATATCCCTTGAGAAATAAACTTAATATTAAAAATCGTTTTTCAATGTTTTGGTGGATTATTTGAAGCAAATGTGCCAAGTGAGAAGGGGTGGATAAACTTTTTTTTACATACTGTAGATCGTTTGCGAGGAGCAAAAACCGAAAATAAGACCAAGCTGGTGCACACTGGTACCGCCTGGGCCAAGAATGGTTCATTTTCAGGTGTGAAAAAGTAAGTGAAAAATAATTATAGGCATCTAAGATTCACTGAAAAAGAAACGATTTATCAGCTACTTATGCTCTCCGAAAATTATAAATCGCCGTTGCTTTTCTCGCGAAAACTGCTGTGAGCGTGTAATAGTCTCTCGCTTCTCACATTCTCATCTGTTTCTCCAAGCTGGTTGAAAAGAACATTTCTCTTCTCAAGTAGGCGAAAATGTTGGTCTCTGGTTATAACAATCACATTTTCATGCATTTTTATTGGAAGATTTACCAACACCAACATTTTACTATGTAGTTAATATATAAGGTAGGCAAACCAATGCTCAGAAGTTTCTTTAGATAGAAGTATATATTTCAAACAAAACATAACGATACATACTTTTTTTTTAAATTTAACTACGCATTTTCTACAGAAAACGGATATCAAATAATAAGCTGGACTAAATGAAAACATATTGAGAGAAACAATACGCTTTTTAATACTTATTTGAAGAGAAGTTCAGACAGCCACTGGTCCCTCTGCCTCAATTTTCTGTAACATTGTATTTACTTTTCTCATCATGGCTTGGATGAAATTGAGATTTACCTTTTCGGCCTATCTTATAATCCTTAATTTTAATTGCACATCTGATGGACGGCTTCGGAACGTTAATTTTTTAAATCATTTTGTCGTGAGTTGCTGAAATTAAAAGAATCAATGATGACCGTTTTCATTTTACGAATGAACAATCTAGTATTTTTTTCGAAGTGGCTATTGGTGAGAACAACCTGATAATACATGTAGAACAAAAATACGTTTTTCAAAACAAACTAAAAAAAATTACAATTAAATTCTGGAAATGTACCTTTATCCAAATCTAAAAAAATACAGACATTCTGAAACCGTTGCTTGATCGGCAGTAGAAGATAAAATGGTTACAAACTGATTTCTTCTATAAAACCATTGCCGGCCACAATGAACAAAAAATAAAACGCAATGAACAAAATGCGAAGAGAAAGATTTTTTCATTTTGTTGCACACCATTGCGCATTTCTTCGTGGGATGAATTCTTGAATGAGAATGCTATTCTTGAATGAGAACGTGATTGAATAAAATTCAGCTGAAATTTTAGAGACTGTATTTTGACCATTTCATGGAAAGGTAACACATGCAAACAAAACCGAAGCAATTGTTTATGCATGCGAATTTATCAACTCTATTTAGTCTTTTTATACATAGCCAAAGTGGAAAGTATCTCCCGTGTCAAGAACGTTTGTGTATTCTGAAGTGTTTATTGACGATCCTGAAAGATCCAGAGAGATTTTGTAATGCCGCGTCCTTCTTCTCTTTCCGGAAACCAACTTATGACGCCTTAACTATAAGCCATTAAAGGTTAAGACAACAGCTTATGCTCACGTCCCAACCAGCGGACAAGCTCTCGCGCATGACAAGACGCTACACCCTTGGCATTAGACCCTTAATACAGCCCACTGTTCCAGCCGAGAAAATCGGACAACAAAGGAGTGGATTAATTTTCTTAACTTCGTCACTCACAACGACCTCTGAACATATTAATATACATATGTATTCTCGCCAAGGAAGGTCTCCAGCACAATCCCATCCAATTTACAACTCTGGACGCCTGTGAAGGTAGCATGAGTTCTAGGCATCTTCTTAAGTAGAAATTTTATCAACACTTCCCTCCCATCCCTGTTGATCATACGGATCTGGCCAGGTCTTGAGAAAAGAGAACGATGGATGAAGAGCCAGCCACACCCAAGGCAGCTCTTCTGGCGCTTCCATCGTCTCTACAACAGCCAACTCAGAATTGTGTATGGTAAAAAATGCTATGCTATGCTATGCTAATACCACTGCCGGCCACAATTAAATAGACACGCACATATTGTAATCCTAGATATTTATAAATTGTTATGCTGTGCCATCCATTTTCATACACCCACTGAAATAAAATTGAGCTTGGGGTTAATTTGTGGAATTGTTTTCGTTTTTATGGTGTACTGTATACTGAAATACTTTTCGGCATCTATCACAATATCATCGTCAGGCTTGAAATAATTCCGTTGAAGTTAACGACATTTACCAGAAATTTCATTTAACTGCTTTTTGGGTATTTCAGCTTCATAGCCCTCGAAAAACCTTTCTCAAACCTTTGCCTTCAGGCGCGAACATTTTCCAAGATACTAAAATCTCATTGCTACGGAAATATCCAACCGATTTGGAAGTTTTTAGCCAGCAGCCTTGGATTCATGAACTCAACCATATTTTAAATTGTCGGTCATACGACCGATGGACAGCATCTACCTCCAGAAAAACAGTATTTCAGTGACCTTGACCAAAAAATGGTATACCTATAAAAAAATTCAATAGAAAATCAAAAACAATGATAAATAATATAATAATATAACAAAAATACTAATGATCGTGGGATGAAAACACAGGATTGCGTGTGATTGCCATGTGACAATCCGGTGACTTAATCCTGTAACGGTTACTCCAGAACAAGTTCCAATAACTTCCCCAAGTAGCACACTACGATAATTATTAGTTGTAGTAGCTTGATTATGACTTAGCAAGTCATATTTATGTTCTCTTAACTTAATTGCAACAAGTGTGCTACTAGGGTCACGAATAGCATTAGCATTCGCATTAGCATTGACGTTTGCACACCTCGTGGATGGAGATACGATGAGGAATAATTCGTTGAAGACATTGCATGCCACCATGAAACGAAACCAGTTACTGATACGTTTCTTCACGCACACACCTTCACACTCCCCGATCGCTCATCTGGCCACGTTCATGCAGCCGTTGGTGATAGGGAAGATTTGGTATCTACCTTAAGAAGACACGGGTACTCCACGTAGCATTCAGTAGATATCAAAGGAAAAAAGGAATGAATAGTCGTAGAGAATAGTTGAACAGAATGCCCTGTTTGGTGTACAGAACAAAAAATTTATTCAAAAATGCTCGTTGGGAGCATGTAGTCTAGGAAGGGAAAATGATGCTCCATTTCACTTCAAACGGTTGGAACTTAAGCATTAACTGAAGTCATAGCTCCCGATGGCTTATTGTTATAGCGCCATTACTCGCTCATGGAATAGTATCGATCGATTTCGGGAATGTACGTTTTCAAAAGGCGAAAGTAACTGTCGGCGTCTAAGTCAAAATTTTTCCGGAATATTTTTTTTCATCAACCAGTGGCATTGAGATTTCAGCGTCGAAATCTGTTTCTAAGTGTATTCCGGGGCTCTTATCTTCTTTCAGTACTTTATTCCAACTCTTTCCAATGTTTTACAGATGTACTGGTGAAAACAGTTGAATTTTGTGTGTGATTCCTCGTTATTTTAGGCACGATAAAGAGAACGAAGTCCTTTTGCATCCATAATTTTGACTGGTCTATCACTACCTTGCAGTCGAGTTGTTATTGGGGATTATACGATACGGTTCACAGTTCAAGCTACAACATATTTGCCGTTTAAATGTTGTACCGTATATTTTTTGCCGCCATTTCTGTGCCGTTCGTAGAACTGTACAACGCGCCGGAAAATGCTTTTTGTTTTGACGGCATTTTAAGTTAAACGGAGCAGGCATACAAAAAAAGGAACGAGTGAAAAGCAGGGTTGCCACATTAATTTTCGTTCCCATCTCTAATTTTTGCCAAAAAATGTTTTTTAGATTAGTAAACGAGGGACTCGTGTTTTCGGGGGAAACCGATTATTGCACTTAAGACCTTCTGACAGGCCAGTATTGACATGATAATGAATCATGAGGTGTTTGTTTTAATTACTAAAAGTTCCAGCATAGGTGAGCAAAACCGGAACGAAATTAACAATCAATGATTGTTATGATGCGTATACTTCAATTTGTTGAATTTAATATTTTGTTGTGATGTTTATACTAGCTGATCAACTCCTCCTGATGTTCGTACTCAGTTGGAGCCGGATTTTGGACTTATTCAAACAGTATTGCGATAAAACTCGCTCCACTGTTGCAAAAGAATGCGGAAATAGTAAAAAGTTCGCAATGAACTTTCTTAGCAAAAGAAAAGCCAGTTTCCCATCTGTTGTTTGAAATACAGAAGTTTTCTTCAAAAAATGTCAACTCTTCTGATTCTTCCACCTCGTTGTCCTTGCGGAAGGCTACCGTCCTCAGCTCACGAAAATCAATTTCAATGGCCTGTACCTCACCGCTTTCAAATAAGTTCGGATATTGTTCAATAATCGAGTTGAACTCCTTCAAAGGGCGTAGCTCCTTGGGGTCAACGCTCGATGCTGTAGTCAAAACTGGATCGTTCAGATCAAAGCACTCAATGAAAGCATTTCTCCTGCAGCTACTCCGATATATATTTCCGACTTCTTACGAAGATGTTTCTCAAAATCTTTAACTCCAAAATTCGTCAGGTATTTAAGGTATTCATCCTCACAAAAAATTGCAAGGAGCACCATCAGCGGGACGTCAGCTGATTGAACATGTTCAGGAATTCTGTAGCTTTTGACTGGAAGATACGATTCGCTTCGTTGATAAGAGGCAATACGAAGCTTAAGAAGTGGTGAAGAGGCTGCGTCAACGAGTTATTAAGATGACAACAATCAAACCATTGCAATGGTTTGTTTGACAATGCATTGTCTCAGTTGGATTGGAACGAGAAAAACAACACGAGCTCCGAAAACCGTTCCATATTCCATTTAACAACTGACTCCAACGAGAGCCATCTGGTGGAAAAAAGATGCAGAAGTGTGTCATCTTCAACTTCTTGGATCGTTTGAGGCTGCAGGACAAATAACAGCAGATATATCGCATCATTTGTTCAAGTACGATGGAAATATTGCATGCGCAACTTGCACAAAGAGCCAAAAAGTGGCAATTACGCTTGACAAGTACCAAATGAGGACAGTCACGTTCCAGTAGCTACCGTGATCCAAAGCCAACAAACCTTTTTTCGGTGCCATCGATCTGAAACAGTTTATCACTTGCCTTAAATATGTATAGGTTTTTGCACTGCAAGTTTATATTAAGGATAACAAAAATCACGTTCGAAATAACTCTGCTTCAAATAGCAAAAATAACTGTCGAGAACGTTATTTTAACTTCTTCTCCAATATTTTCTCCAAGATTTACTTCAAGAATGGAATAACCTTATAATTTTCTTTCAGGTGTCCTCCAGGGATTCACTTAAAATCACAATATTTCACAAGATTAGGGATTCCTCCAAACTGCCGATGCAATGACAGAAGAAACTCTTGAAAGCATCTCTGAAGGAATGCCTAAAAAGACTTGAAGAATACATACGTATAGAAACGCCGGAAATAATATCTTAAGGAATGTCTGAGAATCATTGAGAAATTTTATTGAATTTTCTTCAAAAATTATCTCAAAAAAATTATGGAGAAATCATTTAGGGGTACACACATAAACTGATTTTCAGACGATCAAGTCAAGTGTCAAGTTCAGAGTTTCAAGTGTCAAGGTGATTCTCTTCACTATATTCACGAGCTTCGCGTAAGAGTCTCCTCGCTTACGGGCCCGCTCAAACGTGTTGGGCCCTTCATATGCAGGAGCCTGAAGATCACAAACAAAAATGATCAAATCGTCTTTCAGATTAGTCCACTGCTATGCACAGTTACCGTTGCTACAATGAATGGTAGTATCTCATCATCGGAATTGCCATGAAATCTCAAAAATCTTGGTTTATCCTGAATATCTTTTAATCTTTACATACGGATATTTGTATGGAAAAATGGAAACAAATCTGTGTCAATCAAGATAAATCTGTGCATGTGGCATCCCTGGCAGAAAGAGAAAATAGAGAGAGTCCTAACACATACTCACTCTCATTGCTCTCGGAGCTCGTTTGTTGTTAGAGCATAGAGCCTCGAAAAATTCCAAAATTTTAGATAGTCACCCGTTAAATGTTTCGATGAAAAACAAATTAAGCCTTAAACGCCTGTCATGCTTCTCTATGCTCTTAAGATAAATGGTTTTGGAATGCAAAGATGTTCGCAAAGCGTGCTGGAATTATTACCTAAATGAGAATGGAAAATATACAATATCATCTACATGTTCACAATTTTCAGTCGCACCAGATCACTTCGCTATTGTCAAATTGACAACATTACCTACACGCTAAGAAAAAAGTACCCAGCGGAACAGTTAAGTGTGGGAAGCCAACTTTAAGTTTAATCATGTTTACCTACCGTTGGGTACAAGTTACTTACTTTTGGGTAATGTTTTACCCAAGAGTAAGTTATTTGAACCCAACGGTAGGTAAACATGATCATACCCAAAGTTGGCTTCCCACATTTAACTGCTCCGCTGGGTACTTTTTTCTTACCGTGTAGGCTACGTCAATCAGCGTCACCATGTTTCAGCTGGCAGTATTCTGTCAGATAGGAACTTGTCAGGACCGGAGTTTGCAACCTACCAATTGATACGTATGCCAACTAAGTATCACCTAAAATTATGATCAGATTTCCCTCAAACTCAATGCTGATTTCCAAAAACTAAACAACCCCTCGATAATTAAACGAGTCAGTCCACTCAGGGTAACCAATCCAAGTGAATCGAACTGGAGATGATGAATGGCTCCCGATTGATAGCAGCGGACTTCAATTAATAACAGTAATTAGAAGCAGAAATTGTCGAGCGCAAAGACAGAAGAAGCAGACAGAAGGTTTCGAATGATTCCGCCTCCGCCGCCGTCAGCCAGCGACACAATTAATTCCAAACAAGTGGGTGGATTAAAAGTACAATTGATTAAATAAGCCTTGCCTGGCAAAGTGGCACAGCTGAGTAATCAATCTTATTTATGTTTGATGGATGCAATTACTCATTCGGTTTGTCTCTGCAATTCTGTGCTGCGTTGCATGTTCTGCCAGGGGGGGGATGGGAGGAATCGAAGGCAATCATTGCTTGAAATTGAATCGATCGACTCCCACAGATAATAATTATACCGAAGTGTTGGAGCTTTTGTAACACGATTACGTAAATTTCCATTCGACTGGAAGGAAGGGTTGGCCCCGAAGCAATTGACGATAGAAAGGAAGCCACTTTCCATACAGTTCATTCTGATATCGGCAGATGGGAGCTCTCCCAGAAGGATGCAAACTGGGAGGAAAGCTATTACTGCGCTTCGAAACCAGAAGACTAAAAACCTCAAGCAAGAAGGCTAGCTAGTGTTATAAGCCCTCTGTGGGCCCCGGGAGCAACACTTGGTATGTTGGTGAATGAAAACGGGACGGGAGCTAGTTCGCTTCTCTCCTTATCCAATCGTTTCACCGTTGGGAAGGTGGATGCTGCAAATCGACTGCCGAAGCGGAAACACATAACATCGTGATCTAGTGTGTGCGAGAATGGAGAAACTTAAGCCGGGTCTATTTTTAGAAAAATGGCTTGTTGACCACATGAAATCCCTCTGTACTTTATGAGTGCTTTCCTAGAAGACATAAGGAATGTGTGTATTCTTGGGGTTTAAAGTTCCAACACCACTTTAAGCCTCACATAGAATCTCAACCAACTGACGCAATCATGTGCCAATTACACATGACATATTATTGGTACTGCACTCAATATTCATAAAGTTGTCGCACATTCCATAGTCATTGTGATGCCTGATTTGAATTTTCGTATTTTTCGCATAGGAAAGAAACGTCGCCGATGGAAATGAAGGCAAAATATGGCAACACAACCGAACGTCTCGTCACATATGTTGTTGGGGTTGAAAACATTGGTTCATGAATATTTCAATGCCTTATGATTTCGCGTTTTTCCAGTGGATCATATTTGCGAGGACGTGATTCACGACGACCTTGGAAGGAACCGGGGTGAGAGCGAGGCTTGAATGTAGAATTATCGTCAACGGATTGAGTGGTCGTAAAGCAGCAATTGCTTCCCATGTGTGCTGGCTCAACTAAGGAATAAATCTTAGTTGGAATCATAATTGAGTGAGTTCCCTGTTGGTCCCCTTCTTGAGGGTTGACGGATAGAAAATTAGTAGGCATACAAATCTCAGTTGGCCGGTCACACGTGTCTGGCTTTACATCTATTTTTATCTATTCTTTATTGAAACAGATGCATCGATTGCTTCGATTATGAAACATTGCAGCTGCATTTCGGAACACATCCACAAGGGATGAGTTGTTCAGCATATTCCTTAACAAATTGGAGAAAGCCTTTTTTGATAGCAAAAGAGAAGAAACAGATATTTAACCATCGGTAAACCAACCTTGACAGCAGTGAATTATCGTTAGCTAACCAATCCATTGCGATCGCGATTTCCGAAGTAGCTATCGTCCGGCTGTAATCAAATATTTGCCCCCACTTCCAACCGAATAAATAGAAAGTTCCACATTGCTGTGGATTGTGATGCTCTGCTTCGTCCGCAATCACCACCCAGGCCAACGATTATGATCATAATGGCTCGCACTGTGGCCAAGCTGACAGGAACCGTTTCTAAACACGTTTGCATGCACTAAGTTGTGAATGAATCCAAGGCGATAGCCAATATTGACACACACTCACATATGCCTGGGAAATTTAATGCATCCACCACTCTTCCTCGAATGCATCGGGGCTGGATCGAGTGGAAATTGACAACCGGGTGACAGCGTTGAGCGTCGTCGTCGTCGTCGTTCTGTCTCGTGATGAGTATATTTAATCGTATTAAATATTGGCCAAGAGTGCGGAGATCGGGTGACATGAGATGGCGTTCTGACACCGTCGTCGATGGCAGGATATGGAAATATTAGCACTGATTGGCAGCTGAGTGCTGCAATGGCAGAAGACAGGTGGTTGAATGCTCGTATAGGAAATGAAATTCATAAGATGTCACGACGGAGGTGTTTGCACTGATGGACAGGCTTGAAAAGAGAAAATACAGACGTATTCTTGGGGTTTTCTGAGGAGCTAAACAATAAATCAGTTTACTTTGTAAATCCAACCGGCAAATGTAGGCTTATATGATTTAAATGCACCACAAATGAACAGATATATCAGTAGTTGAAATGACAGATGATGGGTTTTAAAGAGACATCGCTGCACGATTCCTTAACACACGAATAGAACTAGTCGACAAATATCTAACCCCAAACGAAACTTTCCATTTTCAGCAGGGCGTTCTTAATTTCGTTATCGAACAGTTACGATGTAAAAAAAAACCGTGCGGTTGTGTGTATCACTCGACCGGTAGGCGAACGTTTAACTATTTGATGCATTATTGTGTTAAACATGTTAGATTAGTTTCATTGGTTTCGTAGCGGATCATTGCAACGCAGGTGCTGTTTATATTGGACAATGGATCGGCATTAGTAGGTATAATGTACCTACTAATGTAATCTAATCTAATCTCATACTAACGCAGCCAATTCTTGAAAGCATCCTGGAAAATGATGTTTTCTTAAATACATCATTTTTCTTGTCATCGGCCAGGCCTACTGCGTAGTATGTGCCGCAGAGAGGATTCCAAGAAATAGAGCGATTCCAGAAAGATCTTAAATCGCTTTACTACTCTGAATCAAGGGAAGGAAGAAAGCGTGGACCGCCCGTACCAAACGCTTCCATGTTGAGTTATACAGTGTGATAATTTGTACCTTATCGTTGGGAGCATAGATGCTAGAAAGATTAGTTTATGCTCCTTTTGCCTGTGGGTGAACTTTTGGCATTTGAACCAAAAGCGTGGCAATAATTGCCAAGGTTATAGCGCCTTATCTCGCTCTATGGGGGGTAAGTGGACTAAAACTTACGATGATGGATAAATGCGAAGATTTTTCGTGGTAGGGCATTAGTAGGTATAATGTTTGTAAGAAAACTCTATGATTCACTCCATTGTAATCATTTTGTGAAAAAGGTTTTGTGAAATATCATTACTCTGGGTTACCGACACGAATGAACTCAGGTGTAAAGTGTCGTAAATAAAAAAAAAATTACTCTGGGTAAAGAGGAAATATTGTTTCATGACTTGCGTATTTGTACTTTGAAAAGTTGGTTAACTACTTGATTTAATTTCCTACCTCGAGTTTAAGGTCCTTCTCCAGCGTCACTACACATATTTGTCAACACAGTACCTCTGGCTGCTTTCAGTTTCGCCCGATAACAACGGACTCGATCGGCATCGGTTTATGATCGTTTCGGGGGATTTCCCGTATGTTCGATCTTTACGCGCTTCCAAAGTTTGAGCATACGGTTGGCATCAAGATGATTAGGCGTCTTTCTAAATAATTCTCTTTTTCACACTGTTTCTAAACACTTAATTCTTCTTAGAAATAAAACTGTATCCAACGCGAATCGTTAACACAAAACATAATAACAGTACTGAGTAAAAAATGTGAAGAAAGATTAGTAATTGCCATTTTATTCTAACTACCTTTATTGCTTATCTTGACAAATAGAGGAGGACAGTACAAAATGCACTGGTGGGGTGGAATGACCCACTCAAAAAGTATGCTCAAATCCTCAAAACTGTAGGTTTAATGGAATGATACTTAATCAATTTTTACATAAAACAGCATAACTCTTAATTTTGTTCAAAATAGAAGAAATAGTCATGACTGTACCTCACATGTAAATAATAAAGTTATTACTACAAGCTTTTACCATGCGTTATAATAAATGGTTTATAATAAATCCATTTCACAGTTTTCGCAGATACTAAAGCTTCAAGATAATATTAAACCTTTACTATAATTCCACGTATTTTCAGAACAATTAAACCATACTATGCACAACCGAAACTGAGACAGAACGCACCGTAGCCTTATGTACGTCTACACGCTTAAAAAAACTATTCAATGGAGCAGTTAAGTCTGAGAAGCAAACGATGGGTAAAATCATGTTAATCTTGCGTTGGGTATAAATAACTTAGTTCTGGTAAAATTCTACCCAAAAGAAATTAAGCAGAACCTAATTGAAATTTAACATAACTATACCCAACGTTGGCTTCCCATACTTAACTGCTCCGTTTGGGTACTTTTTTCTTAGCGTCTATAAAATAATGAGATGGTAACATATCGCAACGATTGCTATTTTAATTCTATTCTCATTGGGATCTTGGCTACCAAACAGAGCTCAAAGGATGTTTTGATATGTTGCAAGCTTCCCACTTCAAAACTCTAATGAATAACTATTTATAGTGGTGTTTTTACCTTTTACAAGAGGTGCATGCTATCCCAATATTGTGGTGCATCATATCTCAGTGCTGTGGTGCGTCTTACTCCAATTCTGGGGTGCGTATTGAGCAATGGCACAGGCGTTTTACCCTAGTGTCGTCTGGGATCAAATTGGAAATGATTTAAAATTTTTATAAAAATCACGATCTACAACGAAAACATCGTAATGCTCTATATTCAATAACTTCTTCCTAAATTTCAGCTTCCATTTCTTAGCAATTCATGATTTTGCTTAAACCGTGCACTTTGTACCATCCTCCCCTAAGTGTACACTAAGGTTGTTTTTGCACGGTTTTTTTTACACGGGTTGTTTTCGGCGATAACTCCAGAACGGAACAACTTATCGACCTCGTTCAGATCACATTTTTCGTTTTGGGCCAAAAGTAATCATATGGCAGTTTTTCAAAAAATTCACAATTTTTGGTGTAAATACTCAAAATTTTAAGAACTGTGTTTTGACCAATACGTGGAAGGGCAACGCATACAAAAAAAAATCGAAGCAATATAAAATGTGTAAGCATGTGAATTTATCAAATTTATTTAGTCTTTTTTTACACGGTTCCATATTAAAAGTGGACCGTATCCCCCGCATGCAAAAAAAGCCTTTGTGTATTTCATCTTTAATGTGCAGACTTCTTCAGTGTCATACTAACGGGGTATAACTAAAGAATGAAAATGATTTTAACTCTCTCATACCAAACCACAAACGTGCTCTGAAATAAGAGAGATTATGTGTTCTCTGCCTCTTCAACATAATAGCATGTTTTGTTTTGTTCGAACTTGTTCAGTTGTGTTCAAAGTGCCGTCGAAGCAAGAAACATTACGTGAGTGGATTGTACAGTTCTATCACACGAATATAACTCACGGTAAAAAGTTCACTGTGAACCATTTTAAAACCTCTACATGCTGCTTTGCATCTTACGCTCGAGGTTGAGCAACCGACGAATGCCCCCAATATTGTGGATGCCGTCAGCTACGATTTCAAGAGAGCTGAGTATGACAGCATTCTCGTCATTTTGTTGAGCATCGACTGGAATGTTACTCTTGATACCAACGATATTAACGTTGAACTTAAGACCTTCTCCATAGCTCCTTATCGTGAGCTATGCTATCGATCGCCATTTTCCTAAGCGGGTTCCTCCAAAGACCAGAAATTCACCATGGCAGTCTGCTGCACTACGAAAGCTCAAATCTTCAAAAAGAGCAGCATTCAGACGGTATTCTAAGCATGGGGGAGTTTCACTGCGATTCCGAGACTTGCGAATTAACAGCGAATACAAATGGATGTCTTGCCAGAGTCGTGCACTTTATTTAAGAAATGTGCAGGATAGGCTGAAATCAGCTCCTGAGTCTTTCTAGAAACATGTCAATGATCAAAGGAAAGAATCTGGACTACCGTCAACGTTAACATACGGAGAACGCACAGCATCGAATTCCGAGGACATTTGCAAACTTTTCATAGTAAAATTCGAGAGCGCGTTCTGCTCCGAAATATTGACACACGGTCAAATTTCGCTAGCAACGAGTAATGTGCCGCTATCTTGCGATCCGTCAAACACCATCAATATTGATGATTCAATCTTTCAGCTATTTCTAAAATGAAATCATCAACATCGGTTGGTCCGGATGGTATCCCTGCAGTAATTTTCAAAAAGTGCTGTGCTGGCGTACTACCACTTCTGCGTCACTTGGGTCTAGAACTACCAACTCACAGAGCTTCACTTGTTGCTGTAGTGGAGCTCTTTGAGTTGTTGGTTCTAGACCCAGTCTTCAATCATTGCAAGCAATATATAGCCGATACACAGCACGGGTTCATGCCTAAGCGATCTACGACAAAAAACCTTTTGACGTTCACAACATATGCGACAGATGTTATGTGTAAGGGTTTCCAAACGGATACAATTTTTACTGACTTATCTTCAGCTTTCGATAAGATCAACCATCGCATTGCATTCGCGAAACTTGAGTGACTGGACATTGGAGGCATCGTTTTACGTTGGTTCCATTCGTACCCAACAGAACGTCACAGGTAGGAGTTTTTCTTGATGCGGACTAACGTACTAGGAGCATATTAGCTACATTGTTTCCAAAGCAAGCAGCAGTTTGGGATTCATCATGAGAATGGCAAAGGACTTTACGGATATATTGCTTAAAGAGCCTCTACTGTTCACTGGTGCGATCCACGGTGGAGTATTGTTCAGCAGTATGAAACCCGCACTATTTTAATGGCGTTGATAGAATCAAGGCAGTGCAGCGAAGGTTTGTGCGATTTGCTCTCCGTCGTTTACCATGGAATAATCCACGTGAGCTGCCTAGATATGTACACCGCATGCTACTTATTGGCCTTGGCACACTAGCAGTAAGGAGAGATCTATCACGCGTCATGTTGGCTCCCGATCTTTTCATGGCAAAAATTGACTGTCCGATGCTGCCTAATCAAATCAACATTCATGTTCGTTCTCCTGCACTTCGCAACAATATCTTTCTTCGACCACCATTTCGTCAAATAAACTGTGGCGCCAGCAGAGCTCTTGTTGGTATACAACGTGCATTAAATCGAGTGTCACCTGGGTTTCACTTTCACCTGCCTCGCCAAAGAATTAGAACTAAGTTTTTGAATATTCTTAGGAACTATCATTAGCACTTTTAACAACAAGAATCCGGTTAGTCAATCTGATGCAGCAAAAATGTTTCAGACTACGCAACCTTACATCTGAAAGACGGCGAAGAAGATAAGAACAGTATGGCACAAGAAATGAAGGGCACCAAAATACACAGAGCAACGAATATCAACCTTAAAATCCCAATGCCGCTGGATGACCCGGAATTACGCTAGAAAATGTTTCGTTTTGGATGATGAAAGCTACTTCCCTCTCTAAAAAACCCGCATTCGATTATTCTGATAACATTTCTACTGCATCTCCGAACGTGAAATATAAGTTTAACCATAAGTTTGAGCAGAAGGTAATGCATTAAGTTGCCATATCTGAGAGAGGAATTTCCAAACCATGGTTTAAGCCCAGTGGTTTCACTATTAATCAAGAGGTGTATCAAAATCAATGTTTGAAGAAAATGTTGATTTCATTTCTTCAAACATATCATGTAGATAGAAATTAATTGTTTTGGCCGGATAAAGCGTCTTCAGATTGTGCGAGAAAAACACAAGCCTTCTTGGAAAGCCAAAACATCCCGTATGTACCAAAATACGGCAATCCAACAAATTTGTCCCAGTGTCGCCCGATTGAAGATTTCTTTGGATATTTGAGTTTGCTGGTGTTCAAAAACAACTGGAGAGCCAAACGAGAACAACTGATTAAAAGAATCGAAAGATGCTATCACGAAATCCAATTCTCCCTTAGCTCAGTCGGTAAAGTCGCAGCTATAAAACAATACCATGCTGGAGGTGGCTAGGCATTGGGTATGATTGTACTTGCCACAAAATCATACTCTTGCAAAATTGGCAACAGGCATCAAAAGCTCTCAATTAATAAATGCCCAAGTAACAAATTCAATTTTAAGGTACACTTTCAGAAATTTGAAAGACTCGTTTTATAAGACCACATAATTCTACATAACATCGTAAAAACAGCCAAAAATCACTCATAAGTTCAAAAAGGCTAGGCATACTACAGGAGGTTCTCAAAATTGTTTCCCAAAGTTCGCCTAAAACTTGATAGTTTTTTCGGTACATACTTGTAATGACATTCACGAAGCATGTCGTGATGATTAAACTACCACAAGTTTTGATAGTTTTATGATTTCCCATTTTAAGAACACTTCCAGCCCGTCACAAATATGTTTCGAAGATTCCATTTTTGGATTCGTTCTGCTAAATGAGGACTTTTTTTGCATACAGTTGAGCGGAAGCTGTTAGAGAAAAAAAGGCGATACGTATGTTAATTAATTGTGAAATTGACAATAAATGCATGAGTCTTTTGCCTGCAATTGATTGGTTTTTCATGAAACGCTCAGTTTATTGGTGTTCTTTGACATAAAAGTTCGTATAAATCTATATAAATAAAAATGAGTTGGGGTTTCCTTTGTCACGATTTAACTCGCGAGCGGAAGAACCAATAGGCGTGAAATTTTGTATGCAGAGATTTTTGGGGCCGGAAAATAATCTTATGATAGTTTGAGATCCCTCCCTTCACTGGAAAGGGGGGCTCCCATACAAACGAAATACAAATTTCTACACAACTCGAGAACTAATCAAGCAAATGAAACCAAATTTAGCATGCGTGAGTTTTTGAAGGCAAAAAAAGTTTTTATGTTAGCTTGAGAACCCTCCCCGGCATAAAAGGGGGGGCTCCCATACAAATAAAACACAATATTCTGCATAACTCGATAACTAATCAAGCAAATGGAACCAAATTTAGTATGTGGTGGTTTTTTAAGACAAAAATTGTTCTATGTTGATTTCAGCCCCCTTCCCTTTCTAAAAGGGGGCGAACCTATTCAAATCACACGCAAATCCTTGCATAACTCAAGAACTAATAAGAGAAATAGAACCAAATTTCGCATGTGGAAGTTTTTGAAGGAGGGAAATGTTTTTATGGTCATTGAGACTCATCTGACTTTTGAAGGGGGGGGGGGGAGGGCTCTCAAAAAAATAAAAACAAATTTCTGCATAACTCGAGAACTAATAAAGCAAATGGAATCAAATTTGGCATGTGGAATTTTTGAAGGAGAGACATATTCCTATGGAGGTTTAAGACCACTCTGCCCTCTTAATGAGGGGGGTCCCATAGAAATGAAACGCAATTTTCTGCATAACTCGAGAACTAATAAAGCAAATGAAATCAAATTTGGCATGTGGATTTTTTTGAAGGTCAGACATATTTCTATGCCCAAGGAACATTGCTGGTTTTATCATGGTTTTATAGCATTCTTGAAGTCTAATCCATGCTCTTCAGAACCCTTATAAAACCAAATTGTTACTTGGGTGGTGGTTTGAGACCCTTTTGCCCTCTGAAAGGGGGGGGGGGCTCTCATACAAATAAAACGTTATTTTCTGCATAACTCGAGAACTATTCAAGTAAATAAAACCACATTTGGCATGTGGGGGTTATTGGAAACAGGATTTTTATTTATATTAAAATGGATTTCTGTCTGACTGTCTGTCTGACCGATCGGAGTGAAAATATGTATGCAGGTATTTTTGGGGCTGGGGGAACCTTTTCTTATGATTGTTTGATACCGCTTCCCCCTTCCGGCTCGCATACAAATCAAACACATATTTCTGCATAGCTTGAGAACCAATCAAGAAAATGGAATCAAAAATGGTATGCGGGGTTTTTTGAATGCAAGAAATGTTTCTATGGTGAATTCAAACACAAATTTCAACCAATCCTGAGAATTATCCAGGTAACTAAGCCACAAACTGTGTATTGTCTTGGTAAGAAGAATGTTCTGATAGAAGTTTGAACTCCTTATTACTAAAAAAAACTCATTAAAAAAAAGCGTCAGTTCTATGTAATGTTCATTCATTTAGTTGCAGGCGGAGCAACGCTCGCACCGGGATTAGCTAGTAATAAATAAAATAAAAAGTTCAACCTTTAGGTGACAAGGCTGATGAATTCTTAGATCTTGAATAAATTGTGTCTACAATCCATTTTAAATTTCAAATTGTATTTTAAACTGCAGAAATTGTTCGTAGCACTGGGAAAACAAGAGTTTTGTTGTAAATATGTAAATGGATACCATTCCAAAGGAATCCAGAATAGCCACGTTCACCATTTTATCAATGGTTTTATCTGAAACTACCATAAAGCGCAAATAAAACTTATATTTCTTGTACAAGACAAGCAAGATTTTTTGAAGAGCGCGATAAGTTCATCTTTATTTGTTCTATATTCTTCAAAAGGAAGAGTTACGCTTGAATAAAATTGGTTTAAATTGCTGACGATAAACGAGTAAGATAGCCATAAATCAGTGCGGTGAAGGCACATCATTAACAAAGAAAAAGTGAATGCTAGAATCAAACGTTCCTATGCATAATTGTTGCTCTTAGTCACAATTGTGGTTTAAAATATATTTTTTTACTCACCAGCGTAGGTCGATAAGAACCAAAAAGAACAGAAAACTTTCCCTTGAATACGCTACCAATGGTTTTGGGAAGAAAAACAGTTAAAATATTGCGTAGACGGCTGAAACATCACCGATCGAAAAATGATTTTTCTCTTAATCTATACACTATACCTAACGTCAGAAGAAGTGCGCTGTGTAGTGGATCACTAAGCGATTTCAGCGCACTACCTCCGACTTTTGATTTAATGTATAGGTAATGATAAAAGTCGATTTTCACTCAGGTGATATGCCAGTTTATACCTGCAACGAGTGTCTGTTAAAATAAATAAATATTGTGTCGATTGTTGAGAACTGAAATGCAAGAATCGGGAGAATTTAACATTAACATAACATTTTACTATCGTAGTGCACTATCGTAGGTTTGAACTGAATTTCCGCTTGAACGGTCCACTAGGGGCGTCCATTGAGACAGTTTGTATATTTTTCACATAATGGTCTTTCTCAAGAGTATGTCCACTTATTTAAAATTTAAAATGTTTCTAAGAGCATTTTATAGCAGCATTTCCAAGATACATTCAGCTTAAAGAAGAACGTCATAAAACTTTTTCAAAGCTTATATCAGGTTAATATGAAAGTTGCAAAACGATGTCTTGAGAGGGGGATTTCGTATCTTATAAAATTACTCATAAGGTGAATGACAGTAATAAATTATGTAGTTTTAGGGACGTTTTTTTCAAGTGTTATTTAATCACTTTTATTCAATTAAAACCACCTTTACTTGGAAAATGCCCTAATAAAGCTGGGTGATTTCCAAAATACTTTGATAAAACTACCATAAAACAAGCATAAAACCAATTAGCATTTGAATTGTAACTTGGGTGTGAAAGTGAATTTAGAATGCTAAGTTGAGAGCAAGCAATAATCGTGAAAACATTAAGCTTGATATGCTAAAAGAAGGAGAAGATTTGCCAAATCAATAAAAAAAGCTGTACAACGCTCCTGTTCGTACATTAGGACAAAGCATCGTCGAACAGCTGATTTCGGACCGTATTAAAATGTTTTTTTTGTTAAAAGCAAAGAGACGATGCCTTCAAAATATATTTATCCCTTTTCATATCTATAAACAAGTCTTCTTGTTATGGCCATTAAAGAAAATTCTCATTTTTCAATTAGACCTCGATAATACTCGACTGGAAAAAACCTTAGCCACCTGCCGTATGAATACTATTTTCAAGCTTCATAACCAAGTGTGTTCAGAATACAACCTACGGTACTCATGTTTCATCTTACGGCAAATATTCGTTCAAAATCAGTCTCCAAACTGTCTTTACCTGACAAAGCCGTCGTTTTGCAGGGTTGGAAGTACCCCAAGGTCGTTTTGGAAAATTGTTTTTTTTTTATCTCAATCGATCGGTTTATGCTTTGAAAACTGTATTGTAAGATTTCGAAGGCCGATTTCTAAAATAATGGAAGATATGCCGCTTGAAAGTGATCTGCGCAATCTTTAAACGGCGTATTCTCGAAACCATGTTTTTTGAATTGGCGTAAGCGATTACGATTTTCTTCATCGGCATTTATTTTGAATGGCCTGAACAACTACTGTAGATAGACTACGGACTTGAAAAATAAGAAGAAAATTACGGTCAGGGTATTTAGCGCCAATGCCTATGTCGACTAAAGTTGCACATCATGCTGCATCACGGTCAATGAATCTACATAACTCTCACCCTCCGTATCGAACTACCATATGCAAACAACAAATCCAGGGCACATCTTTCGGACAAGTTCTTTCAAATTTCTTGAATTAAAAGGACCTGCTTCTGAAGAACACTAGAGAAAACTGACGTTTGGAACGTTACCGAGAATGTTGATACCATCAGGGAGAGGTACTAGCCAGGTTTTTACGCCAACTTGTACGAGTAAACGTTCAGCAAATGGCACCATTGTGTGCAAAACCTGGTGCTTGCGGTTTTTAGATGTATTATCGTTTCAGTTGAAAACCGAATGTATCGACTAGCGACAATCGATTCCACTGTCGATCCATGCGATGTACCTAATGTAGAAAGTAGCGCGTTATATAGCACATCAGATACGCCATAGAGCGTATTCCTTCCGACATTTGGTATAATGTATAGAACAATCTAATCGATAATCGATAAATTCGGTTTTCAACTGAAACGATATGACTGAAGGGGTGGATCGTTCAGCACACTATTCTCCTGTGCTATTTTTCAGTGTGTCTGTTCTTTCAATGTTCAATGTCAATGTTCTTTACGTAATGTGCCGAAAGTGCCCGTGTGTTGACAGCCCAAATTGTTATTTTCTGCCGAGCCTGGCAACCAGGCAACGCTTACTGGCAAGGTTGCTGGTTTTCTATTTCCATAAGCTCAACTGTCAAAAGTGTTCCTCAGTGTTCCACTTTTGATATGGATTGAAAATCAATGTACCACAGTTATGACACATATTCGTCTAGTATGTAAGACATCGTGGCTGGCACACTGATCTAAGCGACTTATCCTTGGATGTACTACTGTGCTACAAATATGAGTAAAACTTCGATTTTTTCGACAAACAACGTCGCATGGAGGTCTGAATTCTTCATGGTCATTTTTGCCAAAATTTCAACTAATATCGTTCTGCAGCCACTGTATTTTCCTGGTGACCACCGTGTGATTTCCAGCTGTTCAGCAAACTCAAAACACCTCTTCGGGGAAACGGTTTTGATTCGATGATGAATTAGATTTAGAAGAATATACATAAGGATTTCACAAAAAAACGCAAAATTCTGGTTTTTCATTTAAACATCAAAATCAGTTTCAAAACAAATCAATCTACTCAACATTCTACAGCAACTCTTTAATTTGTTTCCTCCATTTTCTATTCGAAAACATTAAGAACGTATCATCCATGACAAGATATAAATCTTGCATTCCCTTTTCACACAATTGACAATATCTGCACAGTTTCAATATACCTTATAAAGTTACTAAACATCGCTCTTCCCATCGAGATTTATTCTAGGGGAAACGATGAACAAAAAAAAAAATGAAAGAGCAGCATTCCTCTGGGACTCAAGGAAGGCAACGAAGTTCTGCCTCATTATAATTTGTTTGCATTTATTTATTTCTGTACTCTGGTCATAGCAAGTCCAGCGTAGGACAAAACCGACGAAAAGCCACTTCCTCTTCGTGGCTGCCCTTGGTCTGGTCGGTCATAGTCGAAATAAGTTTTATTTCTACCATTATGCTGCTCCGCCAACAATCCCAACAAAGCAGAAAGGGCGAAATGAAGCAAGTCACAGGGGAATCAAAGCGAAAAAGGAAATCAAAACTTCTGCGGAAGATCGCGAGTGGAAAATTCTGCCCTGCCTAACAAAAGCTGCACCGTTTTGTGGGATTGCCTTGATTTTAAATGATTTAGCAGATTACGAATTAAAATTGCTTTGTGAGGCAGCGGACCACCGGACGAAGTGAATTATTTCCTAATGGGAGTAAATTTGTCCTGTCATGCTTGCTATTTAAATATAAGTAGAAATGAAGGATTCAGCGAAAACCACTCCGGAACTCATCGTTTTCCAATGCCAGTGATTATTCAGATGTGACCTAAGCCTCTTTTCAATGTTCGCGTTAGCAAAACTAGAGACATTTGAAAGAAATTGTAGATTGAACTAGGTTCTTTCCTAACGACAACCAATTTCGATATTATATGGAAGGAAAATCAACTTCCTGAAACCAGGAGCAACTAAACTCAAAAAGTGCCTTCATCCACTCGTAACGTTCAAGTGTTGTGATGCTAAGCACAAAATAGCACTAAACTTTCATCAACATCACCATGTTGTTGATTACATCAGCATACTTCACTTTCCAACGAGGAGATTAGTTGTTTGGCACCAAGCAGGAAATCCTGAAAATTGCTCCGACGTATTGAGGCCCTAAAACAACTGTTGCCCACTTTACTGGAGGACTCTTTTCGTTGAGTAAGAGTTTGATAATACCTGCCAGGTGGTTGAGGCGATACATAAAAAAAAAGCGATTCATAATTGCCAACTCCGTTTCGAATGTTCGCAGCAAAAGCATCGGTACTCATATTTCTGCTTTGAATTGTATGAGAAACGAAGCATTCACCTGGCTTGTTATCAGCCGAGAGAGCTTAGCATTGAATAGGGGTATTTAGTGCTTTGACTGACTGGAGTGGTTGAAAAATGTTACCTCCGCTCTTCGATGAGATACATAGAAGAGTTCTCTTGCAGATTCGGCCTGGAACTTATATTCAATCTTTTTATTGGCGTGATTTTAAATAAAGGTTGGATTAAGCATTTAAATTCTGGCATCACTGCCATAATGCAAAGTTGCGTTTTTCTTCGTGTCGCCAGCTCGCTACCGTTTTCACCGAAATCATACCTCGCAATCCGTTTTCTCACCACATCAAATCGCACACAGCTGCCCAATCTACCCACCAAACGAATAATTTTCATCATCCAGTGAGGTAGGATTAGTGAAAATAATTTGGTTTGAGTAAACCGTGTTCTGCCTTACGTCCATAACAAAATCTCCCACCTCGCCTCTCTTCACCTGTACTGTTGCATGAGCTTACTGACCTTCGAATCAAAATAACAATATTCCTGAGCCGTTCAACAATTCAGCCCAGCAACGCACCAAATTGCAAATGTACCGCAATATATCTACTCACTTGTACCATTTATGCCAATATAGCATACCTGTTGCTGCATCCTCTAGAGCCAAGGTCTGATTAGTGGCCATTTTAAAATCCCTGTTCGGTCCGTTTGCTCATCATCACCAAGGATGCCAGGTAGTTTTTCAAAATGTCGGCAAAGAAGATTTTGAAAAGTGTTTGTACTTGTCTGAATTGAGGATTTTTTTGAGCCTTCTTCTTAGGAATCTCTTATTATTAAAAGAGTCTTGGTCTTTTTAAATTATGCGAACACGCTGCCACCAGGGGGCGAATCCACCTGTGTATCGCCAATCGTAGCAACCCTTATGTGTACAGAAAAAAATTGACAACGTTATCAATATCAATCAAATGGAGTGACTGAAGGTCTTTAGGGTGGACCTTTCCCCGCCCCATTATGCCAAGAGTTCACTGAGGAGATGAATCGGCAGAAGATAAACGTTTTTGAAGACCGCCAACACTGACCACACTTCTGAAATCAATCTTTTTATTGGCCATGGTTAAGGTTTTGGTCATAAGCTTTACGGCCACTCGGCAGACCGTCAAAGCGTTTTTGTAGAATACTCATGAAACGTATAACTTAAGGAAGCTTTGTAGCATTGAATTATATTTCGAATTTTTTACTGCATCGCCATTTGAAATTAGTTGATTTTTTAATGCATAAGTTAGCTGAAATTTTTAAAAGTATGGCATAACTTGCAAATCTTATTATTGCACACCACATGCCCAACTGGCATTGGAGACCTTTTTTTTTGTGTCTTTTATTTAAAAGATGAAACCCGTTTCAAAGTAAATTTGAACGCGTTCAAGTGATTATAACTAAAGAATTAAACAACATACACGGTTGATCAAAACGTCAAACAAAAGGGTATTTACTCAGATTTCAAACAAGATGTAACAAGTTATTACACTTTACTGTTTCAAACGAACTATTGCACTTTACTTGTGATCGATGCCATCATGATCGGCATAGTCGCTGGTGAAACTGTACCGGCGAACTTATTCCTCTTTAAATGCATTTGTCATTTGTTTACCGCATCCTCAAAGTTTTTGCTTGACAATGGCCCAATATTTTTTGATGGGTCTGAACTCAGGGCAATTCGGAGGATGAATCTGTGATATGTAGTGAATCACTCGGTGGTTTTTTATTTTATTTTATTTTATTTTATTTTATTGACGTATAAGGGGGCGAGGCGTCAGGTCACCAGTTTGAGTACAAGAACTCTAACCTTACATAATACATCAGGGGATAGTTGAATGGGCTACGCAACGTTTCTTCCCATGGGGGATTTGAATTTTGCGGGATACACTATTAGTGCACACTAGAAGTGTACAATGATATTGCATCACTACCCACAGGATTGGGGAGGGGGGAATAATTGTTGGCATGTGAGGCTGTAGGGAGAAGAGTATACATCAATCATTTGCAAATATCTAGAGTTTTTTTTTTCATTATGGCGAATCTGCAGTTGAGGGACTCTCTTTCATTTTTCATTCATTCATTCATATTCCATTCAACGTTACGTTTTACATTCAACTATTTGTAGAGTATGGTAGTCAGCACTGTTGTGTTTATATCTATACTAAAGAATCCCTCAAAAAATTTATAATGGCGCTGTAATAAATGAAAGAGAGTGAGAGAGGAGAGAGCCACTCATTGTTAGATTCGCCCTTTTGAAAAAAAAATCCTAGATATAATCTATTACCTTGTGATTAACTGTCAACGATATCTTCCAAAATACCTGTTTTGCTTGATATTACTATTCAGAACTTGTTTTCTCGTTTCAAGATGAGATTTTGCTTCTTGTTTGGGGGGTTGGTCTTGAAATTTGTTTTGAGTTCTGCAGCAAAACTTCTTTTTGATGACAAGGTCGACAATCGCTCATTGTCGATGCGTACCTTAAAAGCTTTTGATATGTTGAGAGGGGAAATACATTTATTACTTATCTTAATTTTTATCTTGCGTCTGTTGTGACGTTCCGTGTAATGATTCGTTAGAAACAGACAGGATATTTCATCCAGTATCGGGGACTTTGTCTTGAATCTTGAATTTTATTTGAAATTCTTCAACAAGACTTTATCTTGAAGACGTGGTATATAGTCAATTGCCGATGCGCACTGTAGAGGGTTTGAGAGCTCCGTTTTTCTTCAAAACTTGGTATCTAGAATGAAGTAAGCAAAATCGCCTCACGGTAGAAAGCTTTGATACAAGCGTAGCATCTTGGGTTACCATTTCCATGTTCATCTCATCTCTTAGCAATTCGCACAATTTGAAAACGAAAGATCGACGCGTAACCATGGGATTTCTAACTTTTTATTTAAATTTAATGTTATTTATTTTTGGAAGTTGAAAGTAACTTAATAACAAAAGGAACAAATTCATTCACACATCAAACGCCTATAATTCCGAATATTATGAATAATGGATCATGAGATGAATAATGGAACAGGCTCCCCAATGTGATAATGCTTTCCAAAAGTGCGCTAGGTTGTGATAATAAAGTATGCAGATTTTTCAACTGCGTTTATATGATCAAGTGCAACATTCCAACTATTCACAAATTCTGTACTTGACCATAGATCACTATCTCAGTATAATAATGTTTATCGATAGGAAATACTGGAGGATTTTCAGCCGCATTTTTGGGCTGCATTATCACTGATCTGGCAACACTAGTGTGCTTCTTTCCAAAATGGTAAAGAACCAGACCAGCCCTGGGACCTGGTAGTTGAAGTTAAACTACCTCAAGGTTTTGCCAGAGCCCAGGAAATTTTTTCCGGATAATTTGAATATAATTCCAAATTTTTACAACCTTCATTTTAAGTTTTTAAACAGTTTCTGGAGAGGTATCGGACTCAGTTCTGTGAAGTTTGGCGGAAACAAGGTTGCTCGTTTTATTTTTTAAACACTCCTTCAAAAGCGGAAGCTAAACCCAAACAGTGAAAAACGAATGAACTACAGTCTTTTATATGTTTTCTATAATAATTGGAACATGCTACGAAGCGCTTTACTTCGTCTGCCGTTTTTGGGGTAAGCCAGTTTTCCACACATTCTACTTTTGAAGGGTCAGGACGAATTCCTTCTGCTGAAATGAAATGTCCTAAATAAATTAGTTCTTGTTTTAGAAAATTACATTTTGAAGGATTAAGTTTGAGATTCACTCCTCTTAGTCTTTCAAAAATTGAAATAAGATTTTTATTATGTTCATTTAGTGTCTTTCCGAAGATTATTATGTCATCTAAATAAATTAGACATTTTTCCACACACAGGCCAGACATCGCAACTGTCATAAGCCTTGAAAAAGTTGATGGACTTATTTTTAAACCCATCGGTAGCCTAGTCATTTGAAACTGACCTGAGGCTGTTGTAAAAGCTGTTATTGGTCGACTCTCAGAATCTATTTCACATTGATAGTATCCTTGAGAAAGGTCAAGATGTGTAAAATACTTGGCTCCTGCCAACGAGTCTATAATATCCTCTATGTTACCAAGTTCAAACCTATCATTTTGGATTGCGTTATTAACTTTTCGATAGTCTATTACTAGTCTCCATTTTTTATCATCAGTACATGATTTTTTGGTACTAAAAGTACAGGGCTATTCCATTCGGACTTAGCTTCCTCTATTATATTGTTTTCTAGCATTTTATTAATTTGTTTTGCTACTTCGTCTTTTTGAGAATTTGGTAACCTGTATGGTTTTGTATAAACCGGTTGTGTTTTCTCTTTTACGGCAATTGAAGGTGTAAAAATTTTTGTTACCGTCAATTTATCTCCTTCAAGGCAAAATATGTCCTTGTATTTTAAGCATATTTTGGAAATAATAGCTTTTTCTTCACCTTTCAAATGGTTGAGTTTCAACTCCTTTAACAATTTATTTGCTCTTTCTGTGTTTTCTTCCAGTTCTTTTAATTGAATAATGTCATAATTTTCAAGTTTGTTCATTTTTGGTTTCAGTTCATTCAAAATTACTGGTTTGTTTGATACATTTAAAATTTTTACCGGTATTCTCCCATTTATAGGTCTAATAATTGTGTTTGCAATGAATACATGAGGTTTAATTTCTTCATTTAACAAAACGTGTTCTGTTTTGAAATCCACGTCTAAAAATGCTCTCTCTAAAAATTTCTGATCTTGCTGGTACGCATATCATAGCTGCAAGTGGAGCATTTACAGGTAATTCTACCCTATCACCACCTACAGTAACTATAATTGTACTTCTTTTAAAATTCAGTGTCGCTCCATATTTTAATACAAAATCTGTACCAAGTAGTGCTGGTACATTAGGAGGTAAATCATTTACAACATATAATTTTTGTTGAAATGATAAATCTCCATAATTGAGGTTTACATTAATACTTCCTCTTGCTGTCGTGTTTCCGTTAACACCTCGAATTTTAATTGTGTCGTTTCTGTTGATTTTTAATGTTGATGAAACCAGTTGTACAGCAATAATTGAACAACTAGCTCCACTATCAAGTATAAATGGTATTTGTTCATTTTCTATTGTCATATGGATGGTAGGTAGTCTTTTTCGTCCGTTAGTCACGAAAAAGATCGATGACGTTTGCAACGTCCTCTTCTTCCCTTGCTGCTTGTTCCGGGTAGTCTCCAGCTACTATATTGGCTTGCCTATTCCTTCCTCTTTGACCTTGTTGTCTATCTGAGTTTTGTCTCTTCCTCGGTAATTACCTCTGTTACGATTTGATTGGTGATAATCACTTCTTCCACGGTAATTACCACGTCCTCTGGAGAAACCTCGTTGTCTTTCAGATCCTCGGCCTCTCCATGTGTGAAAATTACTCCTAAATTTTTCTTGTTGAAAATATAATACATTTTCCGAATTAGTAGATGTCGTTGGAGAAACTTCCAACGCATCTGAAATAGCTTTGTTCAGATGTGTAGGGTTCCTAGCTTTTACGAAGAAAGCTGTTTGCGCGTCTCTGATTCCTGTAGTGAAGGCATTCACATCAATGCTGACTCATCACTAAATGTTCCTTGTGAAACATAAGCGGCAGCAAGTTTACTTGCTAACGCACTTATTTTATCACCAAATTCTGATACAGTTTCTCGTTTTTGCTTTGTATTACTCATTTCATTTTGGATAGCCTGTGGTGTTATTTTTATTCCGAACTTCTGTTTAAGTAGCTCCTTCGCTCCTGCTACAGAATTTGCAGTATTTATAGATCCATGTGCAGGACCAATTAATCTTATCTTAAGAAAGCTTAAGATGTTTTGTTCGGGTACATTACTATAAGTTTGAAAAAGGTAATCAATCGATTCAAGAAAACTTGAAATTTTCGATTGATTTCCGTCAAATTTATCTACCAATTTTATGGCTACATTAAGGTCTAAAGTCGTCTTTTTGATTATTTCGGAGCCTATTTCTGATTCTAACTCTGAATCGATTTCAGATTCAATTTCCTTCGATTTTATTGTACCTGCTTTATCTTCTGTTTCCTTTCTTCTATCTAATTCCTCCTCTGTTTGTATTTCTTGCTACTTTTCAATCTCAGTCCTTTCCAAAGGGTTTTCCTGTAATAATTGGATGCACTCCCTTGCTACATTTTTTAATTGAACGTATCTGGTTCTTAATAATTCATGATTTTCATTCCCTTCGAACTCGACAACAATATTTTTAAGTACTTTTAAGGTACTATTTACTTGAATAAATTTTTTATCCTTTGTAGCTTTGCTTAAATTCCTGTTTTTCTTTAGATTGTCGAGCAATCTGCCTAAACTATCTCCTGCTTTAAAAAACTTATCCATTGAATTCTTATAACATTACTTACATTTTCTTTCCATTTTGGATTTAAATCTAAGCTCTTTTCTTTCCTAAAAATAACATAATTATATATTTGGAATAAATAAAAAATTAATTGGACGATACTTCTCTTGTATGGATGCACCTTTCAGCTTACCAAGCATAAGCAATCCATATCGCACTCGGTTGATCGTGCATATATGCTGAGTAAGACTGTGGCTAGGTCGGTATGCACCACAAATCACTTTGGCCAAATGTCCACTCCCTATTTCAATTGATTATTGTTTTTATTCAGTAAATAAATAAGGTTAAAAATAGTCTTTATTTCATAGTATATAATAAAAACTCACAACGTGAAGTACATCATACATCATATATGATTTTCTCATTGGCAAATTTGCTTTTCTTCAGAGCATTTTAGGCAACCACACCCAAGTAGCACACTACGATCATAATTAGTTGTAGAAACTTGAATATAACTTAGCAAGTCATATCTATGTTATTTCAACCGAATGGCAACATGTGTGCTACTAGGGCAGGCATTGTTAGCTTTGTTTCTTTCTTCTTTAGGGGTATCTTCTTTGATTCCTCCTTTATTTGGCGTTTCAAATCACGTTTTTTTACTTTCTCTTCTCTCATCTTCATTCGTTGTTGCATTTTTCTTCATTCACGGCTCTTTCAATTATTTTTTCATAGATCGTTCTTTCATATTTTGTTCTTTTTGCAAAATCTGGCGTTTCTTTTTCTTTTCCATCTCTTCAATCTCTTTAAGGCACTCCACCAACGTCAGAACAAAGTGGCGTTTCATAGAGTAGTTTCGCTGAATGTTTTTACGTCGTGGTGTTAGGATGAATTCTGAAGAATGATGAAATGTTGATGCTGCGGTCCGGTTTTCAGTGTTCACTGTTTCTTTCAACACATTCTCTTTGATGAAGTTTTTTCAGAAGCAGATAATTTCTCATCTCCATGCGAAGCGCTAGGAGCGGACAGTAATTATATTGCTAGAACACAAAGACATGAAGAGAAAGTGTATTGATAGGTCCGTAAGGCAACGGCAGGCTTTTTGAAATTGAAAGATACAAGATTGAAAACGAGCGGAGGGCATTTGAACGGTAGTATCCGATCAGGCACATTCTCTTTGTTGTTCGCATTAACCGGTGATTCAAATGCAGTCCACTTTTCACGTTCCTCCGAAGATTGTCGTTGTAAGCCGGGGTTTACTTGGACAAAAATGTCTTCCATGCTTATAAAAAATCAACTTTTTTTAAATTTCAGTCTGCCTATTTTTAATAACTATGGAACTTCTGATAAATTCTGCAAATCTGTTAAAATTTTCTTCTCAACTACTCAATTGTTCAAGTAAGTTGAAATCATTAGGAGTTCTTTGTAAATAATAAGAGATCCACAACGTTCCAAACAAACACTTTAATCTTGATTATCTGATAAGTTTTCTAAATGTGCATGGGATGGTCCCGTAGGATTAAAAGATTTGCAGTTTTTTTTTACGAAATAAACTTGCTGCGTAGTTTTCTCATATGGAATAAAATCCAAAAGAGTTTTTAAAAGAAGTTTTGCAAATTTATTGACACTTTAATTCATTATTTTTCAATGCTTGAAGCGTGAATCATTTCTTGAATTCTTTCCTGATCAATTCAAAATAAATTTCCAATCCAATGAATTAAATAATCAATAACATTAATGCCAGCTTACATGAAGTTTTTTGAGTTTTAATAATACTTAATTTATTTCAATTTTAAATTTATTAATTATTGTTTATTTGTAGCATTGTTGCTTAAGTAACATAGCATGTAAAACGACAAAAAACTTGCTTTCCAAGTTCATTGATTTGATGGATTATTATTAAGTTCATAATATTCTGTTTTATTCTGATAAGTACAGTTGTGATCAGTTTTTTTTATGTTTGAAAAAAATATGCAACCTGAACAATTTTCTTTACAGTCCCGCTTATACTATCCTTCTTCTTAAATTCATTGTAGAACAAACATCAAACATCAGCAAGACATCAAAACTAAAGCATTCTCTTGGGTTCTTAAATATTCTTAAAATGTAACAAAAGTTTTTTCACAAAGTTTTAAGGCTAAAAAGTACTACAGCTTATTTCTCAACGAGGCCTGTCGTACCATCAGGGGCTGGATAGTTAACAAAAAATGCACATAGTTTTTGGCTTGGAATGTACCAGCTTGTCGGTCCCATGCTCAATTAATTATCCCCAAAACATTACATTCTTTCAAAATAACACAGTGAATCAAAACAAAAGCAAAGATTCTATTACCGAGAAGCGCAATGTGAGGCGCATGGTGCTAGGTTTATTTGGGACCAAGTGGTTCTAAAACAGTGAACCAATTTGACATCGCTAGTTTCCTATTGATTGTTGGTAACATCAGGCCTTTATTAATGATTCACATAGAACTAAAATTGCTTTGAAAAATAAAAAAAGACAACATTTGTTCAAACGCTCATTTATACCGAGTTGGGCTGAGCAACAGCAATCTCTGTGAATATGTACAAGGTTAGCTGGACTCAGATCACATTTTTTGGTCATATGCTGAGCATCGTGGAGTCAGATCTGAGCTTTATGATTCCCTTTGGGCTTGAGGTAGACAACCCAATGTATCGGAACGAGATATATTGGCAGAACGTAATCTGGAGTTTATGAAACTCATTTATGTGTTTTTGACTAACATTAGCCTTAGATTTTAGTTTGTTTAACCAGTATGTTTACTTTAAGTTTTTTTTCATCTGTGTTTTTGTGTGTTTTTATTTCTTTCTCGAAAATGTTTAAGTCCATAAAAAAACCATAAGTTGTATACTTTTTAACAAATTTAGAATTTAAAATAAAGATGAAATGTAAAAAATACTTAAAATTCCCGCCCATCTTCCCATCCATTAAATTGTGATTCCTATAAATGAATCTCCGTATAGTGTTAAGGATCACAAGCGGGTAGTTCAAGCTTTCAAGAGGAATCCCAACAGTTTAGTTCGAGATGTGGCGAAGAAACTGAATCTAACCAAAATGTTCGTGCAAGATGCGAAAAAAACTTGAAGGACTACACAAAGTCCAAAAGGCACCTAATCGCGATAAACGCAGAATACGGTAGGTAAAACACGTGCACGGAAGCTCTACACCCAGATGTTGACGAAACCACATTGCCTCGTTATGGATGATGAGACGTATGTAAAAGCAGACTTTCGACATCTTCCGGGTCTCTAGTTTTTCACTGCTCATCATAAATTCGATGTTTCTGAGGACGGTAGAAAGCAGAAGATGTCAAAGTTTGCCAAAAAATATATGATTTGGCAAGCTAGCACCCCATTCGTGACACCCCATTCGTGACAACAGGAACGGTCAATGGACAGGTGTACCTAAAGAAATGCCTCCAAAAGCATCTACTTTCTCTTCTGAGGTCTCAAGATGGTCCTACGATTTTCTGGCCGGATTTAGTCTCGTGCCATTACTCGAAAGAGGTTTTGTAGTGGTACAAGGCTAAGGAGGTCAATTTCGTGCCGAAGCATCTCAACACCTCGAACGCACCGGAACTGCAGTCAATTGAAAAGTACTGGGCCATCATGAAGCAGGCACTTTGGAAGTATCCTAAGGAAGTGATATCGGAGGAAGATATGAAGAAAAAATGGATTGCCACGCAAAAAAAAAAAAAAATTGGTCGAAATGTTGTACAGGACCTTATGTGTAGTGTAAAGAAGAAGGTTTGGCATTTGGAATTGAAATTGAATAAAACAAACAATAAAACAAACAAGGGAAAATATTCATTACATGTTTTGTTTTAGTTTCTAAGTTTGAAGATGATTGGTTGAACGGGCAAATTTTTCCGTATAATTTGTGTGTGTCGCAATTTCATTCCGTACACCCTTTAATCGAAACAATTTGAAAATCGGTCACAACATTCTTTTTACACTCTGTGAATCTTCTGGCAAAGTATGTGTACAATTAGTTTTAAAAAAACCCCTGACAGTGGTGCGGCGGCACACAGATCTACTCTGTGCTTGAATGTGTTTCTTTTGCCGAACAAAAGATGGCACGTATATCCAGCTTGGTTAAAGGCCTATATTCAATATTTGCAAAATTCAAGCTTGATTCATTGCTCTCTGATGAAAGGATTGCTGTTCGTCACAAACTGTACACAGTATCAAAAGTCACACATACACAAACACACCGTTCCCACTCACTCATAAAGCGACACTCCATTTGATTCATTGCCAAAGTCCATTGAAATGGGCAGACAATACCAGCCACAATTAAGTTTGCCCATATAGACAACCGACATTGCCCGAGCCGAACGGACATTTATTGCCTGGGAGAATATCAATTTCCTCTTCATTGGCCTCTTCCTTAGGTGTGCGCCTTGTGGCAACCTCCGGGCCTTCGGATTTGATTGTCCAAAGGTAATGAGTTTATTCACACCCCCTCGTCTCGCAAGTCACACAATTCTACCGACCATCATCCAGATTTGCAGAGTGCATCCGTAAACATTTGGTTATCCTGGCTCTATAAGGGATTTCAATTGTTCGGAGAAGCTGTAGCAAATTCTCTTCCTTACACACAGGGCTGGCCAAGAAAAGATATCTCAACAAGAAGGAGTAACAAGTTGTGTAGAGCAGGCTATTCAGCCCGAGCAGCTCGACCTGGGTGGTGCTTTGTTTTGGAAAATGAACGTTATTGAATTACCCGGACAGTCGATTGAGTTCGGTGCTGGGTCGTCTTGAGCCCCTAGTGGTAGGATGGGGGGAATCCATCTTTTGTTTGGATCGACAACAATGAGATTATCGAGTTTATCCCCTGAGCTAGAGCTATCTCACTTGTTGGGATTTAGATGCTAAAAGCTGTCCCTATGATGTAAATATCTTGCCATCGCATTGCCAGGGAAGACTTTCGGTACAGCAATGGGGATTTTAAAATTTGTCAAGTTGTTCGGAGTTTGTTGAAAACTGGAAATCATCTCGATAATTGTCATTTGCATCTGAATAAAATCGAAGAAAATTGAGTCGTTCCCATCGAACGTGTTTATTCGCGATAATCCGTAGCTGCCTAATGATGCATTATAATTCACCAGATTATCCTCGTACTCGCTAGGGTAGGAACACAGTGAAACATGACTGCGTTTGCCGATCGGAAGCAAACCTGAACCAGACGGGCATCAATCGTCCAACTGCAATTGCCTCGCCTGTTTGATGGGCTAAATACGCTTCGAGACTATGCTCGAATTGGGAAATCGGCAAAACAAAACGATTGTTGCACACTCATAAAAAAAAAACTGCTCTTCAATCCCCTCATTCAACTGACACTGCAACTGCAAGTGGAGAACATATCCTGCGACGAGCATCGGGAACGGAAACCGGGAACAACACAGAGGCTTTTGATAAATGATAGCAACACACGGCCCAGGCAAATCAACCGAATGGATGCACTTTCTCTCTCTCTCTCTCACTCTCGCTCACTCAACCAATGTATGCATGGTCGATTGGAGCTTCTGCATACGTGCACTGTCTTGTGTATGTGTGTGTGTGCGCGCGCGAATGTATCCAAGAGCAATAGCAACAACCGCCAAAGCCAATTGTCCGTGCACAGAACGACTGAATAAGCAATGAATGATGGAACGATAGAGACGATTGCGCTGCATTTGTTGGTAGGTTGAATGCACAATGCTGTGTGTCGAGTGAAGATTTATGCTCTTTGTTATCGACAGTGGTTGCCATTTTGCTATCTCGCTCGCTCGGAGGGAAATTCAAACGAAAACACTCTTCATGGAAGCAGAAATCATCGTTTGACATGTTGAGCGATCGAAAGAAATTTTTCGCGGCCATCCGTTTCAATTACCGCTGTAACAAGTTGCCTAACTTTTCTCATTAATTTTCATTTGGCCTTGGCAGAAGATAAGAAACTTTTAACTTTTTAATTGAAACTTTTTGCTTCTTCTTTGCGCCTTTTCTCTCATTTGAAAAGAAACCACCTGTCGAATAAACAAGAAAAAAAAACCTAACCTCAAATAGAACCAGAACATGAACTTTGGGGAAACGCCCGTAAAAAAAACGAAAAAACAACTTTTGCCCGGAATAAACGACAACCTAAATGGATTTTGGGCAGCTTTTCAGTATGTGAAAAGTCACCCCTCTGGAAACAAAAGAATCGCAGCAAGAGCAACTTCTTAATGAAATGTCAATAATTACAAGCATGACACCCCTCGCAACGGTCGCTTATTTGGGGAGGGAATGGAAATTCGTAGCTTTTTAACCTTGATATGAAAAACCAAACAGCACTCCTACCTGTACTTTACCACTTAGGAGACACTGAGCTTCCTTTACCGAAGCAGAAACAGGCATCTTCCATTAACGTTAATGGATTTTTTGTTTATGAAAGTTCATCAATAGCATAGCGGTGACGTTTGCACACCTCGTACAATGTATTGCATGTTTGAAATGTTTTTTCACACGATAATCTTCATGAAAAACACTGCCTTGTCTATGGAATCACTGAAAAAAGGGGTTTTTAATTTACCGTAAAAAGATGTAGGATATCTACAGGATGCCCTGTTTGGTGTACATAACCATGTTTATTGCAAACCAATCGTTAGTCGTTGGGAGCATGTAAAGGGTGTTCCATTAAGCGTTTCCTATCTTCAAAGTTGAATAAAACAAACTGTTTGTGAGATATTGACGAGATTTCTCGAGTACTTTTTCAAACAGACGTATCTGATTTTGTAAACAAAGAGGGGAAGTAAGATTCAAACGTTAAATTCTTGAAACCCTTTGCACTTTCATGCAAAGTAGGCCCACCAACACAAGGAATAACATTTCCCCAACATGATGGTGATGCTACTTTCCGTGAGGGTGCTGAGAGTTTTTAGAAATTTTTGTTTGAATCTTACTTCCCCTCTTTGTTTACAAAATCAGATACGTCTGTTTGAAAAAGTACTCGAGATTTATTTTTTGTTTGAATAGCTTCTCCAAATTTGCTTGAACAGGCTCTAATTCAACACCGATGTTTGTTAGGGAGTTGGAAGAGATACTGAAAGAACTAGAAAGCCAGCTCAAAACCGTAGGACTAGAGATAAACTGCAAAATCCGATATCCGAATGATAATGCAAAGCATCCAAATGATATCATTCATAACGGTAAGAAATTTAAAGTATGTGATAGTTTAAAATATTTAGGAGTCTTTTTAACATCTACACTCAATAGGAAAGTAACTTGCAGACAAAGATGTCTAAATTCTCTTAAGTCATCGAAAATTATAGTAGAATTTTGCAAGAAGTTCAACCCAAACTGGGAATTAGGAAAATTAATGTATAAAACCGTGATAGCACCATCCTTACAATATGGCACTAAAGTAGCAGTTTTCACTAAAAAGAGTAGGGTTTCAATAGCGAACTACGAAAAACTTATTTTGAGAAGCATATACCAGCAATGCGCTAGACAGAGAGATATGAAGTTTAACGCGAGAAAGCTTCTAGGTGGTAAAACTATTAATAGAAGAATTAGAGTTGGTCGCCTCAGTTACTTTGGACATGTCTTAGGCAGGGATAAGAACCACCCATTAAAGCTAGCATACAACTTAAATTTTGAAAAGAAAAAAAAGGACGACCTAGTATTACTTGGAAAAAATCGTTAGAACAAGACTTCCAAAAGTTTCAGAACACGGATAGAAACAGTTTTGAAGAGCTCTCGAACGATAGAGAAAAAATGAACAGAACATTAAAATAAGTATATAATAATGAAGAGAGCGAAATTTTGGACGGAGAATCATCCGATGAGAGTAATAAGGAATAGAAGTATAAAAATTGGAAGCAACATAAATAAATAATATACATTAATTGTTATGTTATGTATTCTTCGTGCGAGGAGTAAGGATTATGATGTAGAAGGAGATGTTCGCTCATCACCATGAGGCACCAAGAGTGAACAACAATGTTTTTGGCTAGAATGAAAGATGTGAAGAGAAAGTGTTGAAAGGTCTGTCAGAGTGCGGCAGGTAGGAAAATTAACAGATGTTTTTGAAAATTGAGCGAAAGGGCATGTATCCAATGGTACTCGAAACATGGACGTCAATCTTTGCCTAACATCCCACTGCGGGGTAGGTTGTAGCGATGGACAGTCCGCCACTTCAACAGGCAAAAATTGACGCATGGAAAGACGCCCGCGTACCACTGTGGCTTGTATAGTTTATTCTTAGCGATCATGTAGCCTCTGTTTATGATGCGCACATGGAGAGTGCACAGCATGCTGACGATCACTAAGTTTTTCTCGTCGTCTCCAACGTAGAGACCTCGGAGAAACATCGTAAGCGATGCGATACTGGTCCCCTACCAGTATAATTAATGGTTACCACCATTTATGGGTTTACATACATTAATTGTTATGTTATGTATTCTCCGTGCTAGGAGTAACGATTATGATGTAGAAGGAGATGTACTGTTGAAGTGGCGGACTTGTTCCGTAGCTACAACCTACCCCGCAGTGGGATGTTAGGCAAAGATTGACGTCCATGGTTCGAGTACCATTGGATACATGCCCTTTCGCTCAATTTTCAAAAACATCTGTTAATTTTCCTACCTGCCGCACTCTGACGGACCTTTCAACACTTTCTCTTCGCATCTTTCATTCTAGCCAAAAACATTGTTGTTCACTCTTGGTGCCTCATGGTGATGAGCGAACATCTCCTTCTGCATCATAAATAAATAAATAAAAAATTAAATGTGATGTGATAGCAGCGACAGTGTAAAAGTGGGATAGAGGAATAGAGCATCACCACAAATAATTAATCGACAGTCGTAAATTGCTTGATTACAATTGTGATCACATGTTCAAATAACGATGCATAATAAATAATTAAATTAATAAAAATAAAAAAAAACTGAAAAATGAAAAAGTATACCGATTGACAGGTAAATAGGTAGACCAGGGAAGGTAAGATTATTATAAAGAAAAATACTCTACATTATTATATGAACATCACTATACTATACATCAAATGAAAAGGGTTGGGAAGGGACTATCAGAGCACCGGATTGAAGCGATTTGGATGGGGAGAGTGGAATTGCCAAGTCCCTCTCATTAACATTTCGTGAATTGATGGCGAGCTCTTCTACCCACTCATTGAGAAGTCCTCACGATTGATCGCTTGTTCGACATTAGGTTGTAGGATTCTAGCATTGGAAGAAGATTCTCAGTATCCCGTGGATTACGCGTAAGTGTCTCTGCTTACGAGTTCGCCCATTCGTTTTTGGCCCTTCAGACAGTGTTAAATTGAATACTGGCAGATGTCGAACTTGATCAAATCATTCGTAGAGGACAATCTACTGTCTTATGGCTGTGCCTGCAACGATGAGTGGTATCTTTTACATACATACATACAAAGGCCTCTCAATACCATTAGGGGCGATTAAAACATGACGTCCATCAAATTTTAGGTATTTTAAACCTCCCCCCCCCATCATCACTGTCACACTTTGTCACAAATGTGATACCCCCCTACCTCTCCTCCCATCCTTGTTGGATGTCACACTTTTGAATAAAAATGTGTTTACATGCAGAGAATTCTTCTATCCACGGATTGGTGAAGTGTGTTTTGGTGGAAATATCTAGCAGAGATGAATCAAGGTATTCATACACTTGCATTTATATTCTTGTAAGTTCAACCTTGTTTTCATCTAGCCGTTGAACCTCGTCATCCTCGTCGTCAATGAAAAACTTTATTAATTCAAGCAAAATGTTAGTTTTTAATTTTGAATAATCTTAATTGAAAAGCAGAAAAAAAACTTAAGTTATTCTGATTCAGAAATGCCTATTCAAACAATGATTACATTTTTATTACTCATGATAAATATTGGAGGTGAGATAGTTTTTGAAGATCTAAAAGTGAGTCTTTTTTAAACATGCTGATACGTAGTTTTCCCTCTAGATCATATCTGTATGAGTGATTTACATTTACATCTTTACAACCATCGAAATAACGAAATTACGATGGATCAAATTTGAGAAATGAGGAGTACCCATTTGGGCAATTACCTTTACTTTAAAAAATCATAACTCATCAACCACTCCTGAAATGTACTTACACATCCATGAGCTAGCCCTGGGTTTGCTGTCTAAACCGTTTCTTTTTTCACTTTTGTGCATAAGCTACACATTTTTCAGCAAAAGTTACCCCATAATGGGGCAAAATCCGGTTTATAAACCTGTGACCTGTGACCTGGAAAAATATTTTGCACAAAATTATTTCACAACTTAGAAAAGTTGTTCAGAACAACCAAAAAAACAATGTAGGTATGCCTAAAACATCAAACCAACTTCTTAGTTACTGCAAATTTTGATGTATCGATATTGGATGTTTTTCCATTCTCTATTTCCAATTTTCCTTGTAGAGAAGATCTGCAAAACATTATTACTCGAAGAAAAAAGTTCTGGTTGTGTAAAATGCTTGAAATTACTCTCATGTTCAAAAAAGTATATATGATCGGAGATTCAAAAAGACATGAAATCATGAATATTCCAACAGAATTTTTTTTTATTGCAAAATTTGATTTATTGAACCATATAAATTTGAGAGCGGATAGTTTTCTGTTTTTGAAATACATCGACAACTTTCTAGATTCACCTTGAACAGTCTAGGAAATTCCACTGAAATTTTCATACCTTGAGAATGAGAAATGATCCCACCTTGACATGCAAAGGGTTTCAAGGAATCAATATTTCTATTTTGTTGTCAATTTTGGTACAGACGATGTTCATTTTCATTTTTCCTCAGCCAAAGGAACTTTTGTGTGATTTTTTTTTTCATTTTATATTTTTTTAGGTGGCTGAGATAATTTAAAGCAAATTTCTTCACAAGAATGGGCCCCTATAACGATTAGTGCGCCATTGTCGATGATTAAATAACTGTTTAAAAAAATGTAAAAAAAAAATTAAACGAAAAAAGATCTGATTTTTAAAATTCCATACAACCCTGGAATCAAAATTTCTCGTTAAAAAAAGATATATTTTTTTCGCAACGGACGGTGCTCTATTCAAAGTTTCCGATCGTTTTTTTCAATGTAAAACATTTTTGCTACACCTTTTTTTTTTGTCTTGATTATCGAGATTTTCAGTCTCGGGCTGGTTCATCTCCCGTCGTAGTCCGTCAAACACCACTTTTGGGCATTTTCGTAACTTCTCCGGGGGTGAGATTCGAACTCGTGACTTAGGCGTGAGAGGTATGGAAGTTAGCCAATACGCCGGGGTCGCCCCCTGTGCTACACTTATTCTAGAGCATATTTTTGATTTCCGAGAAAATCTCAAGCACTTATTGATTCCTAAATAATATACTTTTTTAAAGTAAGTGATTCTTGGGATATTGTAAAAATTTCAATAGAGCATTTCAGGAAAAACAAACGTTGAAAAAAAAAACAGTTCTGGAGATATGAACGGAACTGACTTTGCAATCAAATGTTTAAGATAGACTTTGAAAAATTTGGGTATTTGAAGGAAGAGTCACAACTCTGAACTAAATTTTCATCAAATCCTAAATTTTGTAACAAATATGCAATGATACAAATCGAATACGTAAATTGAATATGAACCAATGTTCCCATATAAGTATTTTAAAAATAATATCCGTGTACAGGGTTGGACTTTGAGGAGGGGGGGGGAGTTTAACCTACCTTTTGCCTCATATCCAGCATCTTTTTCATTTCCCAGCCCCCGTTCTTCTTTCGGACGGCACCCCCCCCCCCCCTCCATCTCAAAGCCGTGTACCATATTATATAAAGTCAAGGTTTCAAGATTTATGTCTTTTTTGTTACCTTAATAATGGAATATACAAACTGGAAAACATTGAATGCGTACGTCTTTATTTTGAGCAATGCTGTTATTGTTATAAAAGATTTTCATGTTACTCCATATTCTTACCTTTACCTCTCATCAGCTGATGCTCCATGCTGGCCCAGATCAACCAGCGTCTTTAGCAACTCTGGTTGGTCACTCTCAATCGGAGGTCGTCCTTTATCAGGCCGCATCTTGAGACGCTTGGCAGGATGAGCGGTTGTTTCAAATTCTTCCTCAACAATCTTTTTTCTGTTCAATCTGCTTGTCTTTGGCGATGTTCATGTGATTTCTTTTTCGCTAGGTGCACATTCATCGATTTCATACGGTTGATCAGGTCAGACAGCGTCTTTTTCTGTACAGCCGTAAGCTTGTTATTTCGCTCTCTAATCATGTTTGCATCCTAAATTGCATCCTGTTTAGGACATGCAAAATTAGAAAGATCAGTTTTATCCGCTTTTGGAGGAGCTTGTGCAGAACTGAAAGGCTGCGATACCGGAGTTCTCTCCTCCGGTGGTACTTGTGGAACATTTTTGACACTCTCTCCATTCGCAACAGAAAGTCCCTTGTCTGCTGGCTTTAAAAAACCCATCAATGTATTTTTCGGTTTCAAAGCTTCCGTTTTCAAGGTGCCTGGTCACACATTGTCACAATTTCGATACTATCCTCTCCCCTCCTAATGAGTAAACGTCGTTTTTGAATGACCCCTTATGTATGTGTTGCGAGTGGCAACAAATAGAGGGGGGTTTCTTCCGTGATTATGTATGTATGTATGTAGGAATCCACCATCCTAGCGTGGGCCCGCGCTGCATTTACGCTTATTAGGTAAAACGTCTATTTAAGTAGCAGGAAATGAAAAATAAATTCAACTATAAGTGCATAAGTGTGGTGACGAACTAGCCCAGGACGCTAGAAGTCACCCAAATAAAGATAAATAAAAACATTGAAAAAGTACAGGTATTCTACTGAATAGCTCACATTTTCCAGGATTCATAAAAAAAAGAGCAAAAGTGTAACTAAGGTTCAGTTCGATCGATAAAATTATAAGCAGATAAGAGGGAGTCAAACAAGTAAGAAATTTCTTTGCCAAGCAGAGAAAAATGACGTAACAACCAAGTTTGAGGAAACAAACACAGCGATACAGAAAAACAATGATCAAAATGTAGATATTGAGAAACCAACGATTACCAACAGAGTTAGAAGGGTTAACCCCGAAAACCATAGAATAAAGGTAAGAGTAAGAGAGGGTATTGAGGAAAGCTATTTATGGGCAGTGAGCCATCCATTGAGTGGAATCTATCCCAACTTAGAAATATTTGAAGAAGTACCGAAAGCATTATTGGAAGATATCAACTTATTTTCAAATAAAACAGTTAAGGCCAAAAAAAGAAACATGGCAGTTTTTGAAGATTTTTTCCGAAAGGAGATAATAATTTATAGAGAGGGGAAATGTGAAAATATGTATAATACAATCCTAAACGCAAGTCAGAAACGGAATTACTAGGAAAGATAAAATTGTTTCAATGCATTAAGAATGGTTTAATGCAGATTGATAGCAAAGAAAACATAAAACCAAAGAATAAGAATAATAACACAGGACAGAATACCAAATCATCAGAGAATATGAACCGAATGAAACAAGTGAACAATGAAAATAATTCCAGAAGCCCTAGGGGGGAAAAATGGGTTCACATAACGTTACAGGAAGTTGTGCAGGTATATGCAGATATAAATGTAGGCAAGAAAATGTATAAATGAAAAACTAAGAATCAAACGTTCAGGAAAGTTTGATCTGCACACCACACTGGATGATGTTGGACAGGATCATAATATGCAAGGATTAGCTATACTTACAAAACAAGAGAAAAAAATAAAGATTAGGGACTCAAGTGATGTAGATAAAAACAACATGTCAGCTATAATGGAATACAAAAATCAATCCCAAGACTGGCTTCACCCAAAAGTTGAAATTGTAGCAAAAAATTCAATTGCAGTTTTTGCAACCATATCTTGAGAAATCCGCATGGTTCTGAAAAGGCAATTTTGCCCATCATGATCCACAAAGCTTTTATTGTATAAACAAAGCCATGCAAGTGTGTGCAAGCGGTTATCGCTGTGTGCCTAGTGCCTCGACAGTCACAGCAACCGTTGGGTTTTTGTTCAACCATCAACAACTTCTCATTATGGGTGAGACAATGGCACAAACCGCCGCTACGCCATATGCCACTGTTGCTATTCCGCTGTCACGTGTTCTATTTTTATTTGCACTCGTCATCACCCTCCTATAGCCCTCTCATCAAGTCACTATGCGTTTTATGAAATAAACGAAGCCATGTAAGTGTGTGCGACCGACATTTGCTTCATTGTTGTAACGTTGAGTGCCTCGACAACCGAAGTAAATGTATGGCTTTTATTCCGTTCACTTCAACTTGTTGTGTTGACTAGATGGTTGCAATCAAGAGCCGTAATGCTGATGGTCGCGATTCGACTCTCAGTAGCGGATCGCAATCTTTTTTTTTTTGTGAGCCATTGAATTTACTACTACTAATCAACTGTACAACCTCACGCACACATTGAATTTTTCTAATCGAATTGATAAGTTGCTTTTTTGCCCACGACCAATGTTGCATTTTTTCTCCAAGTTGCGATCCATAATGAGAAATGAAACCAAATCATGCGAAATTGCATTACAATCTTGCTCTTTTATTTTAGGTGTTGTAATAAATGTTTATGCTCCCAACAGGTATGCACATTCATGTTTCACAAAGTTAGAATCATTAATTAATTAGCACCCTAGGAAAAATAGAGCTGTCATCATAAGAGATATTACCTCTCAGATTAGGACAGTAGATCCAGACGAAGAGAAAAACAAGAACCTAAGTATATTCATACGAAATGTTAATACAAACGAAAATGTGGAATACAAGAAAAATCTTTAAGCAATCCATAATATGATGGTTATTTCAATGAGCTTTGATGAATCAGTGTTAGTCACATGGCCCAATGGAAGAAATTCATCACAAATTGATCAAGTCATAGTAGCACAAAAATCGAAAGTGATGATACAATTTATTAGGATTGCATTGACAGAAATTCAGAGTGCATTGACAGAAATAAAAACAAAAAAGAAGATTACAGCCTAGTGCATTGAAAAGCAAAGAAAACAATACAAAATATCTAGAAGAAATAGGTAAGCACGGGCCACTTGAGCTGGAAAATGTAGATACTGCAAAAGCCTACGAAATGTTTACTGAAAATGTAAGGGCTAGTGCAAGAAAGCTTTCAAAAGAAGAAAAACGTCCTTTAACACCTAATATAAAAAGGGCCAAGAAAAGTCTGATGAAGGCAAAGAAACAAATGATGCAAGCGAAGGATAGGGGCATGGAAGCACAATGGTTTATCCTAGAGAGTTTGAGCTGTTTAGTGGAATACCTGTAACTAGAAATGAGAAGAAAAAATAGCATTTTCCATTTAATTCCAACTACTTTTGCTTATCTTGACAGATACGCGTATTTCGTCTACAATGTGCAGACTTCTTCATTGGCTCAAGTTATTAGTACGAGGGAAACCACTTGAAATAAGAAAATATAATAAAATTATAACGGAAGGACCAAGTAAGGAAGAACCCAACAATATAAAAATGGTGTAAAAAACTGGCAGCGATATATATACAACAGTAAAAACACTATTAACTACTTCTACCCACATTTTCAAGAGAAAATACCTCATGGGTAATTTTCTACAGCGTTTTTTGCGTGCTGTAATTTGATGTGGGACACCCTTTCTGCTCAAAAAAACTTGCTAAAACATGCAACATAATTCGGTCAACAATTATTAGAGTCCAGAAGTCAGAAGGTTAATGAAAGTTTTCGAGGGCCGAAATATACCTGAAAGCATTTTACTTTTTCCAACAGTACTATTGCAGCCTATAGAAATTTGTTTGCCAACGAAATACTTCAACTACAGATAAGGTTAGGTATATATGGAAATATAAATTTAAGCCAAAATACTTGTATTGGTAGTCATTTCTGAAACTTGATTCTTGCCTGTACATTCAGACAAGCAAAGGTTTTATTGTTTCTACAGACTTCTATACCAAACATTTTCTTCTAAAACTTGAGGATTTTATTCAAAAGCATCACAAAAATGATATAATAGGGGGTTTTAATTTTAAAAAACATGGTTTTTTCCAACTGTCTCGATGATGGGCGTTCTTCCTAACACAAACATATTTTTTATGAATCTCAACTATTTTTTCTCGGTTTTTAAACAAGAAAAATCTAATCATTTTTATTTTTACAAACCGACATGCAGTTTTACAAAATGACATTTATGCAAAGTGACAGCACTTAATTTCCAGTTACAGGGGCTCCCATTATGACATATATGTCAATTTTTGTATGCTAAAAATCAATGGTTGGTTAGTTGGTTTAGGTAGTCTGTTTTTTTGTAGCGTGTTTCATGGTGAAATAGGGTGGTGTTGTCTTGCAATCATTGCATTTTCATAATACTTTGAAATTGTTTTCTCGATAGCAAAATCAAAATTTAAAAATAAATTAAATGCCGGTATAGTATTATATTAATTATCGAACCATGTTATAATCTACATACCCCTATAATACCTATAATATGTTATAATCTACATACCCCTATAATATTGTGTTTTGGCCTGACCTTAAATCATGTTACTAAGCAAAAGATACCATTGCAAGGTTGAGTTCAAAATATAGAATATGTTAAAAACAAAAAGAGGAAAATCCCGCAAGTGTACCATAAATGTAGCCATAACCCAAGTAGCACACTACGGTCATTATTAATTGAAGTAACTTGAATATGACTTCACAACACATCAACCTAAAAAGCTTTATAGCATTCTATACCACGCCTTGAACGAACCTTTCTTGAACTACAAAGTTTCCTTTAGAAGTTGATAAGAATGCTGCTAGAATCTTCAACATTGAATGCAAACTAGAAAACTCGATTCATTACATAGAGAGCAAGCTGAATATAGTTCTCATCATAATCCTTCGATTTGCTGGTTAAGCAAAAAAAAAACATCCATCTATCCGAGCTTTTGGTTGCTTGGGCAATTAATTCTGACTTACTTCTTATTCAGATATAACATAACATAGGGATTTGCATTTTGATGGGCATAGAGATCAGCACAAATCTGAATGATAAGCCAAACCCAAAAAGCTAAATAATGCTTCACGCAAATGAAAGTATACTATGTGGAAAGTATGATAAATGAAATGGCGAATAATTAGTATTTTGATCAAGTTTCACTGAGATGATTTTTGTAAACAGCTAGAAAGAAATATAAAACAAACACTTAATAAATAAGGACTGGTAATAATTGAATCGACGCGACAACCTGAAAACTGAGAGATTCCCAACAACCAAGCTTGTTTATAATATCTGAAAACCACGCGTCGGCCGAGGGTGGACAAATTGACCTCTTCCCACATCAATCATATATTTATCAGAAATACTATTCCAATTTCTGGCAAACGATCCTCAATCGCCGTCTCGGTGTCATCATTCATTCCGCCGCAAAAAATACAAAACGAACAAAATAGAATCTGATAAATGCAAAGGTTTCCAATTACCCTATCAGATTATCGGCGGATTATAAAAATGATGGTTCTCGTTTGCCGTTCAATGTCAACTCCTCCCATTGGTTGGACGTTTTCTTCTCCAAGACAACCAGAAATGATAAATCGCTTCGGCCCGACATAATGTAAAATTTTTGTATTGCTTTTAATGGGATATTATTTTTCACCAGGGCCCTCTTTGTGTACCAACGGCATCGACATCGGTCCGCAGTGCCGTTCGTCCGCATCAAATACCGTTGTTAAAAACGATGTACTCTTGCTGCTGCTGCTTGGACGGAAGCTCGTAAAAAATTATTTATATGAAGCCACACGACGCAGAAATCCGCTTCCGCCGTTGACCACCCATCCTTCCCCCCAGCACCAGGGACGTGCGTGGGCGGTTCGTTCGGAAGGGTCTCAGAAGGGCACCCAGCTTCAAACGCCTGCTGCCATTCATCTTCCACTTCTCAGAACGCCACGAGCCAACCATGATCCGTGTAATATTCCACCCCGAAGGGACTGTTGATAGGTGGCGGGATAATGCGTTGAAGTGCGGTAAGCCGGGGGTAAAAGCACATTATAAAGATCAGGTCGATTAATCTTCTTTTATTTTCATTCGATTTTTGAATGGCATTAAAAGTGCGAGTGCGTGTGTTGAGAGCCACATTATTTATGATGTGTGACTTTTATTCACATACTCGTGTCGCGATCTGCCATGCGTCTGCCCTTCCCTTCCCTCCCCTTCCCTAAGCCCGCTGATTTGAATGCGGTGGCAGAAGTCATTTTTTCTGTTTAAATTTATTTTATTTCACTGTTGCTGACTTCCTCGATGGTCGGCGGAGTAAATGTAATGCAGGATGGAGAAAGGAGTGAAGCAAAATTGACACAATAAATGGCTGCCAGCATATTCGAAATGGAAATATAACCGCTTCGGGACAGAACTCGACGCAGTGGAGATTAATGTTGTCTGATGGTGTGAAAACTGATAATTGTTATTATTTTCACCGCCTACTAGGGTAATCGGAAGGCTACTGCGATGTCGTGTAATTGGATAGTTGTATATAAATATTTTTAAGAGCAGTGGGCTTTGATTTCTGCCCATAAATGCAACAATGAGAATCTCTTTCTAGGCTTTTGACAATTGTCTAGGGAACTTTTTGCTTACTGCATGTCGAGCGTAATTCTACGTCGAAAGATTCCTATGAAATCTAACAAGTCAACACTGTTATAGCACAGAGTACCATTAAAAGGCTTTATTCACAATCACTCATTTTAACATCAGCATACAGGTTAAAAAAAATACCTTAGAAGCAGCTTTGGATAGATTTTCAAGTCATGTGATACTTTTGTCATATAAATTTAAGAATAAACATTTCTCAAAGCAGTATGCGAAAAACTTAAAAAAAATTTCATCCAACATCCTTATGCGGTTGTATATAGAAGAGATTTATAGCCTTGTTATTATATTCACCCGTATTTTCTAGAAGTGGTTGAATCGATGTGCAAAACAAGAAAATCAAACTGTATTGTAGCAAGTTGGAGTGTGATTAGAGTGTAGTTAAGAGTCGCGAATCTGAAACGTGGTATGAAACGACTTTGAAGAGTTTTAGTGTGTTTTCTTAGCGTTAATTTTACCTTTCCCTGGCTAGGCAAATATTTTATTGTTTTGTGCGGTAATAAGTCTGCGCAAGTTCTGTGCATGTATTTTTCGTCAGGAAAGAAGGTAGTTTTGATAATTTGTGCGTGTGAGAATCCAGTGTGTTTCACAATGTATAACAGCCGTTCTACGGCTTCTGATATATATTTTCCGAAACGTTATTCGCCCCGACGTTCCGAACTATAAAAGGATCCGCATCGCCATTATTGCGACCCAGCGACGCAAGCCATTTTTCCGCCTTTGTTGGTCACCATTTTAACCATTTTCGTAATTCTTTTCCGGAAAACGGGCCAAAAGTACAACGGAACAGGCGGGAATCCACCTAGGGATTTAAGTACCGACCCATTTTGGCGAGTACCGGTACTACGGTACTGAACCTCTCAGTACCGGTAGTACCGAGGAAATACCGGAACTGAAAAAAAATTGAGAATAAAAAAAATCAAACTCATCAGAATAAGATTGAAAAGATAATATCAAAGACTTTATTCTTGGCTTGTAGTTGCTTAGCACTTGTGTTGATCCTTCAAATACGACTTTAAAACACACAGCATATTCAATGTGTCAGCTCCCATACGGGATCGAATTTTGGTGGAAAAGTTCCCAGACACAGAGAATGCTCTATCTGAGTCCACCGATGTGGGGCAAACAGTTGTGAGGAAACTGTGCAACATTGTCAAATATTTGCTGTTGTGACCTTACCGTATGCGTTCTAATCGTGAATTCCACCTGCGCGATCTTCTGCTCCTCACAACTGACAGTTCAGTTGTGCCCCAGGTAAGTGTTTCCCAGCAGATCGGCCAGGTAAGTACACTACTTTTACACTTAAACTACGCTTTATTCAGTTCAAACAGCTTTGTTCTTCTGCTACACAAAGTCTACAATACGTTCTTTATTCAACTATTTCATATTGAATATTTATTTCTGGTCGATCTTAATGTTACGAACGTCGGACTTGAACTAACTACAAAAGCGATTCCCTTTCTTCATATAGGTTCGTAAACAACATAAAACATAGAAAAAAAAAGAGACAAGAAATTTTCAGTGTCGAGTGAAGTTTGTTGTCCGTTGATCTTCCAAGATATTCAATGAATTTGTTTCAATACATAGCGTAGCTTTGCATTTCCCAAAAAGATTTTGTTGCAACTGTAAGTCCTACGTTCTGATTTCAAGGATAGTTTGGATGAAGTAGAACATGTCATATTGCTTTATAACTTTTGTTGTTGAAGGTCATTAACATATTCAATTGTAAAATGTTAAATTAACGTATGAATATTAATTGAATATGTTTTTTTTTTATTAAGGTTTACTAGCGGGACTCTGAATAGAGTGGAAACATCTACGCCAGGCCTTTGATGATATAGTTGTGTAAATCCTCTCGAATCATTTTGCCTGCCGTACACGGAACATGTCGTCCAAGAAGACGCTGTTGCAAATGACTCGGAAGGAGCCACGTTTGAGAATTCCGTCTTTTTTTTCAACTGTTTTTTTTTGTTATTTTGATAGTCAGTGTAATGAATGCAAGTTTAATATGGCGTTCGAAATTTCTCCAGGCTTTTGTAGTTTGGTCCTTAAAGTATGCCATTTATGTGCTATGAGAGTCATCTGAAGCAGGTTTTTTAGAACTAAATTTAAAAAGTTATTGTATTGTTACTTGTCCGTTAGCATGATATAACTTATAACTCGAAATTAGAAGAAAAATTAGTATCTTCCATTTAATTCCAACTACCTTTCCTTATCTTCGACAGATACACGTATTTCGTCTACAATGTGCAGACTTCTTCAGTGTCTCGTACTAATAACTCGACTTATAACTCGTGGTCTTGCAGGTCGACCATGATCAGTGGCGTCAGGTTGATAACATTTTATTTTTGTTTTTTTTATTATTATCAATGTTGTTCTGGACACTATATCATTAGTACACCAGTTTTTAGGTATGACGATATAGTGTCCCAAATAACATTGATAATAAAAAAAAAACAAAAATAAAATGTTATCAACCTGACGACACTGATCATGGTCGACCTGCAAGACCATACACTACAGTAGCGTGCTTGCCACCGCGTGGGTAGTCACTCGTACTAGCATTTCTTTAGGTCCGTTGGGGGAGCACTTAACGTCAACGTGCGGTCTTCAAATTTAAGTATGTTTGTTTTCTAGTCAAGACGAACATTTCTTGACTTGGCATTTTTTTTTTCAAAATAAGGGATGGCCTAATGTGCAGCCTAACAATAACTGTTTGAGTCGTGGTCAGCTATAAGATTCACTATTCGGTGGCAAAGTAAGGCTTCATCACGCCTACTCCCTATTAATTGTGGAAAAATCATCGAGAATTAAGCCGTTATAAGCTTGTTTACCATTGTTATAATGTGTGGTATTTTTATTATAGCTCTTTGAAATGAGAAATAACAAAATAAAAATGACGTCACGTTCGTAGTTTTAACAAAACTTCCGTCGGTTCCTTACGAATGTCTGAAATCTTGAACACATGGACTATCAACATACCTATCGAACTAGATTTATAATTAAGCGTGGCTACGGTTCATCATATCAGGGAACGCCTAAGAAAGGTGTTGCAGCTAAGAAGGAATCCCACATCAGTATCACTGAGGAAAGAGCCCTACCAAACTGCATCAGCCCCAAGTAACACACAAAACAACTTTTCCGAATGATTTATAATTGTTTTTATTATAAATGTATTATAAACGTATAGCAAAACTTGTCAAGCTCGTAGCGGTTTGTAACTCTCGTTTATCACTCTGACAAACGGTCGAGCTAAAAATACTTTTTTCACTGCTGCAAGTTAAGAATACCTTATTATTGTTCTTAACAGGACAAGATTTCATGGGCAGTTTTATATACTGTTGAAATTACATAACACCAACCACGTTTTGCAAAACTTGTTCTTTTTTCTCGATAAATTTGCTGTACAAGATTTTGGTTTCATTGCCGACGGGAAGCATATCATAGATACACAGAGTAAATTTTTCAGTAATCTGAGCTGGCTTAGCGAAGAAGCTACGAACCTACCACGCGAAGGAATAGTGTTCAAATCCCACGCTTGGCGATGTTATATATTTGTATGAAGATATTTTTTTTTTATTTTATGTTTTATAAGGCTTCACTTTTGCGCTTTTTGCGTCATATTAAAGTATGAAATAAAGTATTGTACACCTAAGTTAATAACATGTTTTGGTCATTTAAGAGTACTTTCAACTTTTTTAATACAAGCTGTGTTGCTTGGGGCATTTAATGCCCCCAGGCAGAATGTCCGTTGGATCACATCTCTAAAATCAGTGTATCAATGCCAGATATGTGACGCGACATTAAAAATATTTATGATGTGATACTACCACGTCAGAATATGTTTTTGGCTGCCATCTCAGTGCAGATGGCGTAGGTCCACCCATCGCGACCAGATTACATATTCGAGGGGAGGGAATATTTATTGAATATGATTAAATATATTTTATAATTTTGTGTTGCCTAAAAATAACTGTTACTACAGTTAATTTTAAATTCTGAACGCCAGGGCAGTTTTGATGACCTAGAGGATCAGAAAGTTATAAAGTATTGACTGTTGACCTTTCCAAAGATTCAGTGAATATGTTTGAATACATTTTGTCACATTATAAATCCCAAAAAGCTACTGTTACAACTGTATATCTTCTGTTTTGAGCTTAAGTACAGTTTGAACGACCTAGAATATCTCAAGATTGTCGCATTATTTCTGTTGACCGTCTAAACTATTTAATTAATATTGATACATAGATTGTTCCTTTGCATACTTCAAAGCCCTACTGATACTACTGTAGACCATAAGTTCTGAACTCAAGGACAGTTTTGATGACCTAGAACACCAGAAAATTATCAAATACACAATATCTAATATTTCTCAAAACGGACACATCTGGAGTTGGATACCGGCGACTTGTGATGTGGTAAGTGCTCTCAAGGACGTGGAGAGAGACAGGTAATTGTTACCCATTGTATTTATATTAATAAAAATTTCTTTTTATTAAGTTTGCGTTGACCATCGGTTTATTCGGATGAATCGGTTGTGTCGATACTTTGCTCCGCAATATTTTGTTATCAGGCGTAGCGTTTTGACTTTTGTTTCGGTTGGCTATTGTACGTTGCGCGAGTGATCATCAGAAGTCGTGGTTCACCGGGTAAGATCGGTCGGTGGTGAGGTACATAATTAATTGTGATCCAAATTATTGGTTTGCTATGCTAGTCGGGCTACCCTATCCTGGCACAAATAAACCACTGTCCCATTTTGTAAGAGACTCCAGCGGCATCCGTACTGTTGATATAGATCGTTCAAAGTTGGCTCTGAAGCGTTAAGATGAATTACCTTGTTTTTCTAACGAAATACCACTATCACACTCTGCGAGTGGCCCCAATAGCATCCTTACTGTTGGTTTAGATCGGTTCAAATCGGAAATCGGTACTAATTACACCTCACAGCTAATCGTTAACCAAAACGAACCCAGCTGCTAACCAATCCTGTTATCCAAAATCCCAGTGATTTCTCGTGGAAGTGCAGTGGATTCCGCGGCTTTCAATAAAGCGAGTATCACGTCCACATATTTTTCCCCATTCCCTACTTGACCTGCATTCGGGCGAGGCCAGCGCCGGTATTGCCTTAGTTTGGGATCACCAGTTTTTACACATTGAAGATGTATGTTAGTCCCAAGCATCATCTGTTGGTTCTCTGTGTAATAACAGCTGATCTGGCAACAACGGAGTAGCAACCTCGGGCGGTCAATCATGCTCATGCTCATGCGCATGCTAGAACACCAGAAAATTATCAAATAATGACTGTTAACCTGCCGAAAGGGTCATTCATTTTTTTTGAATAAATGTCATAACTAAAAATTAGAAGAAAAATTAGTATTTTCCATTGATTTCCAACTACCTTTGCTTATCTTGACAAATACGTATTTCGTCTACAATGTGCAGACTTCTTCAGTGTGTCGTACTAATAACTCAACTTGACGAAATGACATAATCTTATAAAGCCCTTCAAGCTACTGTTACAACCGTTGATCTGAAGTTCTGAGCTCAGGTGCATTTTAGATCACCTAGCATATCCCAGAAAGATCACCAAAAATTTATTAATACGTATGCAAACCGCTACAACAACGCTTAATACTATGAATAAGGCATTTATTTTTTCATCCTGAACTTCTTCATATTCGGGATGTTTTAGGTCGTACATTAGGCCTTCGTTTTATATGTTTTCTTTTATATCTGCCAGGTAGAAGAATGGACGAAGAACAAATTTGTCGAAAGCAGGGTACACTTGTCTTCAGTCTGTGATTTAATACAGCAATTTTCTTTTTGGGGTCACATATGATATCTTAGGCCTGAAAAGGGTTAATATAGTTTTAAGACAAAGAATAACATTTATGCATCTTTCAATAGTATGGGTCCCGAAATCAACATTGTTCTCTATTGAAAACAGAGACCGAAATTTTCGCCTACTTGCGAAGAGAAACGTCCCTTTTCACCCGTTTTGAGAAACAGATGAGAATGTGAGAAGCGAGAGCGTGAGAGACTATTATACGCTCACAGCCGTTTTCGCGAGAAAAGCGACGGCGATTAATAATTTTCGAAGAGCATGAGTAGCAGATAAATCGTTTCTTTTTCAGCGAATCCTAGATGCCGATAATTATTTTTCACTTACTGTTTGACACCTGAAAATGCATTAGTCTTCATGCTTGTTTTATTCTGACATTATAATTCGATAAAAAGTCAATTTTTCTTCATGTTGTGACTCTGACTTTTTTTTCTGTTCGGTTTTTGCTTCTTGTATACGATCTAAGCATGTTTTTAGTGAAAAATGTGACATGAGAAAATATTTTCGTTGAATTCTGGAGAGATATTTTCGCAAATGAAAGAGAGTGGATAATGAATCATTGGCGAAAAAGGAGAGATGAAAATGTGAACGGATTGCTACTCATCGACAACCTGCTTGGTTTTCACGCAGCTGAGTGAGAGTTTAGATCTCTGATTGAAAATCATGAATAAAAATATTTGCGATCGATTGGTGCAAAAATGTTGAAACTGTTTCGATAAATGACTAAGATATTAATGCTTATAACCTGACAAGCTTTTGTGACGGTTGTAATGTGATTTTTTTATTGTACCCCAATATAGAAAACAAAACAGAAACAAAAAACAAGATTGAAAGCAGCCAAAACAGATAACATAGACACTGAAATATTGTTTTCAGGAAAGTTTAAATGATCTAGTTCTACTAACTAGAGTCAAAAATGTCATTCATTTTTTACAAAAGAGGCACGAAGCATCTATGTATGCTCTAGCCTTGATAAGGCTATGAAACGAAAATCTACCAACAATATGATTCCGATCAATACAAAACAATTGTTAAACAAGTAAATAAGCACTAGGATAACGCACCATACTTGAAAACAAAGTGAATCTTCGCTAACTTTTTCCCTTGTTCACATTTTATTAAATAAAAGAAAACAACAACACAAAAATAAGAAGTAATGAATTTTAACAAGCGCGTAAAATTTCCCCTTGTTTAATTCCAAGCGAAAGGAGACGTAAACAACAAAGTTGCTTGCAATCTTTCATGCGCCATACAACAATGTTTCCCATCTTTCATACAACATGCAACCGCTTGCGCTTCAGGCGGTATCTAACTTAAGTTTACATTATTTTCTACCAAATCTAGCATTTCCTCTATGTGCATTAGATAACGCAGAAAATTCAATGTTTCTTTTCATCTGTGAAGTGAAACACGTTTTCTACTGAATACTAAATGTGAGCAAATTGCATTAAATTCCAGTAGCAATGTAAAGGCATAAATAGTTTTCTAGTTCATTTTTTCTAGATAATTTGAATATAATTCCAAACTTTTACAACCTTCTTAATTTTTAAACAGTTTCCGGAGAGATATCGGTCGCAGTTCCGTGAAGTTTGACGGAAACAAGGTTGCTCATTTTGTTTTTTAAACATTCCTCCATAGGCGGAAGCTACACCCAAACAGTGAAAAACGAATGAAATACAGTCGGGTCTCCTACTAAACGGTGGGTAGCAATGTCCATCCAACCGGATATCTCGGCGGTGATTAACTGAGCTAATTTTAGGTAACATTCTAAGTATAGACCCTAGCCACGTTCAAACAAATGTAGCCTCATTGGATGGATAAATCCTGTTAGGTGGACGGTTCCACCCACCGTGTAGCATGAGACCCACCATTTTCATTTTTACGTCCCTAGCAAAAGCTGTCTCCATATAGATACCCCAGGAATTTATTCAGTTGAAAACAGTTACCAAAACAGAGTGGTAGGATGGTTCAGCCAGCACTACACTTCTGGCAGAAGAAGGAACAGGATGTTCGGTCTTCCAAAGAGTACGCAAGATACGTAGAATTTATACTTCTTTTCGTCGTCGCTTTCCCAATGACTTGAGGAGTCGCCTTCTTACCCTTGATGATGGTCCCGCCGCCGTCGATGAGTGTTCGGGAGGACTTTGCTCCAAACAGGAACTCAGGACTGCGTTAGAGATAGCACAACCGGCATCAAGTCGTTGTCATTATCATTTGTTTGCATTAATTTTTCGCTACGAGGAGGATAAGGTTGTTCTCTCGTCACACGAAACGGTACTCTACTAGCTGGATGGGGGAAGGGGAGGTGGGGGAGTAGCAAGAAGGGGAGTTTGTTTGTTTGTTTCGTTTGGAAATTTGAATCCAGAAGGAGGGTTTTTACTTTGTGTCGTGGATCCAATGGTGCTGTAGTAGGATTTGAAGCGTATCGTAACCGAAGCGGAATAAGTTAATAAGACCATTACATTTGAATTTTCCCCGTCTGAGGGGCTCGGTTGTCGTAACTTCGTTGGTATTTTAATTTTGTATTTCAAGATGTATAGTTTATTAAAACTCAATTTGTTTGTTAAGGAGTTTGTCAGAATTGTCACAGACTTCTGTTCAGAACTGTATTAGTTTAGTAGTTGGGAAGTGAAAGCTCCACTGTAGAATCAGCGATCTATTTCAGAGTAGCAATCCCATGTTCATACCGATATAGTTCAATAAGACTCACCTAATCATTTGAACTTTGAATTAAAATTTAGTTTCCATCGGTGTTTTACTGAATTCCGCGTCAGCTTGCAGTTGTGGTTAACTTGACCAATTTTAGAACAGCACTTCTAGTTATAATAATGAAAAATCAGCTTTAACGTACTCAAATATCCACCGGGAGAACGAATTTTCCATACGTTTTTGATTACACATTTTTCAGTTTGAAAACGTCAATAATGTATCGGCAGAAAACTAACAAGCACTTTAAAATCAGGACCTACTTCGATCTTCATTTAAAGAGAGAAGTGGCAGAAAAATCGTTAAAATCTCGCATAATGTATTCCAACTGAAGCTAGGACAGGATTTTTTCGAGCTGGTTTTCAATATTTGCTACCAATTTTCTGTCCGAAATGGCCACTTGTGATTGGTTGAATTGTCAAACGCCAGCGCAATCTCACCGTAAGAATTTATTACAAGAGAACACTATGTTGTTGGGTTGGCCGTGTTGCTCTGCGCTCAAAAGCCCAGCCCCATTCATTTGATTCATTTTACAACTTCACTAATTCTGATCAATCATGGAGTAGCAATCATTTGATTTGAGCAGTCAGTCTAAGCTAACTAAGCTGCTGTTGCAGTTGTGTTAATTGCTTTTGCTAATGTGTCTTTATCGGAGCAATTTTCCGAATGGCACAATGTCGAATGTCTGTCTGTCTGTTTGCCAGTTGCGACGAACGAAAGGAAGCATCAGGACGCGAGTCCTAGTGGCGAATAGAAGACAAAAAAATGAACTCTGTTCTACACCACCAAGAGACGGAAGGTAATTCAATTAGAGTGTACGTGTGTTTGTGTGTCAGCTACATAAAAGCCGATCGATGTACGGCTGCAATTAAACTGAAACGATGATGATGATGCATTTTTTTGTTCGTCATCACCATCCTTTCTTTCCCATTCGTATTTTCTTTTTGATTACCTCTATATACACTTGTTCCCGCCCTATCAGAGTGTTGTTACCGGTAATTGAGGGGAAATCAATAAAATTAAGGCCTTGTCAGCGAGGCACATCGTGGTGGTCGAAGGCATGAGGCCTGGATTGAGCGCTTTTTGCACGAACAATAGTGCCTTATGGCTTGGAATGGAAGACTCAGGATAAGCGAAGGAAATCAAATGGTTGCTATTTTTTTTTCCAGCCCAGATTGCAGATGTAGGTTGATAGTTACCTATGGTCGGTGCGACGAAGGTAGTTAGGTAAGACTACTGATGGGCAATCGATTCGATTTCAAGTGGCGTAAGCATAGGGAAATACGGCTTTGCTGCAGGTCGAAGGATAGGTTTCTTGAACAATGTCAATCCAATCAAACTGATTATTATTTCTTTTAACTGGTTTGTCTATATACTATCTATTCACGAAATTGTACAAACCCAAGGGCCCAAGAACTTCAAAAAACTATTATGGTCACGAAACATATTAAAATTCCACAAACCATTTGTTTGCGACAAAGGCGGAGCCAGGATTTCAAATAGGGGAGGGCAAGCTTTTTTTTAGAGAGAGACAGAAAGAGAGAGAGAGAGAAAATTACATCGTCTTAACAAGGACAACACAAAGCCGGGTTGACCAGTAGAGCAGGGACATTTTCAAGTTCCACCCACTGAAGCGGTAATCATGCCCTTAACCTTGTGACAATTCGCCTGAACGACGGTTGGAATATCTTCTCTACTGTCATCCAAAGTATTTTACAATACCTGTCCGATTCCGGCAACAAGATAAAACAATTTGCATACTGTTATAGTCTTTCTTTGTATTCTCCCATACGCGGAGTAACGATCTGTGATGATGTTGTTTTGAGAAGGAAAAATATTCTCATCACCATGAGGCTTTAGGAGTAGACAGCACTTTTTTTTGCTAGAACAAAGTTGTTAAGAGAAAGAAGGTATTGATATCTCCGTTAGCGCACGGCAGACTGTGAAAATTGAATAGAAGTAGTTTTTGAAATTGAGCGGAGGGCATTGTGAGGTAGTATTTCGAAATGTTAGGTAAACAG
>JASCZW010001563.1:0-278928 GCA_034211315.2 Aedes japonicus | reverse complement strand
CTGCTTAAAATCTTTCAGCACATAATTTTCATCATCCATTATCACGCAGGAAAACTTCGTCAAATATTCGCAATACAACTTGCAAGCCGGGTTTTAGCCGTCATTCTGTTTGTCATTACGGTTCGGTAAAGAAGAAGAAGAAGAGAAGCTTTTCCTGTTGAACTACTTCATACCTTGCCGGGAGCTGCAGTGTACCCGAATGTTGAGGACATTTTATTTATCTAGTCACACTACAGTAGCACGAAAGATCTGGTCTACTTCTGCACACTATTTGCTTCACCTTCGCGTCTCTATGGTGATTCTTAAGATCAGTTTTGTTCCTCTCAGCCTTCTGGCTGTTGTCAAACGTATATTGAAGATTAAAGAACGTTATGGTGGTCAGTGCTTGTGGAAAACCAAGCTTTTTGGCATGTTTTCTTACTGACAGATCCAGATTTTCATTGCGACCGCACACAATTGCTTTCACTTGCTCTTCTTACGCCATCTTTGGTCTTAAAGCTTGTGGTATTTTAAAAATTGATTTTCCACAATTAGACATACGTTCATCCAGTCTGCCCGAAACATTTCACGCGTTGATGAAGTCATTTCAGATTTACGTATTTAGAGGTGTCAAGATTTTGTCACGGGCTTGTTCAGTGGTTAAATGCCCAAATAACTGTAAATGTCACCAGTCAACGATATTTTTTGAGAGGCGATGATGACAACAACCCGCAAAATTGTGTATTTAGCACATATTTCATGATATTCCTCATGATAAACTAGCAGTTAAAGGGTTCCAGGGTGTTTCAAGGAGTGATGATTCGGGGATGTTTCTCCCTAAACTTCTGAAAGTTGTTGCAATGTTGAGACGGCTGTAGATTTTCAGCGTTTTGCAACGTTCAACCTAGAAGATTATCGCAAAATGTCTGTTGGTCTTCCCAAGATATTCGATGAACATGTTTCAGCACACAGCGCAGCTTTCTTCGCCTGCAGATAGCTTTTCTTAACTGTCGGGTCCCATGTTCTGATCTAAAGGATAGTTTCGACGACCCAGAACATGTCATATTGCTATTGAATGCCTGTCGACCTTTGAAGAATATCAATCGAATATGTTTGAATTTTATCGTCACTCTGAATTGCCTTGAATTACTGTTAATCTTAAGTTCTTAATGCCAGAACAGCTCGATGACCGCAATCATCCAAAAAAAATTAAAATATGGACTGTTCACCTTCTAAAAAGAATCCAAAAGATAAATTGATTATGTTTGAATAGATAAGAGTCTCCTGATATAGCCTAATATAGACTACTGTTTCAAATTCTGATTCAAATGTTTTGAACTTAAGGACAGTTTAGTTGACCTAGAATCTCCTAAGATTGTCGCATTATGTCTGTTGACTTCTACACTATTCCGTGAATATTGTCGAGTACATGTTGTACTTTGCATACTCCAAAATCCTAGTGTTATAATTGTAGATCTTATGTTCTGAACTCAAGGACAGTTTTGATAACCCCGATCATCCCAGTTTATCACGTGATGTTTATTTACGTTCTAAATTATTCACTGAATATGGTTGAATACGTAGCGCTACTTTTTTCTTTCTCATTATCGAAATGTTTAGCCTGGGCTGGTTCATCTTCCATCGTTGTCACTCGAATATCTCTGGGGATTTTTTTAGAGTGAGATTTGAACTCGTGACTTTGACGTGACGTGGGACCCACCATGCCGGGCCACCTGTATGTAGCGTTGCTTTATATAACCCAAAATCTATAGTTACTACTGCAGATCTTAAGTTCTGAATTCAAGGACACTTTTGATGACTTAAGACATCACTAAAATTATTGAATAATGACTGCTGACCTTCCAAAAGGTTCATTCAATATGTTAGAATACATATCGTTACCTTATATAGTCCTAACAGTTACTGTTACAACTGTAGATCTGAAGTTCTGAATTCAAGTGCATGTTGGATAACCTAGAACATTCCAACAATTAAGATTCAAAAATATTAAACATTTTATCTCCAAAAATTTAATAATACGTATGCATATGTACCATATTCTAAAACAACTATGTAGTAAGCGGGATCACATCATGGCGGCTTGTACCTCCAAACGCGGGATAGATAACCCTCGAAGTGGCGCAACTTTCGTGTTCGCGGCTATCAATGAACACCAACTTTCTCCGACAACTGTCACCTTCAAGTAGGACACGCACGCACATGCGGCTACACTTGCGTCCGTGGAAACGTGAATCTGGATGTCACTGGTCTGTTGTGGTGAGACGTTCCGGAAGAAGAAACGGGGAACCTGCACGTCATTGACCCTCCTGTACTGTTCGATCCAGCTTTTTCACAGTTCAAGCAGTTGCTCTGCAATTGGTTCGTCCCAATTCGTGCCTGTCCACCAGATCTCCTGCATCAAGATTTTTCCATGCACTACAGAGGGTGCGACGAATCCCAAAGGATCGTACAGCTTTATAATGATACGCAGAATCTGACGCTTCGTTAGAATCTCGCGATCGGCACCCAAAACTTTCTCCAGTCCAGTCAGATCGAATGTAAAGTGGTCTTTTATCGGATTCCAGTCCACGCCTAGGACCACACCTAGTAATTCTTCAATGTCTCGTACTAATTTCGTCTCATTTCTAGTTACAGGTATTCCACTAACAGCTCAAACCCTCTAGGATTCATCATGGCAACTCAGCCGTCAGAGCCCCACAAATTCATCGGATTTAAATAGTCTAGTTATTAGTACGAGACACTGAAGAAGTCTGCACATTGTAGACGAAATACGCGTATCTGTCATGATAAGCAAAGGTAGTTGGAATTATATGTAAAATACTAATTTTTCTTCTCATTTCTAGTTACAGGTATTCCATGCGGCATGCGGCTGGCAATTGAGGCAACCGGAGAGAGATTTGAACTGAACTAAACTAAGATAAATGTCAACATTATGTCAAACAGGGAATTCATTGAACATTAAAAATTCACTAACTATACTGACAGAAATTCCACTCACCCTGTATATGTTTTGAAATTATTTTTGTCTGAGTTCTGTAGGTCTCTCCTTGAATTCACTGTTATACATCTTCCACTGTTATCTGCTCTTTACATAGAAAAAGACTTCTGATTTTCTTTCCTGTGTATGGGTTCAAAGCATAACGAATGACAATTCATGAGGATCTGCTTATATTTCCATTAGAGAGCTCGACAACAAAGCGCTGCGTGATTTGATGCTGAGCTTGGAAATTTGAGACGAAACTCTGAGCTAAGATGAAGATGGGAATTCATACCTTACTTCCCACTATTGTGATTATTTTGATTCAAACTTAACCAATCAAAAAACGGAAAAGGGAATTGAGTCGCCAAGCGGCCGTTTCGCTGCAGGATAGCTGTTGAGCTCACAACCCTCTAAAAATGAAATTGAAAGTCCTGTTGTTGACTACCGAGACAACATGTTTGTTTTCCACTGAAGATTAAACCAATAATAAAAAACAATTCTCTAATCAAAACGTTTCTGTTTACAACTTGTCAGAAACTCCGTTTCGCAGCTCATCTGTTAATGAGAGCGGGCACTTGGCGTACTTGAATCGTCATCACCGGTCAACTGACCATCCACCAAACACTCGCTCGTCAATCATCACCAAGCGTACGTCGATGGCATTAATTCCGTCACCTCTTAGGTGAAGTGATAACTCAATCAGCCCGGCCGGCGAAGCGTCAACGACTTTGAACCCCGTGGCTGATCTTAACGTCCTCCTCGGGTGCGCATGCCATTCCATTGTACAACAAGTTATGTTAGTCAAATAGCGACTTTTTCTGTAAATCTTCTAGTGCTTCTCGTGTGCAAAAATGATAAGATAAGGCACATCTCTGGTTACTCCAGCGCTATCGTTAGACCAGTTCGGTAGCCAAGATCTGCGTCGTAGGCAAAGCACCTAGTTGACAAGCTAGTAATTATCAATTTGTACTATAGAAATTACTTGTTTGCTTATAATTTACATGATTTTCCCATGAATCAGCCCATTACTACGTAACAAGGGCTAACCGGTCTTGATGATTGGCACTACTCGGTAGATAAGGGTAGGAATCAATAAAAACGTGCTCCGCTGTGTACTCACCTCTGATATGAATCAATATCACTAGTTTGAGCCGGCTGCGACCAGGCTGAGAAATAATTCCCCGTAGATTTCAAACCTTGAATTTGACAGGTAATTCACCACACCACACCCCTCGCGATCATCCGAAAGTAACAGTCGATATTTTGACACGGCGACTATTTACTGCGATCGCGTGTTTCACCGCACTTGAAATCGGTGCAGCAAAACTTGTTCTCCATCGAATACGTATCGATATCGAAAATAAACCACCACCGGTTCAATTCGTCCGTGGGGTGCTGGCACTAGTTGCGGTTAATTTAAATGCAGAAAGGAACCCCCTTTTGACAATGACATGGACCGAGTACACCCGGTAAGGATGGTATTTTTAGCCAACCGTCAAAACATCATAGCATAGCTTTTCTCTTCACTGGGACGCTGCTGACAGCTTTGTTATTGCTCCGGCGCAATATGAAGACGTCAGCGAGAGATGTAAATATTTTCCCTTTGGAACCGTTTTCGATTCGATCGGTACGAACAAGCAAACGAACGTTGGAGGTGGCTGAGGCTGGCAAATATTTGTCCGAAACGATCATCGTGTGTCACTAAGTGATGTACGATCGAGACAATCGTACACATATTGATTGATATGAGTTTTACAATCGTCCATTACCGTGGCGCTGTAACAGCAAAACATCCTCCCGGTCAACAACCATAGGCGTAGCCAGGATTTCGAATAGGGTGGGGCAAGATATTAATTTTTTAGAGAGAGAGAGAGAGAGAGAGAGAGAGAGAAAGAGAGAGAAAGAGAAAGAGAATGAGAGAGAGAATTACACCGTCTGCAACCAGCGATTGCACACACTGAATACATAACATTATACCAACAATCAATATGCAACTAGAGATTTGAAATTGAGTTCCCTTTACAGCCCATGGTGATATATTTGAGAGTGTGTTCGTGTGAGTTCATTATTAGGGGCGCATTATTAAGCTTGGGACCGATGTGCTAGTACTGACTGAGCCAAGAAAAAAACGTATTTGTTCGGGAGGTACTGATCATAGAGTTAGTCTATGATTATACAACGGACAACACAACGCTCGGTGGACCAGAAGAGTATGGACATTTTCAAGTTCCACCGGCTAGAGCAGAAATCGAGCCCTCACTTTGTGACAATTCGCCTAAACGACGGGTGAATTATGTTCTCTACGCTTAACCAAAGTACTTTACAATACCCGTCAAATCTTGGCAACAAGATTCAACAATTCTAGGTTTGTTCTGGAATTTAAGGTTTTCCACATGTTTCAAAATCGAACCGCATTAAATAGCAACCATGGTAAAATCTAGCGGGTACTGTCATGTGTCGAAATATTCACTTTACAGTCGTGTTGGATTTTTGTATAGGATAACCATCAAATTTGATCACAGTTTGCACTGAAAATTTAATTTTCCTCCACGACCCTCTCACCTACACTGAAAATTAAATTCTAATTTTATTACTAAATCGAAGGTAGGACTAACAAATCTATTCGTTGTGTTCGTTGTAAGTAGATTTGTACGTTGCTACCTTCGTTTTCAATGCCACACGCGTAACTGTCTAAAACACGAAGCATTTATTGGCACAGAAAGAACATTCGTGCATTGTTCGAAAACGATATAAACTACTACGAATATTTTGTTATCAATAAAAAAAAACTCTGGTGGTTGCATGATTGACTGACAGATCTTCTACATCGACTCAGTATGGTATTGAAAAAAAAAGAAATCAATAAATTAATGATTCCAGCACACCCGATGAGCAATACCAACATGTATTGTAACATGACTGAACTATAATGAATACGACTGAAGAGAGGCAGCAATTGGTTGATCTGCATGAAATTCATTTCGTGCACTGTACAAAGAGGTGTAATAATAGAATTTCACCAGATGACAAGCATTAAGAATGTTTCATGCAATTTACGAGACATTTGTTCTATGTAAAAAATCAATGTTTACGAATCCAGTGAAAGCTTATTTACGAAAATAAATTTTCAGTGTATATATTGACAAAGCAAAACTGCAAAAACACCATTTTTCTCCCATACAAACAGAAAAAATCTTTCAGGTAGCTCAGTAACCTTCTGGTCCACCTCTAAGCATATTACTATAAGGTAATGGGAGAGTCTTCCTAGACTGCCTGTCAATATGCAAAATTTGGATGACGTCTGTATTGATTTATCTCAAATAATATTAATCCGTCCAATGTATCACAAAACATTGCGATTGATTGAGTGGATTGGAGAAAATGATATCAATGAGATAAAGTCTCCCCCGGTTGATTCTAAACCTATGAGCCAGGACATCAATAGAAGCATAAATTTACCAGAAGGCATGAAATGCATCTACACACTCTTACTTTTCATAAATTCCTAAGGTCAATTAATTATGTAACGCAGTAAAGGGGAGGGGGGATTGGGTTAATGTGACGATCCATACAAAAAAAATTGAAGGTCCATACAAACAACGTGAAAAGGGGAGGGTAAATAGTCACTTTTTACGTGACATAATTAATGGACGTTCCCTAAATCGCAATTTTCAATGGATTCGCATAGATTCTTCTTAAGCAGCTTCTTTAGGATTGGTACAGTTTTAAAAATTAAAAGTTTACAAAAAAAAAGTTTGCCTCGAGCATCGGCTGTGAAAAGTTGTGTCGATGCTTTATTAGGGTAAGGGGATGTAATGTTAGCTTAGCTCCTTCATTCGGCATATGTACCAAATGTGTCATTAATTCAGCAAAAATCAACAAAATCATGTTGCTATTAGGATGACCGATGTAATCCGAAGCAATTGAGACAATATTAATCAACTTATAGTTGTTCTATTCCGCGTAATTTTCGATTTCTTGAACTTTTGTGGCATCATGATTTTACTGGTTAGCTGAATAGATGATCTACACGATCTTCAAGTGATCTAAATTTGGCTTAATTGAATCGATAATGCAAGTAATGCAGTCTGGATGTGCAGAAAATAGTTACACGTTACCAACTAACTGTTATTATAGCTAAAATAACAATTATTTTACGAGAAAATCATAGACCCAATGTTGAGGACATATTTTCTTGTATGTTCTAACTATGGCCTGTTGTATCAAAAACGTAGTAAGAAGGTTGTTATTGATAAAATCTCAAGTGGAAATGCATGATGTTTGCGGTTGTTTATATTCAAGTGGCTCATCTTAACACAAACCGAAAGAACTAAGTCGTTGTATAGTGATTTATAATGTTTTCATTATTGAATGGCTAGTAAATCATTTATGAACATCACTTATATGTTTCAAAGCAGTTTTACTATAGTTTGTTTTGTGAAATTTTGTGTTTAGTAAAAGTGAATACAGCTGGCAATGCCTTAATTCATAGAATAAGAAGAATAAAACCGTACAAAGACAGCATTTAGTAAAAAATCCATCGAATAGGACGAAGTTGCATCCATGAATAGACCCAATTTGATGCCTATGAACCGACATTAAATCCATATCCCTCGAATGTTTCTGACTTTATAAAAAGAGTTGTGTAACTTTTCGTGATACATACTGCCAAATGTCTTATCAAACTTATCTTAGCAAGTGTAGAACTAGTTGAATCTCGCCTTCAGCTTGAAAACTTTATGAGTTATAATCAAAAATGTAATCGATGGTTGCATAATAGGCTGAGTCAAAGGACACATACCCTACGCACTATTTTGCTATCGGCCATGGCGCGTTCCGTATTGTTTTGGTTACCCATAATTCGGCGTTGTGAGTAATCGAGTGAGCACAGAAAAATAAACAACAAAAATGCTTCCTGGTGAGATGTGGGGTTCGCTGGGCTGGTGGTGGGGATCACAATAAATTATGATCCATAATATTGGTTTACCATGCTTGCCGTACCACCATATCTTGGAGCAAGTAAACCACTATCCCATTTTGTGATTGGCTTGAATAGCACTATTTGTATAAATAATTCAAAATCAGAAATAGGTATTAATATTTAAAAAATAGAGGGGTTATATCTAGGAAATAACCGCAAGTTAACTTGATCCGATTTGAACCGTTGGTGTTTTCCTTCTTATGAAATTTCCTTCTCTTATTTGACATGCATTCGGGCGAGGCAGGCGCTGGTTATTGCATTAGTTTGAGATCACCAGTTTTTTCACCTTGAGAATGTATGCTAGTCCTCTGGTGGTTCTCTGTGTAATAACAGCTCATCTGGCAACAACGGAGTAGCAGCCTCGGGTGTTTCATGTTTATAATCTTACTCATGCTCATAGCAACGGATAAAATCTTTGAATAGTTTAAAACAACTGCAGCTTTTCGCTCTGATTAGCATGCTGTCTTATCTCTGAAATTCGGATATGAGTCGTTTTGTCTCGCCCGTAGAATATCATATGTTAGAAAAAATTTAGTCTTTGCTATTTAAAAAAAAATCTCATGGATGTCTATTTTTTGAACTTTTTGCTACATCTTGTCACAAAATCGAGGCAACTTCCAGCTATTTCATTGAGGCAAAGGGTAATCTATGAAACATTAACACTAAATAGTAAAAAATTGAAGCAAACATTAAAATTCTATATATGGATTCAAAAGTTAGGGGGCAACGGCCCCCCTCTGCCCCCCTCTGGCTACGCCTATGTCAACAACAGTATCAATTTAGAGAACAAATCAAATTGAGTCAAACAACGGTGTATGTGTCATAGAGGTGCAAATCATTTTGCTGTTATTTAATTAAACTCGTTATAAGAATAGTTCAGAGGCATGCGATGCGTTATTAGTAACTGGGAGCTTCTGATTTGAATATTTTTTCACCATTATGATGGGGACGCGATCATCGTCTGGTGAGGGTTGCCAAATGCACAGATTTATCTAGATTGACATTGATTTTTTCCATACAGTATGTATGTGAAGATTACAGATTTTTTAGATAAACCAATATTTTTAAGATTTTTGGCAATTGCTTGTCCACTTAAAAACATCGTATTTTAAAAAATTAGTACATTTTAGGATTCAACTTTAACCAGTCACTAGGCAGGGAGCTGAAGACTCCATTTAGCGAAGCAAAAGAAAACCATTGGTACTGAGGTTAGTGTGCATCAAATGACTTCTGCATAAATGTGCTGAGACTGAAGAAACTGAGAGGCCCATAGAATCTCCCTGAAGCATGAAAAGTGTTGTTAGGCATTCTCTGAGCCAGGCAGTTTGAAGGCATTCTTCAGGAGTTTCTCTGTAGGCATTCCTTCTGGGGACTTGCAGAGTTTTTTCTGATTCATATCGATAGTTTTTGAAGACTTTGCGTGATGACATTTTTGGAAGAACTCCCAGACTCTAGAAGTTTCGCGATTCTAAAGTAATCACTTGAAAGTAACTGTACAAAACTACAAATATCCTTAGAGGCACCATTTCGATTGGTTGGCACCAAGGAAGTACATCTTTCAGCGACAAATTCCGAAAGCTACAAATAAAGGAATTTGAATAGTTTATATATTTATATAATTACACTGCGTAAAGATAAGTAAAGCCAGTGAAGTTACCAAAACTTTAAAACTCTGCAGAAAGCTCTTTGACGAATTCTTTTTTTAATTTTGTTTAGAACGTCTTCAAGGATTCTAAATATAGTTCTCATAGAAAGTAATTAAACAAATGTTTGCAAGTATTCCGCTGGAAAAAGTGTTTGCCTTAAAGTTTCTAAGATATTGCTTCACAGATTTCGGAAAAATTTTCTTAAAAGGATTTCAGATTAGGAGTAGTTCTTCTGAGTTCTAATACATTAGCAAAGCAGGTTACGCAGTAGCATTCAGGTCAAAAATGACCCAAGACTTTGCTTCGCTTCCAAAAAAATATATTTTAAACTGCTTGATATCTTGGCCTTGGATTCTCTAAAGAGAAACATGTCCTGTCCTGCCAACAACTGGTAATTCTAGGCATCATCGGCAACTCCAGAACCGGTTCTTGTGCACCCAAGAAAAAAATGGCAACACACGAATACTTTATTCTGATCTTATAACTGGCTTTGTTGTTTGAAAAAGCTCAGATTAAGATGATGCCATAACCAAGGAAAGTGCCTACGTCTGCAAGCAGACATATCTATCGAATAACAAAACTCTGTTATATGGGTACTGGAAAATACCTTGAGAGGTACCATTACGGTCTGCCTAGCTCAATTCCGGTATTCGCTGGAGATCGTGGGAACACTTATGGTATTATCCTCAGGCATCTTTACTCTTAATCCGAGCTCCAAAATACCAAAGCCAAGCTAAATAATTATCCTGCTTCGGTATGCAGCCCAAGAGGACAATTTCGGAACGGTTCCGTCTTGATCGCCTCAAAATTGACGATTTCGAGCATTGATTAGTCACCGTGTCAGCGCTATTTGAGGTTCAAACCTGTCCTCTTATGGGCCCAACTGATTCTCTTACAAGCGTACCACAATGCATCAGCAGATGCAGTAAATCAATCTCGCTACAAGTGTTCAATTAGCATTATATCAGCATTCGAATGCCATCTTTGTGAAGCTGCATCTCAAATGCTAATTCAAATCGCGTATGCTAGTAATCAAGTATCTTCGACTGAAATAGCATTCACGAAGCATCATCATAGCATTGCAGTAAGGCGGTTGTGTATTGACCAAATGGCGCATGTATAGTGCATCTTAAGGTTTTATGTCACCCAAATGCACCATATAAATTCCTGCATTTAGCCCACAGCATCTGGCTTGATAGGCCGCTCAGAGACGCGTTGAACCAGCTTTATTGCCTTCCACGTGTAGAGTGTCTGGATTTAGACCAAATCTCTCTGGCTGGTCTATGGCATCATGTTTTGAAGCGCATTATTAGAATTTGGCCGTCGAACGGTACAACATATGAGGTTCCCACTGTCTCGGATCGCATACTGATCCTGCTCTGCCGCTCATGTGCATTACAGGCCAGTCCATATAAAAAGGTCAAGCATTGCGTACCTAATTAGATCATATTAGGCGAAGATTTAAAATCTCGATCAAAACTAAAGCCTTGGAGGCGCGTCAAAAAACTTGGATAATTTTTGAATGTGCATTATGTATATTAAAATTTTGTATAACGTCAATCGTAGAGGTCAGCTGAAAGCCGTCACTACTTGAAATTCTGTTCGCATTTAAAAGTTAGGAAAGCCAGTCAGAAAATTTCAGAACTCTAGTTTATTCCGTTTGGCATCAATTCGAGCATTATTTGAGATGTTGATTGGTCAAAAATTGCAAGGAATATGGCAGCTTAAGAAGTATTTTCATGCATTTAACGCAGAGTAATTTGGGAAGTTATAACATTGTCGATACTATGTTTTGTTATTTGCAGCATAGTTATTGGAAACGACTATCGAGACCCAGAAAGCGAGTAACTCCATTTATCATACACTATCCATTATATCTCATTGACTACCAGATCACAGCACGATCATGCCACGTCAGTGGATTCCCGTATACCATATCAGTTGACTGATCCGTCATAAACAGCTGAAATCAAATAATATCCTTCACTATAATTTGGAATGTACTTGATTTCGCTAGCTATGCATGCACATACCATTGCAATTCCGGCAAGAAGAAGGAGGAGATACTATTGCCATTTCACGGATCCATTACGTCTAAAGAATTTCCAGATCACGAAGGCATTGCTCTTGCTCCCAGACCATCTCGTCATGTTGATCAGTTTACAGAACGGCTGAATGCCGTATTGCTCTTCTGCTCCACCAACTGCAACAAATACCTGGAACGTCAGCAAATTGACTGATGATGGCCACTCTCACTGATCTGTCAAAACGAACAGTACATGTGAGAAATCATGTTGAAGGACAGCTGTGTCCTGGTTATGATGACTACAGTATTACAATGGTTACATTTATAATGAAATGGTCAGTTCCACGTTCGGTACATGGTCATGGTAACAAGGGACTGCCTGATCTATAGCAAATGTTGAATCACATTTTGATGATTGCTTGACCATGATCATATTCCGCTGAAAATCACTACCCTGCAAATATCATCCTAACCCCCAATGGTGAAATTGACTCATCCATTTTCTTCAGCGTGGTTACAAAGAGTCTGAGCATGCAACAGCTGAGTCTTCGCTGATGCTTCCGTGCTAATATTTGTGAGATTGATTACATCTAAAACAATAGAATGACTAAAATTCTGATACTTCGAGAATCATCTTCATAGTCGGAAATGTTGAGTAGTTGTTTCGAATTGAACTGACATTATCGTATTAATTTGCCTACTGCGCTTTCACACGAGTTGATAAAACAGATCATTGCCCCTGATTCAATCGACCAGTTCGAATAGACCTACCGAGTTGACTCCACCTCTCTCTCATTGGGTAGGAGTTCAACGATTGTTAAATATATCCGAACTCTCTGAAAGACAGGTGAGGGAACAGACATCGATTGGTGATTCGAGGACGTTAACGATTCAGGATAACGAGAAAGAATGATGATTCCTGAAAACTTCGTCAGAGATAATCGCTGCGTATCAACACAGACATGTTCCCAGGAATATACCGCAGCGATTACGGCGACCAGAATGATTTACTTATATGAAAATTCAACAGTATCGATATCACGTTCAGTTGAAGACGGTCATACCTTTAACGTTTACGTTGAAATCCGACTAGGTCAGAAGAAATAACGCAAAATACTTAAATTCCCAAAACGACATCATTGCGCTGAAATACCGAAGGAAGACAATCGCTGGATCCTTTACAAAACAAACTGAAGTTTGTCAGAAATCCGGCGAGCGAAATCAAAGTGAACAGTCCGATCTGCGCGATTTGGCGAAGTGCCGCATGGTCGATGGCCTGTCATGTTTAATGATGACGGCAGTTACCCAACAGGATATCTCGAAATAACCTGGTTGCCAATACAGCATGAATACAAATAGTCTCGATGAAAGGCCAGTGACTGCAGATAAATACACATCGCTAAAGGCAACAGGTACAAATTTGTTCATATAATACGTTTCAGACGAAAAGTTGATGGCAGTATATAGATCTATAGTTATGGAAAGAAATGAAGGTTTTCACCGGAGCGACTCATGAAAGCAGCATGTATGCAAGAGGGTGTATTACAATTCAATCTACGATCAGTTTCCAACGATGATCCGTCGTTTTGACTGACATAATTAACTGTTCGGGATACATAAAAATGGCTCTAAACAAAATGATATTGACGTTATTGAAACAAAACTTAACTAACCAAATTATTCAAATTTGCTCATCGAAAAGACGTATCCATCAAAAGAAACTATAGAAATAACAAAACAATAAATCATCTGACGAGATAACTAAAAGCGATGTAATTACCAGACATGATACAGTTTCCTGAGTACCATATCGAGTTCACCACGGTACTGCGTTCTCTGGCCTGAAGACATGAAGTTCGGCCCGTTTACTGTCGACCAGACGAAGGGATGGATCTTCTGTCATATCCTGACCGAAAGGTTTGGAGGATTGAAGTACCTGATGGTTCGTCAATGTCCAAATACTGATGATTTAACATTGTCGACTTCAACTGCCTTCTTCATTGATCTTCCATTTATCAAGTCATATGTCGAGTTGTTTCATTAGAAATATACTGAGCAGACAGACAAGGGCCTTTGGTATCTCCATCCTAGTGCCACTGTACTCACCACTTTTATCATACGAATGTGTCATACATCATGCGTTGGTATATTTTCGATACAATGTTTACATGGAATGATCGGTTCGAGCATAGTACGTCAGCTAGTCAAACAAGGATGATAATGATGCCGTTTGTAATTTACGTTATGTTCAGCAGCGAGTACTTACAAGAAACAGCGACGCAAAATGGATGAAGATTGCGTTACATCACCGAGGCCAATTGAAATAAGGTATGATTGCGCGAAAATCTGCACATCAAACATGGAGTGGTTACAACGATTTTACCCAAGAAATTAGTTCAAGTACAACATCATGAAATATTACACACAAAGCGTCAAAAGATCAGCCAGCCATGTACCATGTTCTTATCGAGATTAAGAAAACAGCATCAGCTCATCACGTGGCTCATTGCATCTACGCTAGTATTTATAGGCGAGAAGAGCTGCACAGATAAAAGAATTACGCGATTTCCGGAGTTATTCAACACACATAAAGGAATGTTGCCTTTGAGAAAATGGACAGCCTTGATTGAATTCGTAACAGATATCTAATGACCAAACGTTGCAGAGGATTTAAATACCTTGCCTTTGGCCGCTTTCTGGCTTGAATTAACGAGCTGGTGTTCTGACGGTATTTACTAAAATTAATTATTTTTATCTGTAAAAATAACTGTTCAGTTTATATGATCAACTGAGAAACAAGCCAATGCATATCAGATCACAGTCAGACATTTCGTCGACGCACATGGTCCACATTACGTATCACGGATCGATAACGCGTTATGAAAATATTACATAACATTAATTTTTGATTTAACGGCCTCGTTACATCACATTTATAGGTAAAATACTAAAATATCTAAGAATTGGTGTAGCAAAATATGTTACACTTGATATTGCCCTCATGTATTCTCCCATTATGGGTAACGATTCGGTGATGATGTTGTTTGAAGGAAGTCACCTCATCAAAGTACGAGTTCCAGAGTAGACAGCAATTTTCAGAACAGTTGCTAAGAGAAAGTACTGGATAGCTGCGACCCTTCAAAACAACATCATCTCTGAAATATCAAAACTTGTTACTGGGATAACTGGGGAATACCTGAGAGATAATACCTTGTTATTGTTTTTATCATCTGGTACTGCATATATTGTGAACCACTTAATGGCATTGACCGCATTTTAATTTTATGCAGTGATTTTAAATACTTACATTCGTTATCAAGGTATTTGAAGCAGGAGATCGATCGAAAATTTTCCAACCTTTCATTTGGTTAAACATTAAAATCGTGAATGTATACACACAAAAATATTTGAAACCTGGTATCAAATACGTATCAACAGACATCAATAGTCTTGAACGGTTTAATTGAATTAAATCTCTTGAAGTCAAAAATAAATTAAGCTTACGAGCCAGTGGATATCTGATTGCTCTATTTTGCATTTTCATGTAAATCAATATATATTTTCCGCCAAAAAACTCCTTTGAAATCGGTATTTCCTCGATAATTTTAGAGCAGTAGTGAGTAACTCCAGTCAACTAGCTGCAAATACATGTGTTTAATTTGAGTACAGCTCCCTACCACAAATCACGGTTATATAGATAATTGTTTGCTAACCTCAGGCCCCATTCGTATGGATCTATTAGAATGGCCTGTTTCGGTAAATCACGCAATAGCAACTTTGAAATCATCTTAGTTCAAGCTCAATGCGGAAACCACCTTGGCATTACTCTTTATGTTGCTCGCTAAGTATTTTCCAAAGCCAATAAAAGGTACATGGCAACAGCTGACCACTTTATCATTGCATGCTCACCGGGAGAATAGTCGCACTTGGGTTGCTAAACCGTCTGTCTGTCTGCTTCCAGGGGTTTTCGCTGAGAGGTTCTTACAGATAGTTACATCCCTCCCTTTTCGGAAGGGAGTGACTCCCATGCCACCTAGCTGTGGGAGTTTTTGGAGTCAATAAAATGTTTGTTTGGTTTGTTTGAGGCCCCTCCTCATTGCAGAGGGAGAGGTTCTCATAATAAAATGAACTAAAGTCAGACACCAAGAACTGATTACAAATGGAACCAAATCTGGCATGTGGAGATATTGAGGCAAGGGAATGTTTCTGATGATGGTCTGAGACCTATCCTCTCATAGCAGGGGGAGGGGTCTCAAACCACCATAGATTTTTTTTATTAGAGCCCCCCGTTGATAGGAGACAGGGGACTCAAACTATCATCACATCTTTCCCGGCCCCATATACCCCTGGATACAAATATTCATAATAGTAGAGATAATTGTCATGTTCGGTTTAATTTTGTATTTCATTTGTTTGAGACCCCTCCCCCTGCTATAGAGAGGATAGGTCTCGAACCATCGTAGAAACATTCCTTGCCTCCAATATCTCCACATGCCAGATTTGGTTCCATTTGCTTAATCAGTTCTTGAATTATGCAGAAACTTCAGTTTCATTTGTATGAGAACCTCTCCCTCTACGTAAGGGAGGGGCCTCAAACCAACCAAACAAACATTTTATTGACTCCAAAAACTCCCACAGCTAAATTTGTATGGGAGTCCTCCCTTCCCGAAAAGGGAGGGATGTCTAACTATCATAAGAACCTCTCCGGCCCAAAAACCCCTGGAAGACAGACAGACAGACAGTTTGTAGCAACCCAAGGCGACTATTCTCCCACAGTGAGCATGCAATGATAAAGTGGTCGGCTGTTGCCATATTACCTTTTATTGGCTTTGGAAAATACTTAACAGAGCAGCACGCAAAGAGTAATGCCAAGGTGGTTTCCGCATTGAGCTTGAACTAAGATGATTTCGAAGTTGCTATTGCGTGATTTACCGAAACAGGCAGAATTTCTAATAGATCCATACGAATGGGGCCTGAGGTTAGCAAACAATTATCTATATAACCGTGATTTGTGAGTAGGGAGCTGTACTCAAATTAAACACATGTATTTGCAGCTAGTTGACTGGAGTTACTCACTACTGCTCTAAAATTATCGAGGAAATACCGATTTCAAAGGAGTTTTTGGCGGAAAATATATATTGATTTACATGAAAATACAGAAATGAGGCAATCAGATATCGGATTTTGGCTCGTAAGCAATTTATTTTTGACTTCAAAAGTTATAATTCAATTAAGAAGCCGTTCAAGACTATTGATGTCTGTTGACCGTATTTGTTCTGGGTTTTCCAAATATTTTGCAATATGTATACATTCACGATTTTTAATGTTCCAACCCAAATGAAAGGTTGGAAGAAATTTTCAATCGGTCTCCACCCCGAGCAGGAATGTATACCTTGATAACTGGTCTTAGTATTTAAAATCACTGCATAAGAGGTAAAATACCTGAAGATAATACCATTAAATTGGTTCCACAATGCTATGCGAATACCAAATTGTGGTAAAACAATAACAAAATTGTATCTCTCAGGTATTCCTAGTTATCCCAAATAACAAGTTTTGATATTTCAGAGATGATGTTGTTTTGAGAAGGAGTCATAACTATCAATACTTTCTCTTAACAACTTTGTTCTAGCAAAAAATTGCTGTCTACTCCTAGAGCCTCATGCTGATGAGAAATTATTTCCTTCTCAAAACAACATCATCACAGATCGTTACCCCGCGTATGGGAGAATACATGAAAGGCAATATCAAGTGTATTTCAGAGATATTTTGCTACCAATTCTTGGGTATTTCGCTTAGGTATTTTACCTCTCATGCTGTGCTAATTGATACAAAGGCCAGTTGTCAAAATCAAAATTATGTATTCATATGTTATTTTCGCCTGCTCGGAACAGCTTTGCTTTTTCTTTTGATTTTTTGCTGATGCTCTTGACTCGATCCGTGACCACATGTATGAGACCATGGTAAGTGACGAAGTAGTATAAAGCTATGATGCATTATTGCGCGTTGAAAGAGTGCTGAAAGAGTGTTTCTGCCAGTTGATCCATATAAACAAAGATTCCTACCTGGTTAATTGCCTATACAGATAAAATAATTAATTTTAACAAGCCCGTCAAATTTCCCTTCGTTTAATTCCAAGCCAAAGAAAGCGTAAAAACAAAATTGTTTGCAATCTTTCATACAACAGGCTAGATTCATTCGTTATCTGGCCTGAATTCAAATAAAATATCCCATTATTTTCTGCAAAATCTAGCATTCCCTTTATGTGTATTAGATAACTCAGAAAATGCGATAATTCTTTTTATCTGTGTAGCTCTTCTCACTGCAAATACTAGCGTAGGTGTTGCTCTGTCCACAGTGAAACCACGACTGATTAATTTGGTACTGTTTTCTTGTCTCGACAAGAACGTAATTTTGCATAACTAAAGCCAGATCTTTTTGAACGCTTTTTGGCAACTAACCATGCCCTATAGCCACCCTATTTCATGATGTTGGAAACCCGCTTGAACTGAGTAAGTTTCTTGGGTAAATCGTTATCAACCACTTTCCATGTTTGATATTGCAGATTTTCACTGCTTCCAATCATACCTTTATTTCAATTGTACAATTGAGGATGCATTCAGTTGATAATAACGCAACCCCATCCATTTTACGTCCACTGTTTCTTATAGAAACTTTCCTTTCTCGTTTACTGCGTAAAATTTTTTTCACTGACCACTACATCATTATCATCCTTGTTTACATTTCTTGATGATACTATTGCTCGAATTCGATCATTCCGTAAACATTGTACTCGAAAAATATGCAACACCTTAAAATGTGCATTACATTTCATTGCATGGGTAAAAATTGAGGAAATTTTGAGTTAAACAAGTTAAGAGTACAAAATTTTGTCACAATCTGTGAAGTGGTTATCGATATGATTTCCTAGCAAGAAGTGCTTCGACAAAAAAAAAATATGAGCGCGGTCATGGAAGATCCATGGAAGAAACAGTTAGGAATCGACAATGTTACCGTGTCCCGTGTAGTAGCATCGCTCATGGTGACCCAGACGACCCAGCGGAGAGCCGGCATCGGAACGCAGAGAAGGTGATAGATTACTTCAAGCGCACTCCAAACCTTTCGATTCGGGATATGACCAAGAAGGTCAATTCCTTCGTCTGGTTCAGACAATAAAGCGGGCCGGACTTCATGTCTTCAAGGTAAGAAAGGCACCTTACCGAACCGATGAACAGAACTCAGTGGCCAATTTTTACTCCAGGAAGCTGTATCGTATCACGAGTGGTTGAAGACGTACATTAAAGCGGACGCACAAATCAGATGGTTATTTGGATTGTTTTGTTACATTTCTATAGTTTCTTTTTGATGGATGCCCAAAATTTTTCGATGGAACCAAAATTTGGACAATTTGGTTGGTTAAGAGTTTTTGTTTCAATAACGTCAATATCATTTTGTTTAAACCATTTTATGATATCCCGGTTGTAATAGCAGTTGGTTATGTCAGTCCAAAACTTGACCGGATCATCGTTCAAAACTTGATCGATAGATTGAATTGGCTTAATACACCCCTCTTTGCATACATGCCTTTTCATAGTCGCTCCAGTGATGAAAACCTTCATTTTCTTTCCATAACTGTAGATGCGTTGCCATACCTTGCCATCAACTTTCGTGCAAACTTATGTGCATGGACAAATTTGAATCTACCTGGAGCATCATCCTTGCCTTTAGCGATGTTAAACATTTGTGTCCCCGGGAGTCCCTTGTCTTTCGTCAGAACTTGCTCCTACAGCATTCATGCGCGGTGTTTGGCAACCAGGTTCTATTTCAGGGCCCTGTTGGGGTGCTTGCCGTCGTGGAAACGTTCGCGCTGACAGATACGTCGAACTGTACTGTACGACTTTTCACCAAATCACGCAAGGAGATCCCAGGACTGTTCCGCACTGCCCTACAGGTTTTCACTCATAGTTTCTGGCTTTATTTTTCACTTCGAAGTTTGTTTTTTTTATGGGATCCAACGATTGTGTTTCCTTGGAGCATTTCAGCACGGTGTTAACAGTCGATTTTGGGAATTTAAAATATTTTGCGACCATTTCTTCTGACCTAGTCGGATTTTCAACATAACTGTGCAAAATTTGTAACCGTCTCTTGCGCACCATCTTTGATAAATTTGAACGTGACTATCGATACTGATGAATTTTCACCACAAAGTAAATAATCCTACTGGATCACTGCCATTGGCTTCTTGGTGCGACTACTAGAGACCATCTGCTCGATTGATACACAGCAGTTATCTCCAACAAGTTTCCGAGTCATCCGATTCTTTCACCTCGATGTCCTGCAGATGATTGCCGTCCTCGGATCACGAAACTCATCATCGATGGCCTGTTCCTCACCGCTTTCAAAGAAGTTCGGATATTGTTTAACAATCGATTTGAACTCCTACGAAGTGTGAGAGGGAAGGGGGGTGGGTCAACGCTCGATGCAGTTATTCGAACTGGATCGATTGGATCAAAGGGCTTAATGATCTGTTTTATCAACTCGGTGTAGAAAGCACAGTAAATCGACTAGAAACCGTCCTTCCTGATATCATCGAGAGTTCCGAATTCAAGCATTTCTTCTGCTGCCACTCCAATATATATTTCCGACTTCTTATGAAGATGATTCTCGAAATCAGAATTTCCGAAATCGGCCTGGTGTTTTAGGTAATCATCCTCACAAATATTAGCACGGAGAAGCATCAGCAAGACTTCAGCTGATTGCACATGTTCGGGATTTCCGGAGCTCTTGACTTGAAGATACGCTGAGAAAAAATGGATGGTCAATTTCACCATTATTGGGGGTTAGGATGACTATTGCAGGGTAGTGATTTTCAACGGAATATGATCATGGTCAAAACAGTCATCAAAAATAGTTGATTCAACATTTGCTATAAGGTCGGAATAGTCCTTGTTACCATGACCATAGTACCGAATGCCATGAACGTGGGGAATTTGACCATTTTCATTATAAATGTAACCATTGTATGCAATAGTCATCATAACCAGGATTTAACTGTCGGTTCAACCTTGAAATTTTTCTCAGTGTACTGTTCGTTTTGTTGACAAGACGCAATACGTAGCTCAATAAGTGAAGAAGTGGCTGCGTCATCGGGTCAATTTGCTGAGCGGTTTGATTGTTGTTGCAGTTGGATTGGAGCGAGAAAAACAATACGAGCATTCGAAAACCGTTCCTGGCAACTGATTCCAACGATAGCCACCTAGTGACAGATGGATGCAGAACTTTAAAAGGCAATGCCATGATATTTCGTGATCTGGAAATTCTTGGAGCGTATGGGTCCGCAGGGTAAGTAACTGTAGGTATCTCGCACTAACTGTACCAGGTACAATGGTAGTTTTTGCATGCATAGCTAGCAGAAAGATCCAAAAGTACATTTAAAAATTACCAAACGAGGACCGTGACGTTTCAGCTGTTTATTGACGGATCGGTCAGAAACCATCTTAACTGATGCTCGAGGTGCTCTGAAGTCCACAGTTTGTCTTTTGTAATCGGTACCATTGATCTGGAACTGTTTGACAATCGAACGATAGATGTAAATAGGTGTATAATAAATAGGTTCTCGCACTGCAAGATTATATTGATGATTACAAAAAATCACGTTTCCAATAACTATGCTGCGAATAACAAAACATAGTATCGACAATATTATTATAACTTCCCAAAATTACTCTGCGTTAAATGCATGAAAATACTTCTTAACCTTCCATGTTCCTTGCGGTTGTTTTTGACCAATCAACATCTCAAAAATGCTCAGATGGTCTAAACGGAATAAACTAGAGTTCTGAAATTTTCTGACTTTTCCTAACTTTTAAATACGAACAAATTTCAAGTAGTGACAGCTTTCAGCGACCTCTACAATTGACGTTACAAAAAATTTTAATATACATAATGCATTCAAAAATTATCCAAGTTTTTGACACGCTTCCAAAACTTTAGTTTTGATCAGATTTTTGAAATCTTCGCCTAATATGAAATATTAAGAACGCAATGCTGACCTTTTTTATATAAACTGGCCATAATAAGCACATAGGCAACCAGAACAGGATCCAGTATGCGATCCAAGAGGACAATTTGGGAACCTCATATATTTGTACCGTTCGACGGCCAAAAATTCTAATAATACTCTTCAAAAACATAATGCCATAGACCAACCAGAGGATTTGGTCACATCCAGACACTCTACGTAGGAAACCAATAAGCAGTTCCAACGCGTCTTCACGGCAGCCTATCAAGCCAAATGCTGTGGGCTAAATGCGGAATTTATGGTGCATTTAAGGTGACATAAAACCTTAAATGCACTATACATGCCGCATTTGGTCCAATACACAACCGCTTTACTACAATGCTATGATAATGCTTCATTAATGCTATTTTGCATTCGAAATGCTTATTACTAGCTATACGCATTTGAATAGCATTTGAAATGCAACTTCACAAAAGATAGCATTCAAGATGCTGATATAATGCTAATTTAATGCTTGTAGGGTTGATTTACTGCATCTGCTAATGCTTATTGGTTACCTTGTAAGAATCGGTTGGGCCCAAAGAGGACAATTTTGGAACCTCAAATGCTTGTACGGTACTAATGAAAATCAATACTCGAAATCGTCAATTTTGAGACGTCAAACGGAACCGTTCCGAAATTGTCCTCTTGGGATGCATACCCAAGCAGGATAATTATTTAACTTGGCTTTGGTATTTAAGAGCTCAGATTAAGAAGTAAAATGCCTGAGGATAATACCATAAAAGTGTTCCCACAATCTCAAGCGAATACCAAATTGAGCTAAGAGAATACCAAATAGTACCTCTCAGGTATTTTCAAGTACCCATATAACAAGTTTTATTATTCGATAGATATTTTGCTTGCAATTCTTAGGTATTTTCCTTAGTTATTTTATCTCTTAATCTGAGCTTTTAAACAACAAAGCCAGTTATAAAGATCAAAATAAAGTATTCGTGTGTTGCCATTTTTTTTCTTGGGTACCAGAACCGGTTCTGGGTGCCGATGTGCCCAGAATTACCAGTTTTGGAAAACAGGACAGCATGTTTCTTTAAAGAATCCAAAACCAAGATATCAAACAGTTTAAAATATATTTTTTTGGAAGCGAAGCAAAGTCTTGGGTCATTTTTGACCCTGAATGCACTGTGCGTAACCTCTTTTTCTAATGTATTAGAATAAGAAGAACAGTATTCTTGTAGAAATCCTTTTAAGAAAATTTTTCCGAAATTTGTGAAGCAATATCTTAAGAAACTTTGAAACAAACACTTTTTCCAGCGGAATACTTGCAAACATTTATTTAATTACTTTCTAAGGAACTATATTTAAGAATCCTTGAAGACGTTCTAAACAAAATTAAAAAAAGAATTCTTCAAAAACTTTTTGCAGAGTTTTAAAAAGTTTTGTTAACTTCACAACTTTACTTATCTTTACACGAATTTAATTATATAAATATATAAACTATTTAAATTCCTTTATTTAACCGGAATTTGTGCTGAAAATTCTTCCTTGAATTCTCCAACCAATCAAAATGGTTTTCTAAAGTTACTGCAAGTTTTGTGTAGTTCTATACAGGTGTCTTCTAGCGAGTTACTTATAGAATCACAAAACTTCACAAGTTCTGGGATTCTTCCAAAAATGTCATCACATAAAAGTCTTCAAAAACTACCGATGAAAGATCAGAAAAAACTCCTGCAAGAATCCCCGAAGGAATGCCTACAAACTCCTGAAGAATGCCTTCAGAAACACCTGGCGGAATATTTTAAAGGATGTCTGAGAACTTTTCATAATTGAGAAATTCTATTAATTCTTTTTGAATTTTTATTCTCAGCACATTTAAGGTGAAATTATTTGAGGGCACACACAGAAGCTGACTTTCAGTGTCAATAGTTTTTTTTTGCTTCATGGGCCTAAAACATACAGACTGCAAGTATATTGCTGTTAAACGCATATCAGTCCCATCTTTGCTATGGGACTGATATGCGTTTCACGGCAGTATAGAACATTGTACAGAATGTATTAACCTCACTTTGTTGACAGTTTAGGCAGATTATTTACAAGGTGTTAGAATTTAAACCACTCAATAGAACATTTTCATTGGTTTTTCCGGATTCTGTTCGATTAAATTCAGGAAATGATGTCAACATAAGCACTGGAGTTTGTTTTCCTGTAGTTTTACTATCGTTGGTTTTACTTCAATCGTAATAAATTTAGAAAATATTTCAAGATCTATAATTAGTAAAAAAGTTGGATCTAAAATGTACTCATTTTTTTTAAATATGATGTTTTTAAGTAGACAAGCAATCGCCAAAAAATCTTAGAAATCTTGGTTTATCTCAAAAATCTGTAATCATTACATACCGATATCTGCATGGAAAAAATGATAAAAATCGCTGTCAATCTACATAAATCTGTGCATTTGGCAACCCTGGCCAGACGATGATCGAGTCCCCATCATAATGGTGAAAAAATATTCAAATCAGAAGCTCCCAGTTACTAATAACGCATCACATGCCTCTGAACTATTCTTATAACGAGTGTAATTAAATAACAGCAAAATGATTTGCACCTCCATGACACATACATCGTTGTTTGACTCAATTTGATTTGTTCTCTAAATTGATACAGTTGTTGACCGGGAGGATGTTTTGCTGTTGCAGCGCCACGGTAATGGACGTTTGTACAACTCATATCAATCATTGTCGTGTACGATTGTCTCGATCGTACATCACTTAGTGACACACGATGATCGTTTCGGACAAATATTTGCCAGCCTCAGCCACCTCCAATGCTTCCGATCGATCGTGTGCTTGTTCGTACCGATCGAATCGAAAACGGTTTCCAAAGTGAAAATATTTACATCTCTCGCTGACGTCTTCATATTGCGCCGGAGTAATAACAAAGCTGTCAGCAGTGTCCCAGTGAAGAGGAAAGCTATGTTATGATGTCTTTGACGGTTGGCTAAAAAATACCATCCCTACCGGGTGTACTCGGTCCATGTCATTGTCAAAAGGGGGTTCCTTTCTGCATTTAAATTAACCGCAACTAGTGCCAGCACCCCACGAACGTATTGAACCGGTGGTGGTTTATTTTCGATATTGATACGTATTCGATGGAGAACAAGTTTTGCTGCACCGATTTCAAGTGCGGTGAAACACGCGATCGCAGTAGTCGCCGTGTCAAAATATCGACTGTTAGCTTTCGGATGATGGTGAATTACCTGGCAAATTCAAGGTTTGAAATCAACGAGGGAATTATTTCTCAGCCTCGGCCGCAGCCGGCTCAAACTAGTGATATTGATTCCTATCAGAGTGTGAGTACACAGCGGAGCACGTTTTTATCGATTCCTACCCTTATCTACCGTACTAGTGCCAATCATCAAGACCGGTTAGCCCTTGTTACGTAGTAATGGGCTGATTCATGGGAAAATCATGTAAATTATAAGCAAACAAGTGATTTCTGTAGTGCAAATTGATAATTACTAGCTTGTCAACTAGGTGCTTTGCCTACGACGCAGATCATGGCTACCGAACTGGTCTAATGATAGCGCTGGAGTAACCAGAGATGTGCCTTATCTTATCATTTTTTGCACACGAGAAGCACTAGAAGATTTACAGAAAAAGTCGCTATTTGACTAACATAACTTGTTGTACAATGGAATGGCATGCGCACCCGAGGAGGACGTTAAGATCAGCCACGGGGTTCAAAGTCGTTGACGCTTCGCCGGTCGGTCTGATTGAGTTATCACTTCACCTAAGAGGTGACGGAATTAATGCCATCGACGTACGCTTGGTGATGATTGACGAGCGAGTGTTTGGTGGATGGTCAGTTGACCGGTGATGACGATTCAAGTACGCCAAGTGCCCGCTCTCATTAACAGATGAGAGCTGCAAAACGGAGTTTCTACAAGTTGTAAACAGAAACGTTTTGATTAGAGAATGTTTTTTTTTATTATTGGTTTAATCTTCAGTGGAAAACAAACATGTTGTCTCGGTAGTCAACAACAGGACTTTCAATTTCATTTTTAGAGGGTTGTGAGCTCAACAGCTATCCTGCAGCGAAACGGCCGCTTGGCGACTCAATTCCCTTTTCCGTTTTTTGATTGGTTAAGTTTGAATCAAAATAATCACAATAGTGGGAAGTAAGGTATGAATTCCCATCTTCATCTTAGCTCAGAGTTTCAGTCTCAATTTCCAAGCTCAGCATCAAATCACGCAGCGCTTTGTTGTCGAGCTCTCTAATGGAAATATAAGCAGATCCTCATGAATTGTCATTCGTTATGCTTTGAACCCATACACAGGAAAGAAAATCAGAAGTCTTTTTCTATGTATAGAGCAGATAACGGTTGAAGATGTATAACAGTGAATTCAAGGAGAGACCTACAGAACTCAGACAAAAATAATTTCAAAACATATACAGGGTGAGTGGGAATTTCTGTCAGTATAAGTTAGTGAATTTTAATGTTCAATGAATTCCCTGTTTGACATAATTTTGACATTTATCTTAGTTTAGTTCAGGTTCAAATCTCTCTCGGTTGCCTCAATTGCCAGCCGCATGCCGCATGGAATACCTGTAACTAGAAATGAGAAGAAAAATTAGTATTTTACATTTAATTCCAACTACCTTTGCTTATCATGACAGATACGCGTATTTCGTCTACTAATGTGCAGACTTCTTCAGTGTCTCGTACTAATAACTCGACTATTTAAATCCGGTGAATTTGTGGGCTCTGACGGCTGGGTTGCCATGATGAATCCTAGAGGGTTTGGAGCTGTTAGTGGAATACCTGTAACTAGAAATGAGACGAAATTAGTACGAGACATTGAAGAATTACTAGGTGTGGTCCTGAGCGTGGACTGGAATCCGATAAAAGACCACTTTACATTCGATCTGACTGGACTGGAGAAAGTTTTAGGTGCCGATCGCGAGATTCTAACGAAGCGTCAGATTCTGCGAATCATTATGAAGCTGTACGACCCTTTGGGATTCGCCGCACCCTTTGTAGTGCATGGCAAAATCTTGATGCAGGAGATTTGGTGGACAGGCACGGGGGACGAACCAATTGCGGAGCACCTGCTTGAACTGTGGAATAGGTGGATCGAATAGTACAAGAAGGGCAATGACGATACAGGTTCCCGTTTCTTCTTCCGGAACGTCTAACCACAACAGACCAGTGACATCCAGATTCACGTTTCTACGGACGCAAGTGTAGCCGCATGTGCGTGCGTGTCCTACTTGAAGGTGACAGTTGTCGGAGAAAGTTGGTGTTCATTGATAGCCGCGAACACGAAAGTTGCGCCACTTCGAGGGTTATCTATCCCGCGTTTGGAGGTACAAGCTGCCATGATGTGATCCCGCTTACTACATAGTTGTTTTAGAATATGGTACATATGCATACGTATTATTAAATTTTTGGAGATAAATGTTTAATATTTTTGAATCTTGGTGGAATGTTCTAGGTTATCCAACATGCACTTGAATTCAGAACTTCAGATCTACAGTTGTAACAGTAACTGTTAGGACTATATAAGGTAACGATATGTATTCTAACATATTGAATGAACCTTTGGAGGTCAGCAGTCATTATTCAATAATTTGTGTGATGTCTTAAGTCATCAAAAGTGTCCTTGAATTCAGAACTTAAGATCTACAGTAGTAACTATAGATTTTTGGGTTATATAAAGCAACGCTACATACAGGGGTGACCCCGGCATAGTGGGTCCCACGTCACGTCAAAGTCACGAGTTCAAATCTCACTCTAAAAAAAAATCCCCACAAGATATTTGAGTGACTACGATGGAAGATGAACCAGCCCAGGGCTAAACATTTCGATAATAAAGGAAAGAAAAAAAAAAAAGTAGCGCTACGTATTCAACCATATTCAGTGAATAATTTAGAACGTAAATAAACATCACGAGATAAACTGGGATGATCGGGGTTATCCAAACTGTCCTTGAGTTCAGAACATAAGATCTACAATTATAACACTAGGTTTTTGGAGTATGCAAAGGTACAACATGTACTTGACAATATTCACGGAATAGTGTAGAAGGTCAACAGACATAATGCGACAATCTTGGGAGATTCTAGGTCAACTAAACTGTCCTTAAGTTCAAAACATTTGAATCAAATTTGAAACAGTAGTCTATATTAGGCTATATCAGGAGACTTTATCTATTCAAACATAATCAATGTATCTTTTGGATTCTTTTAGAAGGTGAACAGTCCATATTTTAATTTTTTTTGGATGACTAAGTCATTGAAGCTGTTCTGGCATTAAGAACTTAAGATTAACAGTAATTCAAGGCAATTCAAAGTGACGATAAATATTCAAACATATTCAATTGATATTCTTAAAGGTCAACAAACATTCAATAGCAATATGACATGTTCTGGGTCGTCGAAACTATCCTTGAGATCAGAACATAGGACCTACAGTTGCAAGAAAAGCTATCTGCGCTATGCAAAGCTACGCTGTGTATTGAAACATGTTCATCGAATATCTTGGAAGACCAACAGACATTTTGCGATAATCTTCTAGGTTGAATTCAAAACTGAAAATCTACAGCTGTCTCAACATTGAAACCTTCAAAGTTTAGGAGAAACATCCCCGAATCATCACCCTTGAAACATTCTGGAACCCTTTAACTGCTAGTTTATCATGAGGAATATCAGAAATATGTGCTAAATACACATTTTGCGGGTTGTTGTCATCCTCGCCTCTCAAAATATCGTTGACTGCGACATTTACAGTTATTTGGCATTTAAACTACCGAACAAGCCCGTGACAAAATCTTGACACCTCTAAATACGTAAATCTGGAAATGACTTCATCAACGCGTGAAATGTTTCGCAGACTGATGAACGTATGTCTGTTAATTGTGGAAAATCAATTTTTGGTAATACTACAAGCTTTAAGACCAAAGATGGCGTAAAGAAGAGCAAGTGCGGAAAGCAATTGTGTGCGGTCGCAATGAAAATCTGGATCTGTCAGTAAGAAAACATGCCAAAAAGCTTGGTTTTCCCACAAGCACTGACCATAACGTTCTTTAATCTTTCAATATACGTTTGACAACAGCCAGGAAGGCTGGGAGAGGAACAAAAACTGATCTTAAGAATCACCATAGAGACGCGAAGGTGAAGCAAATAGTGCAGAAGAGACCAGATCTTTTGGTACGTAGTGTGACTAGATAAATAAAAATGTCCTCAACTTCAGAGCTCCGGCAAGGTATGAAGTAGTTCAAGGTGAAAACTTTACCGAACCGTAATGACAAACAGAATGTGACGGCTAAAACCCGGGCTTGCAAGTTGTATTGCGAATATTTGACGAAGTTTTCCTGCGTGATAATGGATGATGAAAATTATGTGCTGAAAGATTTTAAGCAGCTTCCCGGAATGTCTTATTATTCTGCCATGCAACGGAATGGCGTTTGATAAAAAATTATTTGGATTGGCAGGCAAACCAAAAATAAAATTTGGTTTGGCAGGCAATATGCAGCTGTGGTCGAGCAAGTCAAAGCTTCATCACTATCGGAACGGTAAGCAAGGAAATATACCGTGAAGAATGCCTAAAGAAGCGATTGTTACCATTCCTACGCATCCATGGCGCTCCCTCGCTATTCTGGTCTGATTTGGCATCTTGTCACTACGCCAAAGATGTTTTGGAATGGCATAAAGCTAATGGAGTCTATGTTGTACCGAAAGAGGCGAATCTACCTAACTACCCGGAGTTCCGACCTATCGAGTGGTATTGGGCTCTCGTGAAGAGAGAACTCTCTCAATATAAACAATAAGCTACAACTATAGAAAACTTTCGAAAACGTTAGACAAGAGCAGCTAATTAGGTTGCATAGAAGTCAGCACAGATCCAAATGGCTGGAGTAAACTTAAAAGTTCGTAGTTTCATCATGTAGCCTAATTAAGTCAACTGCTTTAAGATGACTAATAATGCACAATTAAATGATTAAAAAGTGCATGTTGGATTGAACTAACAGCAAATTTGTTTTTTTTTCAAATTTAATCTGTCCAGATTTTGTCGTGAACAAACCTTATTTCGTCCAGAACTACCAGTATTCCGCTGAATTCACTCTCTCACTCGTTCGATGGCTTCCGAACACACAGTGTGTTTACGTTCAGGCCTTTGAGGTGTTTTTCCGATAATCGGTTTCTTTGTTGTGCTTAATGATGTGAAAGAATAATCTTTAATAATTCCAAGTGGTTCAATTTCGTTAAAACAGTACACGGTCTAAAATGTTTCGAAAAACAAACTTATCGGGAGCTCCTTTTCACGTCCATGATATCTCAGGCGTCTCAAACGAAGGATAATTCTAGAACAAACTTGCAAGCCGTAATTGAAAACTATTAAAATTTAAATTAACACTCCATTTGGTCCCATTTTCATTGAAAATAAAAACTGAAACACTTTTTTAAACTATAATTAGCAAACGCGAGCATATTCCGTTAAATTCCACTACAGAAAGCTCAACTTTTGACAGATAGGCCTATTTCTGTCTGTGATTTACAGACTTCTTCAGTGTCGAATGTTTTTAAAACAAAAGTAAAGTTAAGCCGTGTTGACGTTTGAATATTACTCTAAAAGAAAATGCTTAAAAACACGGACAGGAATTACAGCTCACCCTGTATATCCTTCTCAAAAGTTAGTTTTGAGAGGTATGGATCTCGGTGAAAACAACATCTTTTCTTATACAGAAGAAATAAATATTTCAGATTTTCCAGAGTTCGTGTGAGGTTAATTTCAAATCCGGGGTTCAAATTACGGGAGGCTAACGTAAACCTTATTTCTAACTGTATTTAAGCATTTTCCAGCAAGCTTTTCAGCATCGCTCTTGTGCTAACGAAATCTTGTTTGGCCATCTCATTAGTCCGCTACATGTTTGCTAAGTTCATTCAACGCTGAGTCAGCGTGAGCTGATTTACACCTGAGTAGTAGGCTTAGTATAAAACTAATTAAATTAGTGAAATGTTGTAAATTTTATCAACTGCCAAATTAGCAGTGCTGTTTGAGTGTTAACACGACGACAAACTTAGTTTTCCTAATTTAACTTCACCTACGCCTCCATATGATGATGACGTCGATTTGTTTGTTCAGTAGTATCAAATTTTCATAGACGTTTTCAGTCAGAAAATATTGTGAAATGACGTTTCTTTAATAAGGGTGATTCAGAAGATACCCGAAGATATGCTGTACGATCAAACAACCATTCCAAAAGATTACTATAAAAAATCGAAAGTCAAACGTTCAGAATATGTCTAAAGGGTGTGTTCGATAAAAATGGCACACACATATATACTCATCAAAATTAAACTGATTACCGGATTTTCTTGAAATTTTCAGGGAATGAGTTTAGATTTACAACATTTGTTTTATTCAATTTCGTCTTCCATCCCGAATGCCCGCACCGTCCTTTTCACTCCACCATCAAATTTTTACAACCGATTTTCCGTGTTTTTGTTTTTCTAAATTTTTTCAATTCAGCTTTGTTTTTATAGGTTTGGGATGTTTGCGAAGTTCCGTTTTCATAATTGCCCAGAATTTTTCAATTGGACGAAGTTCCGGTGAATTTGGTGGGTTCATATCCTTTGGCACAAAATTGACTCCGTTGGCTCGGTACCACTATAATACGTTTCGAGCGTAGTGGCAGGATGCTAAATCAGGCCAAAACAGAGCTGATCCTTTGTGCTTCTTAATGAATGGCAAGAGACGCTTCTTAAGGCACTCTTCCGTGTAAATCGCACCGTTTATTGTTCCGGAAGTGATGAAGGGAGCACTTATTTCACCACATCCGCAAATCGCCTGCCAGATTAGAAACTTCTTTGCAAATTTCGATAGTTTCTTCTTTCGAACATCCTCCGGAACATCAAACTTCGACTTGGCAACGAAATATTCTTGCCCAGGAAGTTGACGGAAGTCGGCCTTGACGTATGTTTCGTCATCCATCACGATGCAACCGGATTTGGTGAGCAGCTTCGTGTAAAGTTTCCGGGCGCGGGTTTTCGCAGTGATGTTTTGTTTTTCATTCTGGTTTGGGGCTTTTTGCACTTTGTAAACATGTAACCCAGCACGCTTCATGGTTTTCTGCACAAAATCGACTGACACCTTGGACTTTTTAGCGACATCTCGAATTGACATGTTTGGACGGTTCTTGAATGGTTGTACGACTTTCCTGGCCATTTTACTGTCCATTGGACCACTTTTACGACCACTCCCTTTCTTCCTTTGGACACTCAGACGCTCCTTGAAGGTTCTTATTACACGAGACATAGTTGTATTTGCAATTCCAAGCCTTTTAGCAATCCACCGGTGGGACGCCCCTGGATTTTGATTGTGAGTGCACAAAATTTTCTCACGGACAATTTCTTGTTTCGACGACATGACTGGAACTACTGAATGTATAACTATGAAACTTGGCAGATGTAAATAATAAACTATAAGATCTACTCAAATTTCTAGGTTTTTTACTCATACGATTCAAAAGTTACAGAAGATTTTCTGTGTGCCATTTTTATCGAATACACCCTTTACAATAGACTGTAAACTGTGGATTTGGGTAAATAAAACGTGTTTGCTAGTTGACGTTTCAAAACTTCAGGATTTCCAAAAAGTTTGTACAAGATTCGTTTACACCCGTGTGTTTCATTCGTCTCCATTTTGAACATTGCTTATGAAAAGCTAAAACCGATCATAGTCTTTTCAAGTACAGACAACCGGCTAGAGCTCAAAACAGATTTGAGCTGAAATATTGCGCACATCGTAGATATAGTAAATGAATCACAGTGTTTTAAATGTGTCCCGATTATCACAGATACAAACCATAGACTAACTCTAAGACCAGTAGGTCCCATACAAAAACGATTTTTTTCTTGGCTCAGTCAGTACTAGAACATCGTCCCAAGCTCGGTCCCAAGCTCAATAATGCACCCCTTATAATGAACTCACATGAACACACTCTCAAATACTCTGTCAAAATAACACAGCAAATCAAAACAAAGGCGCAAATATGTATAACAAGGTGCTGGCTTCAAGGTGTAATTCGGACCAAGGGGTTCTACAACAGTGAACCAATTTCAAATCGCTAGTTACATATTGATTGTTGTACAAACCTCAATCCACATACAGTTGCCATGTTGCCATTTTTGATGAAATAATGAAATAGCAGTTACGCAAATGTCGCTGTGCAACAAAAGTGTGTGTTGATTATTCAATAACAATGGATTTTTTTTAACTACGAGGTTTGAAAAAAACATGTTATCGTCAGCGTTATTTGATGCACGTAAAGAGAACGCTAGATTGGGCAGAAAATAATGGTATATTTCATGTAAATTTAAGCCACACAACGCCTGAAACTAGCCTGTTGTATGAAAGATTGCAAACATTGTTGTATAGCGCATGAAAGATCGCTAAAAAATTGGTTGTTGACGCCTCTTTTGGCATGAAATTAAACGAGGGGAAATTTTGAGTGCCAGTCAAAATTATTTTTTTTTGTTTCTGTGTATGCAAAATTAAATCATTGCTTCCGAAATGCCGAAAAAGTATCTGCAAACTCATAAAACATGACTCTCTTTATGTAGAAGGAGATGTTCGCTCATCACCATGATGCACCAAGAGTGGACAGTAATATTTGCTAGAATGAAAGATATGATGAGAAAGTGTTGAAAGTTACGCCAGTCTACGGTAGGTTGGAAACAGAACAGATTCATTGAAAATTGAGCGAGCAGGCATGGGTTAAGTAGTACTCGAACCAAGGCCACTCGAGGCCCTATCCCGCAGTGGGATGTTAGGCAAAAGGTGACGTCCTTGGTTCGAGTACTACTTTACCCATGCCTGCTCGCTCAATTTTCAATGAATCTGTTCTGTTTCCAACCTACCGTACACTGACGGAACTTTCAACACTTTCTCTTCATATTTTTCTTTCTAGCAAACATTGCTCTCCACTCTTGGTGCCTCATGGTGATGAGCGAACATCTCCTTCTACATCATAATCGTTACTCCACGCAAGGAGAATACAAAAACATAACAATTAGATAACTTTCTTAACTTCTTAACGCTGAGTAACCATCAACTGATTTGCACCTGAACAAATATGGTGGTAGGCTTAGTATCGAACTAATTAAATTAGTAAAATGTTGTAAATTCAATAAATTGTGGCGATAGATAAATTAGCGATGCTATTTTAGTGTGGACGTTAAACCAATTTCAGATTTACTGCCAATGTGAAAGATCAACATTTTAACATTATGTAATGATGACGCTGTTTTGAAATTGTATTTGATGATAGTGTTGATTGTTCAGTCGTGACCTTTACTTGACTTCTTTGAATCCGAAGAAAATTAGACCACTGTTGGAAGAGTCCATCTGTTTACAGTCCAGATTCCAATCAATCTTGCAGAAGAATCTTGCAACACTAGTGAGATCTTTCTTATTTGATATTTCTAATAAAGCCTGTTATTTTAAGCTTTTTGCTTGCTCCCAGCTTAATGTTCTAACAATACTTCCTCAGAAAGGTGCCAAAGAAATGTCTGGGGAATTTTTTTTGTCAATTTTAAAAGAAAATCGACATTACTGACAAATTTTTATTACCACAACATATGGCCTTCTGCTAAATTTAAGCTCAACCGGACATTGGGTAGGGGTGCCTCATCAATTTTGGGTGATGCATGGATAACGAATGGAGCTCAAGAAGCTTATCGCTGGAAGTATGTAACAGTAAGATCTCGAAGTTGTATGCATTCAAATGTCATTTGGCATCGAAAATCAAATTTTGATTTTTGACTTTCCCCTCGATTTGGAACCTTCTGCACTTTGTACGTATGCAGCCCCTCCCGTCAAAGCAACACACAGCTGTCAAAATTGGTTAAATCAACTTGATTGTGACTTAATTGAGTCACATTGAAGTTAAATTAACTGGTTTGAAACAGGTGTGCAATTTGGGTGGTCCTTGGCTCTCTGAACGAAAGACTTGGACAGATTCAAAATTTCAGCCACATCCCTGACCGAAGCATTCGGATTCCGCTTAAACGCTGTCACGACACGCTTGTGATCCGGATCACTAATAGAACATCCATTCTGACCGCAATTCTGCTTCAGTTCAATGCTCAGAGTTTCGTTTTGACGTTTTATCACAAGACTCACCGTTGGCTGCACGATTCCGAGTTGTTTTCCGATGTCCCGATAAGAGCGTTGAGGATTTTCCAGGTGCTTGCGCAAAATCAATTCGCGACGTTGCTCTTCGGGTGACGCCATTTTTTTATATTTTCGAAAAACTAACAGAATAAACGAAAATACAACAACAAAAACAAAAACACTACTTCTACCCAAATTTTCAGGAGAAAATATCCAGATGGTAATTTTCTGCAGCTTTTTTCCGTAATTTAATTTGATGTGGGACACCCTTTACTAAAGAATTTGTATCAAACTTTCACTATACATCTTATGTTGAAATTTTTTCACTACCTTGAAGTGCAAGTGAATTTCCAACCGTCATTTTCAAGAAATGACAAACATAAAGGGCGTGTCGATAATTATTGCAACACTTTAGATTGATTGGTAGATCGGCTATAGTTATCGGAATGAAACCAAATTATATAGTAGCTCAGTAGTAGGGGAAGTGTTCGTTGACCCAGCTTAAAATGCAACGATCGGTTACATTTTTTTTTAACAATAATTCATGAAGTATTTGAGCTGTATGCAGTGATGTCCATATATAGTGTGATAGAGAGAGATTTTAAATTTTCCACTCACTCTTCCTACCTCAACAAGAGCTCTTCTCTCTTGTTTATATTCACCCCCGTGTTTGTATGCGGGTAGCGCATGTGAGTGGAAAAAATGGTTTTTATTCACACTACACTCGATCGCTCTAGAGTGAGAAGAAGAGCTCTCTAATTCACAGAAGCGAATGCAGATAAATTCAATGACGCGTGCGCCCCAGTGAGCTAACTGGCGTGGGCTCTTCTGCTAATATACAGCAGTGATTGCAAATTCGCTTTGACGCTACATAACAAAGGAAGAAAGAAGAATGTTTCTTCCTGCTTCCTTTTTTCGGACATTTTCTACAACACCGACGATGTTTTAACTTTCAATCGCACCAGGAAATCACAGAAAGAACACTGGTGCGTCCTCGCCCCAGTGTACGCGGCAATGATCGCAGGCGAGAGAACGTGGGCGAAGACATATGAGAGCACGTGAGAGCGATCGTTTTCAAGAGAGTATGGTTCACTTACTCCAGGTAGTTCCATCACGGGCACACAGTTATGGTTGTATCCTCTGTGAAGGTACAAATCTCACGCACCGGCGTAACATTAGTGCGAAATGCAATCTCTGGCTTTAAGCAATATTATTCTAGTTATACACTTGCTTCGATAAGTTTGATAAGACGTTTAGTAGTATTTTTTACAAAAAGATGCACAAGTCACTTTAGTTGAATCTTAGAGAGTTTGAGCTGTTTAGTGGAATACCTGTAACTATAAATCAGAAGAAAAATTAGTATTTTCCATTTAAGTCCAACTACCTTTGCTTATCATGACAGATACGTGTATTTCGTTAACAATGTGCAGACTTCAGACTTCAGTGTCTTGTACTAATAACTCGACTATTAGTATGAGACACCATTTTTACCACGTTTGAACGTTTTAAATCGCATGTAACCTATATAATTTTTTGCTGTGTAGGGTATTCCATACATTGTTGATAATGTTGTAAGCAAAAGATGGTCTTTCATGCAAGCTGCTGCTTCGTGTGAATTGAAATAAAATTGTACGTGCTCTGATATTCACATCACAACACAGTTTGTACGCAACTGTGTAGTTTTCTGCGTTGCCTACCCAAGCAACATCAAACTGTCATAATTAGTTGCAGCAACTTGATTGTAACCTAATTGAGTCACATTGAAGTAACTTTTACTGGTTTGCAACAAATGTGCTGCTTGGGTAATGCACATAAATAGAATGCCAAACTTGGAATAAATTTCTTGGATATTTCATGTACATTTAAGTGAAATGTTGCTTAATCAGGCCTGTTGTGAAAACTGTCCACGTTAAACTTCGGACACCAAAAAAATAGCAGGACAAAAACAAATTCCACATAATTACACAAAACCGCTTGTTTATTTCACAACAATAGTGTTATATCTACATTAGAAATTATTGATTGAGATGTTAATCCTTCTTTTTATAAAATTCTCCAATTTTCTGTGGCACAACCGCCATCAGGTTCCGTACGGTATCCTCAGATACGCCCGCCGTGATGATTCTCTATCTTCTCTTGAAATCATTGGTACCATTCGCTTTTTTCTTAGTTTCGAAGAGTTTCTGTTTAACTAAAGCCCAGTATTTCTCTATTGAGCAGTTTGGTGGATTGGCTGTTTTTGGCACGAATTGAACCTCTTGTACCTTATACCATTCCAAGACGGATTCCGCATAGTGACACGAGGCCAAACAGAGCTGGAGAGTGGTGGTTTCTGAAAAACGGTAGCAACCGCTTTTGCAGACATTCTTTCTGGTACACAGATGAAAAGAAACATTGAATTTTCTGCGTTATCTAATGATGATGATGATGATGCCCAAGCAGCACACAGCTGACATAATTGGTATCAGCAACTTGATTGTGACTTAACTGAGTCACATTGAAGTTATTTCTACTAATTTACAACAAGTGTGCTGCTAGAGTGATGTAATACTACCGTTTGTTGTAGCAAGGTAACATCCCTTAGCAGTGAAATAATCTGAAAAACGATTTGATCAGGATTCTATTGTTGTTTGTGCTCCTCAAGCTCCTGTATGAAGGGCCAAAAACGTTTGGCGGGCCCGTAAGCAAAGACACTCCTTCCGAAAGCAATTTCAGAAATGTTAACAATAAGGAGAAGGTAGCCTCATGCTTCCTATCCAAATCGTTTCACTTGGGTGCCCTGGTGGTCACTCTTTTCCCCCATTATTTGTTATTTAATGTAATGTTATATTAAGTTTATTTTGTTGTGGTCATTTGATTGCTGTGTTAGAGAATTTGGCTGAAAGTAAGGGTTGTTTATTATTTGTTATTACTTTTACTGTCTGCCAAGGCCAAGGATAACATTGTTATTGCAAAGTTGTCTTTTTGAGTGCACTTAATTTTTAGATTGCTACTATTTGAAAAGTGAAAAATACAGTAAAAATCAATTTTTTATAATTCATTGTCGTTTTGCGTACCTTTGACTGAAATGTTTTTGATTAGTATCTCTATTTTTTTTTTTGTAAGACATGTTATTTTGATTGCTGTAATTTTTTTCTTAGTTTGTTCCTCATTTTCAATCATAAGTTTGAGGCGTGATGTGCAGTAAGTCGAACTGTTTTGTAGAAAAGTTAAGAAAAATATATGCATTTAATATATGCTAAGGTCTATTTCGTTTATCTCATTCAACCCAAAACGAGAATATTAAAATTCGAACTCATTCACTGAGGTTACTTAATTCATACTCGTTGATGAACCTTTTAATATCTATCCTTAATGTGGTTTTAATTTTTTAATTTATAATTTTTATTATTGTTCTTGCTAGAGTTCTAGTATTTAAAAATTATCTTTTGTGTTTAAGCCTGTTTTTTCTTATTATTATTTTTTCTAAAGCCTGAGGGTGGTATTTAAAGTGTTATAATAATTTAGCTTTTATGTAATTTGATTTTTTTTTGCAAGGTTTTTTTTCTATTTGTATGTATGTATTTTTTTCATGTGTTTTGTACCTTAAATATTGTATCTTTTTATAAATATATTAAAATCCCACAAAAACATGTTAACCAAACCTGCCTAAATCAAATTATACCTTATTTTTATTGTGTTAATTATGTTCTCTAAACCTATTTTTTTCAGTTCTTAGTGTTTCTTTTCCAATATTTGTACTTTTTCGATTTTTCTTTTTCTTCTTCCGATGTTTCTCCGTCCGAAATTTCGCTTTCTGGTTCCTTGTATATTTCTTCTGCCTTTTTTTTAATTTCTCCTTATCCTTCGCCAATCGTTTCCATTCTTCACTGCTTACTTCCCTATATCTACTCAAATCTTGTTCTAGCGAGTCTTTCCACGTTAGGCTTGGTCGTCCTTCTTTTTTCTTGTTGAATTTTAGTTTGTAAGCTAATTTAAGTGGATGTAATTCTACTCTTCTCAGAATGTGACCATAATAACTGATTCTTCCTACCCTTGCTCTCTTATTTATTGTTTTTCCTTCCAACAATGTCTTTGCATTAAATTTAATATTTGCTGGTTTCTTACAATGATTAAAAACACTTTTTCATCTGTGGGAGCAGGTAATAGAGAAGTGTAATCATTTTTATCACAGAATTCAATAACCGGCCCTTCACTCTCTTTCAAAAGTTGTTCCCAGACTTGTGTGCTTATTTTTTGCTCCTTTCTTATGTTTCTGTTTGATGAAACCTTTCAAAAACCTATGTGTCTTTTGAATACGCTGCCCAATGTCGAAATCATTCAGAATTATGAAGAATTCTCTGATTTCTTTTTCTGTGTGTTCTTTATCGGCTATCTTGAATTCCTGTCTCCGGTTACCTAGCCTATATTTGTATATCTAGATGTTTTTTTTTAAATTTTAATAGCTGTTTTTAGCCTATCAAATGCTTTTCTTCTGTTTGGAGTGGAAGGTGCTTTTGGAACTCTTATTCTTTTGTTGGCTGCTTTCTTCATTATTTTGACTTAATCTGTATAACATTCCTCAATAGTGTGTGTTTCCGTTTTAATCCGCCCTGCCGTAGATTTCAGTTCATCTTGGTATTTTCCTTTGATCTTTTTAACCTTTAGTAATTCTTAGTTGATCTTTTTTTAATTCTTGTTCGGAGTTTGTTTTCCTCACATTTTTTTTTCAAACTTCAAGCCTTATAGCTAACAGTTTTTGGTCTGTATTTTAATGCGTCCAATTGCCTGTAATATATCTGATTTTGAAATTTGTAATAGTTGGTGCGAGTACGTGATCTATTTGACTTTGTCTATTTCCACTTCTCCATGTAATTTCGGTGTTTTTGCCTATCTTTGATGATACATTTTTCAATTTTGCTGTGTAGAGAAACATTTTGAACATTTCTCCGTTATCGTTGAATTTTTTATGTCCTAGCTTTTTCCCTATCCATTTCTCGTCCTCTTGGTTTAAATCATCTGTACCTAATTGAGCGTTGAAATCTCCCACTATTATAACACGTTTGCGATTCTTTCTGTCTGCTGTGTATTTGTTCAGCGTACTTAGAAATGTGTTCTGCTTATGATTTGGCGCATATATTTTTCCGCGCATGAATTTTCTGCGTTATCTAATGCACATAAAGGGAATGTTGAATTTGGCAGAAAGTAATGAAATATTTCTTGTAAACTTAAGACAGATAACGCCTGAATCGAGCCTGTTGTATGAGAGACTGCGAACATTGTTGTATGGCGCATGAAAGATTGCAAGCAATTTCGTTGTTTACGCTTTCTTTGGCTTGGAATTAAACGAGCGTAAATTTTGAGTGTTTGTTAAAATTTATAACTTTTTCCTATGTACACATTCTTATTGATAGGGCCGGCAGAGGAGAAACTTTTAGATTTTCAACCAAAACTGCATATGGCCTAGCAAATCAAATACTTCTTTGGAAATTTGCACACCTTCTTTGTCCGAAAATGCTCGGCAAGGGCGTTCCTTTGCATTGCAGTATAAAAATCAGGACCCGGAAGCTGTGATTCGTAAACCATTATGATTGAAGAAAATGTTTGCAAAAAATTAACACGACTTTTTCCAGTGAAGTTTAGCTTGTCATCATGGTTGGGTACATTTTTCTCTTTGTTCGCCTTCAGTCCTTGCCTCTGCTCCACTTTTCGTTCTTATGATTTTCGCTTCCCAACTTTGCGAGCCACATTTATTCACAGAAAGATTGGGATTCTTCTAAATAATGGCCAATACCTTCTTGTCCATTTGTCGGGAGCATACTTTCCGATTTGTTCCACTTCCAACATTCCGATCCACTGTCAAGCGCTGGTCAAATGATTTGCAAACACAAAACACGGTATTTTAAGCTAGCCAAGTTTCTCCGAAAGATCATGTACCGATAACTTCGAATTTTGCAGCCGTTCGTACAAAATACGTTTGCGCACTTCCAATTGATTCGACGCCATTTTACTGAATTTCAAGAATGTAAACCGGCGCTGGTACTGATCTATAAATAGAATGAGTTAGTGAACTTGTACATTGAAGATGTAAAGCTACTCCCAAGCTCCCAAGCTATGTGGTTTTTTGAGCAATCACACTAGTTCTGGTAACTATGCTTTGACTACCGCCAAAATGATAAGCATTTTTATTTTGAAATCTTATACAATCTATAAGAAAAATAACATTAACCCGGAATTGTTAAAGTGCGTGTAATTAGGAAAATTCATATATTGTACTATTTAAACATTTTTATGTTTCAGTTTTATAAAGCAACGTAAATCACATTTTTGATTCATGAAGTATAACATTCATAATATCAAATGACAATCGAATAAATAAAAATCATTGTGAATTTATTATTCTATAACGAGTTTCAACTTGCAGCGTCACTAACCTCACGGTAATGGGGCATGTCACGGTACCTTCAAGGTCATACGCACCCGTATCAATATTGATCCATCGTGATAGCGTTATTTGCGTATATACTGTTCGTTGGCGCCGTCAGTCAAACTCGAAATGAGTTGACAACAAATGATGATGAAGATGATGAAAACAACCCAACAACCGGCCAATTGGACTTAATTGACAGTCTGCCGGAATTTCGGGAGAATGCCTTTCAATTTGTTTCAATTTAAGTCCCTACTTCATACAACCGCTTCTGATATGAACACCACACAGAAGGCAATAGAAAACCGATCATCAATCGACTATCAGCGCATTGACCAGCAGTTCGAACCGGACGCAGTTGCCAAGGGATTAAACGAAGATTAATTGAGTTGACAAAACATGCGCTCTTTTTTTTCAGCAAAGTAGAATTATAAACAGCGAAAAATGCATTGTCGTTTGGCCTCCCATCTATGCCGTCATTCTCGTCTGGCTCAAAATAGAAAAGGCAAACAACCTGCAGAACGATCCCCCAAAACTGCTCACACAAATAACTCGTACGTCACTTGTTGATTCGCATCGAAGTGCCTCCCAACGAACAGTTCAATTTGCACCTGCACTCAAATATTGACCAACAACTTTTCTTCTTATCTCATCCACAGGCGACTTCGGTCGTTACCAGGCGTTCCAGTTTGTGCTGCATCTGTTGGCCGCCGTAACGGCTGGCCTCCACATGTTGTCTCTGGTGACGGTGGCAGCCGTTCCGGAGCACCGATGCTTCATCGAAGGGTTGGATTCGGCCTCGTTCAACACTACCAGTTCGATGCTGGACTTCAACACACTTGGCGAGTACATTCCCTTGAACAAGGACGGTGAGCTGGAGTCCTGTTGGATGATGGATGGGCTGAACAAAACCACGTGCACTTCCTACGTGTACAACAACACCTACTATAAATCTTCGAGGGCAATTGAGTGGGATTTGGTTTGCGATCGCAAATGGATGGGGGCGCTGGCTCAGACTGTTTACATGCTGGGTGTGTTCACTGGGGCCGTCTGGCTCGGAGGTCTAGCCGATAAGGTCGGCCGAAAGAAGGTCTTTTGCTGGTCGGGTCTGCTGCAGCTGATTCTGGGAGTGGCGGTGGCTTTTACTCCGGAGTACTATTCGTTCTTGGTGATCCGATACTTGTATGGAATCTTTGGTAGCGCTGGTAGCTACATCACTGGATTCGTACTAACAATGGAGCTGGTTGGTCCAAGCAAACGAACACCTTGTGGAATCTCATTCCAGGCGGCCTTTGCCGGTGGTATAATCTTGGTAGCTGCCTGGGGTGCAGTCATCCACGATCGTATGCTGCTGCAAGTAATCTACGGTCTTCATGGTCTCTTACTCATCGCTCACTGGTGGGTCATGGATGAATCTCCCCGTTGGTTGTGGATGCAAAACCGAAAGCGCGAAGCAATCGATATCATTGCCAAAGCCGTCCGCATGAATGGGCGTGGTTTGAACGTTGACAAGGAGTACTACCTGTCCAAGGACAAATCAACCTACTCTGAGGAATCCACTCCGAAAAACACCGCAGGGCTCACCGATCTCTTCAAAACTCCCAATCTACGAAAGATGACTTTGAACGTGTGCCTCTGCTGGTTCGCCAACTCCATCACATACTACGGTCTCTCACTGAGCTCCGGTAATCTCGGGGGAAATCCTTTCCTCATTCTTTTCCTGATGGCCCTAGTTGAAATGCCCAGCTATATCTCGATCAGTTTCCTCCTTGACCGACTGGGCCGTCGTTCCATCACCAGTACTCTAATGTTGGCCGGAGGAATTTGCTGTATTGTAGCCGCTTATCTCACCAAGGGAAGCATCGAATCCACCACCATCGTCATGTTTGGCAAGCTATTCATTGCCGGTTCGTTTGCCGTAATTTACAACTACTCAGCCGAACTGTTCCCAACCGTAGTTCGCAACTCCGCTATGGGTCTTGGATCGATGTGTGCTCGTCTCGCCGGAGCCTCAACCCCGATGATCATCCTGTTCCAATCGTTCGATCCGAGGATCCCAGCCGTCATTTTCGGTGTCATCTCCTTGATATCTGGAACCTGGGTGCTGTTCCTTCCAGAAACCAACGGTAAAGCCATGCCTCAGAGCCTGCAGGATGGGGAAAACTTCGGTCGGGGTGATACGGCCTTTTCCAGCTGCATGGGACGGAACAAAACACACATGGAGGATATGCCTCCGGCGCAACAGATGGTACAGCTGCAGACAATCGATCGATAGATTGTTCTTCCAGATAACCAACGTTAAGTTTAAGGTCTGCTGAAGTTTAAGTCAAAAGTGTTCACGATAGGGCAGAGGTATTGAGCTGTAGATCGGAGAACAGTTTAACTATGTTTTAATATTTGAATGCTGTCTTCCAACTGGCAAACGTGGAATAGCCTAGCGATGTGCGATGTACGTACTGGACCGTACGAGTGAGGCGGGGTAGAGGGTCCCTTCGTATTGTTGATGCGTAAGTTTACCGGTGTATCTGAACCTTAGATAGTCTTGTTGAAAAGATTAGTGAAAATATATTTTAAATGAACAAAGAATCAGGAGGTGGTGGTTTTACTTTTGATGACATTTCACAATCGTTCAGGGTGGTTACGTTTATCAATATGGTCACCGTTTGCGGCTGCCACTCTCCAACCTCGGTCACGTCCAATTTTCGCCAGATCACGCTCCACCTGGTCCGCCCATCGTGCTCTCTGTGCTCCACGGCTTTTTGTGCCCACCGGATCAGTAGCGAACACCAACTTTGCAGGGTTGTTGTCCGGCATTCTTGCAACATGCCCTACCCACCGTATCTTTCCGGCTTTAGCCACCTTCTGGATGCTGGGTTCGCCGTAGAGTGCAGCGAGCTCGTGGTTCATCTTTTGCCGCCACAAACCGTTCTCATGCACACCGTCGAAGATCGTCCTTAGCAAGCGCCGCTCGAAAACTCCGAGTGCTTGTGGGTCCTAATCGAGCATAGTCCATGTCACGTGTCCGTAGAAGACCACCGGTCTTATTAGCGTTTTGTACATGGTGCATTTGGTGCGGGGGTGAATCTTTTAAGACAGCCGTTTCTTCTGGAGTCCGTAGTATGTAGGTACGACTTCCACTGATGATGCGCCTTCGAATTTCACGACTCGTATTGTTGTCAGCCGTCAGTAAGGATCCGAGGTTCGCAGTGCATCAAGGGAACCAGCTCTCTCTCTCTCTCTCTCTCTCTCTCTCTCTCTCTCTCTCTCTCTCTCGATGTAAATGGAATTCAAATCGGGACACTTTTGGTCAACTGTTGTTCTGGGTGTATAACGAGCTCTACCTTACCATTGGTTCATTGTTAACAGGGTTAGTCAAATCTTAACAACTCTTATTGTCTAATAGAAACACGTTTCAGGATCAAAATATAACGCAAACCTTGTCTCAAGGAGAACGGGCACCCAGCATGACTTGGAATGGTTGGCAACCCCCGACGAGAATTGATTGTAACAAAGGCAGCTAAGGCTCGTTCAACAAAACAAGATACCTTCTCTTTCGATATTGGTATTTCATGAAACTTATCATAGTCAGGCATACTTTTTTTTTTAATAAGATCGTGCGTTTTGTTGTTGTCACTCCGTTACTACAGATCCAGTGTTATTGCACAAAGAACCACATAGATGGAGTTTGGGAGTAGCTTTTTACATATTCAATGTACAAGTTCACTAATTCATTCTTTCTAGTTATAGATCAGTACCGGTGCCGCCCTTCTTACGGTATTCGGTGAGGGGGGAAGAATGATTAGTTTGACAATCATTGGTTAGAGATCGTGGTTACCTCTGCGTCTCCAACATTGCTAAGTGAAAGATAATTTTGTGTTAGTGAGGTAGGTTATTTTTAGATCATGGATTCACAGTGGTAAGTGATGGAATAAATGCAGAAAGCGCTATAAACTGGTTTTTATTTTAAATCTAGTAGTGATAGCAAGAGGTAAGTGACAAATTGCACGAAAGGGGATGGGCCTAGGATTGAAATTTTTGCTAGAATGAAAAATCAGAAGAGAAAGTGTTGAAAGTTCCGTCAGTGTACGGTAGGTTTGAAATAGAACAGAAGTATTGAAAATTGAGCGAAAGGGCATGGGTAATAGGGTGGCTCAACATGATCATTTTTTCAGAACAGCTCTTTTTTGGATCCATTTGGGGTCCCAAACAACCGTGTAAAATTTGGTAACGATTAGTTGTAGCCCTGCTTCCCGCATTGCGTTTGAAATTTGTATGGAAATTAGTATGGGAAAACATACTTTTTTGAATTTTCATTACTAGAGACCTCAGTTTAGCATGAAACCTTTAACTAATCAGTTAAAAGTATAGTCCAGGATGTGCCTAACAACTTTGTCCAAAGAAGTACTACGCTAAAACGTTCCTTAAAAAAGTTATAGGTGTTCAAAGATCGATGGTTCGAATTAATTGCTAAAAATGATTTGTTCTGCCAACACTGCCGGTGTATCAATGGAAGCCAGATTTCAATCCGCAATAACTTTGGCGTTTCTTGTCTTATCGATTTGGAATGTTCAGATGAACTACTCATAAACATTTGCACAACTTTATGGGTGTATTTGGAGATGCCCTCCCACCATGCCAACCCGCCCCCTCTCCCTCAATTCATAGTAATGGAATTACTGTTTCAAACTGAAATAACTTTAGTGTTTCGTATCTTGTCGAGTTGGTTTATTTAGATATGTTATTTAAAAACATTTGCTCTATCTCATATGCCCAGTTGTTAAAGGGAGGGGGCATACTATATTCTCTCCACCCCCAACTTCGGAGTTTCTCATCTAATGGAGTTGGTACGTTCGGATGAGCTATTCAAAAGCATTTGCTCAATTTATTTTTTGTAATTGAAGAAGAGGTACATACTGATTCCTCCCCCCTCAATAATATCGATGGAAGTAAAGTTACAGATTGAAATAATTTCTGTGTTTTTTAACCAGTTCGTTTATTTGGAAGGCTTAATTGCGTTAGCCTTACGGAGCCGATAATCATTGTCTGTGGTTTAACAAGAATAACTTAATACTACGTCTAGTAGGAATGGACCGATTACTCGCGGTTTACTCGAGGTTAAGGGTAATATTTTTTCAGGAAGGATCAGGTGAGGAGCTTGGGAGGGAGTTATTCTTGTCTCATCAAAGAGTTGTCGCCAGTACTATTGTGTTATGCAGGGTTTGCTTTTAGTGTTCGATCGTCTTGGTGACCATTGGGCGACGATAAGATTCATCGTGGTGAGAGGGGACGGGGGCAAAACAAACACGAACTACTAAAAATAAGAAAATACTAAGTGCACCCCGAACTTTGCCTTTCTTTCACGAACGAGGTTGAACAACTAATGAAAAGTTTCTATCATATTTGTTTCCCACATTCATGTACCTTGCTTTACTGCCGTTCTACTTATAATTGCCCCATGTTACTTTCCACAAAACAGCCAAAACTCAGATCAGTTTGTACCACGGAAAACGTGATGACATCAGGGAACATTATTAGTGGCTGGAAAACTCCTTCCAATCATATATTTCGTCATGAACTATAAATATGACATACCAGAATTCATTTTGTTCCATAAAACTACTGAAAATCTTGTCTAACGAAGTATTTCTAATAATCGTGGCACAAATTGACCTGAGTTTTGATTATTTTGTGGATAGTAACATCACGTGGGACAATTATGCGTAGAAAGGCAGTATAGGTTTTTTTATATTTGATGGAGAGCAAAAACACGCTTAGATATTATTAAAAATACAACACTGCTTCCTGACGCAAATTACGTCATACAAGGTTCAATTCCATCACCACACATTGAAATGGCATTTAAATCACTTCGGCATACAGATGCAGATAGAAAAAACGGTTTCGTTTAGAGCGCTTCATTTGTTTTAGAGAAGAATGAATGCAAACATTCATGCTATGCGTTCATATAGGTCTGGTTTGTAGCTATTGATCTAATCTATCATACCAAACGTATGATTGATTTGTTTGTATCGAAATCATTGACATAAGCCTATAAGACTGATCAATTTTGAAACTATCCGAATGTACCGCTCTATTAGATGAGAAACTCGGAGATGGTGGTGGAGAATATAGTATACCCCCCCCACCTTCCTCTAACAACTGGGCATATGAGATTGATTAAATGTTTTTGAAACAAACCAACAAACAAACCAACTCGACAAGATAAGAAACACTAATGTTATTTCAGTTTGAAACAGTATTTCCATTACTATGAATTGAGGGAGAGGGGTTGGGTTGGCATGGGGGGGGGGAGGCATCTCCAAATACACCCATAAAGTTGTGCAAATGTTTATGAGTAGTTCATCTGAACATTCCAAATCGATAAGACAAGAAACGCAAAAGTTATTGCGGATTGAAATCTGGCTTCCATTGGTACACTGGCAGTGTTGGCAGAAAAAAATATTTTCGGTATTTAATTCGATCCAACAATCTTAGAAAAGCTATAACTTTTTTTAGGGACATTTTAGCGCCGCACATCTTTTGACAAAGTTGTTAGGCGCATTATGGACTATACATTTAACTGATTAGTTACGTGATCCAAGCAAAAATGGGGTCTCTAGGGATGAAAATGCAAAAAAGTACGTTTTCCCATACTAATTTCCATACAAATTTCAAACGCAATGCGGGAAGCCGGTTTACAACCAATCGTTACCAAATTTTACATAGTTGTTTGGGACCCCAAATGAATCCAAAAAAGAGCTGTTCTGGCTTCATGTGGTCAAGTTTACGTTTTTTCATATAAACGGTGAGCCACCCTAATGGGTAAAGTAGTACTCGAGACTAAGGACATTACCTTTGCCTAACATCCCTGCCAGTGGGTAGGTCGAGGCACGGACGAATCCGCCACCTCAACAGGCAAAAGTAACGTGTTGGTACGCGCTCATGTACTACTGATAGCTTGTGATAGTTTCTAGCGGTAGTTCAGGCACTCTGTTTTGATGCGCACATGGGAGAGGAACTCTCTCCTTTTTGGGTTTGTTTTGATTCGCAACGCGTGAGAACACTCGAGCTTTTTTCTCGTCATCTCTAACGTAGAAACCTCGGACAGCGTTGCGATACGGGTCCCCACCAGGGCTAATATTAATGAACTGCCGAATTCCGTTGGATACGTCTTTATCAATCTGTGATTCGTATCGATTACATTTAAACAAGGTGGAACACGCAACTCCGTTCCGGATCTTCAACCACCTATATCATTATCAAGGTACGCTATGGAGGAAATACCTTCGGCTACATTCATCACATCATCTTCTCAAGAAAGCTTGCAACAGGAATTTTTCATACCGCATAATATCGAACTGTTTAATAAAGGTGTAGCTGGAATCAACGTTTCACCAGTATCATCATCAAAACTGAAGCAAGTTCACTATCCTCAGAGAAAATATTTAAATATTACTGACGCTTGACCTGGATTTGTTGAAACGAAAGGCGGTTGACTTTGATGAGATAATATTTCTGTTGAAAGAAAAATTTGCTGCGCCATAATGTTCAAGAGAATTTTCGAAAATACTCGTTGCAGTTCAAAACCAGACCACTCGAGCCAATCGATCCTGCTCTAATTCTATACAGTCGCATAGTGTGGCTAGTCCGCTGTATATGCTATACAACGCACCAGATGCGACACAATAGAATGCAAGCGGCATCGATTGTTGTGAGTGCTCTTGCTGTGGTATTGTGCTCTCAGGTATTGTTTACAATGCTCACAATTATGTGCTCTCAGGTATTGGTTTAGTCATATCTTCATGAAAAATGAAATATTGACCATTTATTTGAGGATTTTATAACTTTGATTTGGCACTAACAAAACTAAAAACGGTACACAAATAGCTCAGTATGTAATCGGCGACTAAACTGTTTGATTACTATTATGGCGTCTATTATGCCGTCAAGTACTGTTTTATAGCTTCGTAACGAAATGTCCGAATGGAAAAAAAAATCAATAGCGTTGTAAGGGAATGCTGTAGCTTTCATTTGCCGGGAACTGGAACATGAATCGGTTTACAAATGACTGAGAAACCGATGTGAAATTATTTGGAACGCGCACACACACACACACACACACACACACACACACACACACACACACACACACACACACACACACACACACACACACACACACACACACACACACACACACACACACTTCTCAAGCGATCTTAATACCCTTCCTTTTGGTGTAAGAGTGAGGCTTATAATGGCTTCTAAGAGATTAGTGAGACCAATATTGGCTTCAGTTCGTTTGCAGCTTTAAAGCCAAAGCAATATTAATTACTTGGCAGCTCAAGTTCGCTAAATATTTGTGTCTGTACGCATATTTCGAAAAAGGTATTTTTGTGATGCTGGAGAACCGTGAATGATTTATGAATAGGCCGTATTTTGGGCTGGAAATATACTGCAACATCGAAACACGTTTATTTTGGCAAATAGTTGTGATTTAAAAAATGCTTTAAAAATTGACCTTTGGGGCACTTTTTTCACTCCACCCTGAAGTTTTATCCAAAACTGACGTTAGAGCTTCAAGTTTTTACAAACATTGTATAAAGTATACAATAAGAAGCAAAATATGCATATGTTAAACGAAAATTTTAAAAATACTGTTTGAACCATTTTACCCCATATCTTTTAAACCGTTCATCCAATCGTCTTGCTGTTAAAGAGAGAGTTGTAAAATACTGAAAAAACATTTTTTTAAACATTTTGTGGAGACTAGACTAATTTTTGAAAATGTCGTATTTTCGAACATTATTCGAATATTATAAAATTAGATCGCAAATGTCTCGAGAACGGATGCTCTTGCGAAGATCATCAACAGCAGCTCTAAAATTATAAAATATTTCAGAAATCAGATTATGTCATCAAAATATGTTTATTCTTGCAAATATCATAATTTTGAGAACTACTCCAAAAGTTGGTGTTCTAAAAACATTTTTTTCTGATATTTCCCCATCCTTAAATCTTCGTTTAAATGTGAGCGATATCTTTTAATTCTCGCAGTCAAAAAATAAAATAAAATCAAAATATCGATTTTTGTTTTAGGGTATCGAGCTGGAGCTGCGTGACAGCTTGGTTGTCAAGACTAGACCTTCTCCCAACTTCACCTATACTATGACCAATATCTTAGAAGCAATAGCCTATGTTGGCCGCTTGAGCACTAATTTAAGTATTTAGTATTGGACCGTAGTATTTTTCAAAATTTCAGTTTCAATTTTCCCGCGATGATGTTTTGTTATGCAGTCGTAAGATGGAAGCTCCAATTAATACCTAAAGTAAGCCCCCAGTGCTGAAGTCATCTCTGTACCGTATGCAGTAGATATATAGATTAGAATAGAATATGTAAATTGCCAAACAATAGTTCTTAGGGACGACATTCAGGCCTTTGATGTAGTCTATGTTGACAACTAGTAGTACTGAAGTCAACCCCAATAGGTACTGCAACAAGATTATACACAAAATTTATTATTCATACAGCGAATGATATTTCTAGGCAATTGCGATGGTGCGCCTATGTTGGCCACTTACAGCACAGAGGTATCTTCTAATATAACTTCCAAACGTTTTAATTAGTATGCAATGAGCTTCCATTTTAAAGTGTGTTATAAGGGTCAGTCAGTCAGGTTGTTTTATGCCAATTTACCTTAGTTTTCCGATGATCCAGATTCAGGAGTCCCGTTCTAACATACATACCATCTTCCTTTCCATGATACTCCCTGATTTTATGAATTTTACCTGGGCAGCATTCAACTCTTGAAACCCGGAATGAACATTCGTTGCCTCACGGTGATACCTAAGTCGCGTGCAGGGTTTCTATTCCACCAGGTATTTGAATCTCACAACCGCTCACGGCCATGATTGTTGTTAAACCACATGCAGAGAGTGAGTAGCATAGAAATTAAAGGAGAATATTTTTAGTAGTAGAAGCATGCAGGGTTTATGTGGAATTATTGGTGATATTCTCATAACGACTTCTCGTTTCTCTGACTAAAAAGTTTGAGTCATTCCAAACCAACCATCAAGGAGAGAAATAAAAGGAAAAATACTGGCTTGAACCCCACATTACAGCCTACTCTACAGCTTGGGATCTAGTTGTTATCCCGAATATAAAATATCTCGAATAAGAACTAATTTAAAACTTTGAAAAGAACGGGTCTACCTTCCATTACTTTACTTTTTATTTGTTGTTCTTTTCTATTTATATATAGTGTGGTATGAAGGATACAATCTCATCACCTCGCATTACACCCGCCCACACACTTGAAATTAGAGCGGTTCGGTATTTGCCGTGTTTGAACTCTTTGAACTTTGCAAACAAGGAGGTAACCAGAAAACAATAACCCTAGGATACCCACTGGTACTAATATAAACCACTGATTTAAAGGGCGATACGGTCAAAATTTGGTCAATATCAACTTGACGTATTTCTTTCAATTTTGCATTTAAAAAACCTGAACACCCCTCATTTTGAAGGTGTGTGTGTGTGTGTAGAATGTTGCTCTTATTTTGATTTTGGAATTCACTCTTCAGTTGTCAAAATGCCGTCCAAGCAAGAAGAGCAGCGTATCAAAATTTTGCTCGCGCATCGCGAAAACCCGAGCTACTCGCACGCAAAGTTGGCAAAATCACTAAAAGTTGCCAAATCAACCATTACAAATGTAATTAAAGTGTTTGGGGAACGTTTGTCGACAGCCAGGAAGTCTAGATCGGGAGGAAATCGAAAACCGGAAGCCGCTGAGACGACAAAGAGAGTTGCCGGTAGTTTCATGCGAAACCCTAACCTATCTCTCCGAGATGCCGCAAATAAGCTGGGTATATCGTCTACAACCGTGCATCGAGCCAAAAAACGAGCCGGACTATCGACTTACAAGAAGGTAGTGACTCCAAATCGCGATGATAAACAAAATACGACGACCAACGCGCGATCCCGGAGGCTGTACACGACGATGCTGACGAAGTTTGACTGCGTGGTAATGGACGACGAAACCTACGTCAAAGCCGACTACAAGCAGCTTCCGGGACAGGAGTTTTATACGGCAAAAGGAAGGGGAAAGGTAGCAGATATTTTCAAGCACACGAAACTGTCAAAGTTCGCAAAGAAATATCTGGTTTGGCAAGCCATCTGTACCTGTGGCTTGAAAAGCAGCATTTTCATAGCTTCCGGGACTGTCAACCAAGAAATTTACGTGAAAGAGTGTTTGAATAAACGTCTGCTGCCTTTCCTGAAGAAACACGGTTGTTCCGTACTGTTTTGGCCGGATTTGGCATCTTGCCATTACGGTAAAAAGGCCATGGAGTGGTACGCCGCCAACAACGTGCAGGTGGTTCCCAAGGACAAGAACCCTCCCAACAAGCCAGAGCTCCGCCCAATTGAGAAATACTGGGCTATTGTCAAGCGGAACCTAAAGAAGACCAAAAAAACTGCTAAGGACGAGCAGCAGTTCAAGGCAAACTGGCTTTCTGCGGCGAAGAAGGTGGACAAGGTGGCTGTACAAAATCTGATGGCAGGGGTCAAGCGTAAGGCCCGGCAATTCGGATTTGGAAAAGCGGAAGCCTAACTGAATATTTTTCCTGAATTTTATACTAATTGAACTTGAAAAAGAAATTTAATTTGATTTTTTAAATAAACGATTTCACCGATTTACACGCGTTTTCCCTTGACCAAATTTTGACCGTATCACCCTTTATTCTACTGCTTCAAATGGTTTTTCTCAAGCGGGCCCTCCACGTCCTATCTCTAATATACCTGCCTGTCATGGCCTATCGTAAGTTACACTTTTCGGTGATTACGTGCATTACTTCGAACATTTAGGTAATCACCCCGATCAAAACATTCACCCTTTTCGAAGATATTGCAATTACATTGACTTATTATACCATTAGCAAGCTAGGTATTTTGGTTATTCAATCCATAAAATAAATGGATAAACAACAACATAAGTTGCCACGAAAATGAAGTGTACTTTTAGTCGTTTCCCTAAAATTGAAAGTAAGAAGTCGAGGAGTGAATTGCGGCATAACCCGCCAGTATCACACCTGATGTTAGTGCCTTCATGTAAACGTTCTACGATGTGGCAGTGAAAAAAGACTAGAATACGTGATACTTTCACTACTGGTAAAATTCTTGGTCTCACGTGCATGTTTAGAGCGTGAGATAAGCCCTCTCACCGTCAACAAGGTGGCAAATTTGAGCTACGAGCGGGTCAACTTATGAGAGAGAAGTTTTATTTAAAAAAATTGGAAGGACGTTGCGTCTTTTTATGCTAGAAATGTTCGAGGGTATTTCGTAACTTCTTCAGTCGTTAATAGGTTAATAGATGTCTAGTTCTTATGTGCTCTGAAATTCGTCGATGTATACTTCGTCTATCTTCTTTTGGATGACCTATCACTTTGTCCGCCTTAGTCCGTTCTTGTCTTCTGCGTAATTCAGTTAAATTCTATAGTTCTGTTGTGGAATCGTTTACGTTTACTTGTCTGTTCATTTCCTTCTTCTTATTTGTTCAATACTAATCTCTAAGTCGTTGAATCGCTTCAAAGTCTGACAGCAAGTGCAGCCTAACAATCTTGGTCTGCTATTAGATTCACTTTTCGGTGGCAAGGTAAAGCTTCATCACGCCTAGTCCCTATCTATTATTGAAAAAATATCAAGATAGAAGCCGTTAAAAGATTATAAACAATCCATTGTTTTAATGTTTGGTATTTTTATAATAACTCTTTGAAGTGAGATATAACAAAATAAGAATGGTGCCACGTTCATAGTTTTCATCAAACTTCTACTCAGTGAATCCAACAGTCGGTTCCCTACATATGTCAATAATCTTGAACACAGTGTGTACCAATATATACCTGTCTAGCTAGATTTATAATTAAGCGTGGCTTCGGCTCATCATGTCAGGGAACGCTAAGAAAGGTGCCGCAGCCAAGAAGAAATCCCGCATCATTATTACTGAGGAAAGAGCCCCACCAGACCGCACCAGCATTCAAGGCTCCAAGACAGGATGTCCGTTGGATCACATCTGTAAATCAGTGCATCAATGCCAGATATGTGACGCGGCATTAAATCAAAATATTCAAGATGTGATACTACCACATCAGGATATGTCTTTGGTTACCATCTCAATGCTGATGGCGTAGGTCCACCCATCGCGTCCAGATCACCTATCCGAGGGGAGGGAAAGTATCGATTTTCAAGGAATTTAAATTTGAATGTTAATTTTTGATTTTTTTTTCCCGGAAAAAAATTAGTGCATATTTTTGTCACAATTTTCACACATAGGGCCAGAACTTGTTCGTAGACAGTTTTTTGTACAACCAAAGGTTTTCTAGCTACAAATTATTAATTGAAGTGCTATTCAAAATGCTTACGCCCTTTTTAAAACTGCCTCTTGAGTCCAAAAATTTTTGGAAAAATACTCTTGGTCAAAAAAATACTTTGGTGGGTAAAACGTGTGTACAAATTTTTAATTAAATCGGAAACACTCGAAGTTGGTCAGTGAGTCATTTCGGCGGGAAACGCTCTAATTATAATACAAGTTAAGAGTTCTATTTTGCTAACGCAAATGACTGACTGTTCTTTCGCTGATTATCACTTTGTACTTGCTGCTTAAGACATTCTTGATACATCACAACCAGTTTTTTACCGAATTCACGTCGAGGTGTACGAAAAAATACGAAAAAGCTCTACTTTCTGGTGAATCCGAATCCGAAGTTCCAGGAGTGCTTTTCACAAACACCGGTTAAGCAAATCAATGTTGGCTATGTATGTTCGACTTAAGTATGTGAAATCTGCTAGATGAACAAAGAAAAGAAAAAACACGCCACTAGAACCTGAAAAAAACTCTTATGCTTTCGACAAAAAAAAAACACATTTAAGTGTTCGACCGGGTACCCGGGTAATGTCTCCGATCGGACCACAGCCACGGAAACCCGCACACTATCAAAATCTCGTGTAAATTTCTGTTCCTGAGACCGACATATGCAAGCGTCCTTTAGCGCATAAGAATGTGTTGAAAGAGATGAGAAAATAAATTCAAAAGAGCACATCTTTTTTCGAATTGCGTATGGTTCAGTTTCAGGATACATAATTTTACACGAAATCATTCTTTACGTTCTCCGACTATTACATCCCCCGACTTTACGTTCACGGACTATTTACAAACATGGATTAGGTCTCGTGTAAAATTCATAATTTTTAAGTGTGCGGATTTCTGGAAAACAGGTAAACCCAAGTGGGCATTACCGATAATGATAAAGCGGATGAGATTTTGAATCTAACAGGGCCAAAAGAGTTAAAATCGGTCAATAATAGACCTTTCTTGTGCTTTCTTTTTATTGGCTACCTTTTAATCTGTAGAGTATACTTTTCCCTGGGACCTATATTTTTGAAGCCTGTAACTATTGAAAAACAATAAAAAAGTGTTGAATGACCACTCCACCTCATATGCGCCCTGTGGTGAATACCCTTTTGGCCCTCCTTTTCCAACCTGATGTTTCTCTACTGTGGTGAGTTTCACGTTAACTTGTTAGCTCTTTACTCCTATGGGGAATTCCCATTAGCAGATGTCATTGCTCGCGTGAAACGTGGCGGAAGTCTCCCTACTCAGTCACTCCACCGGAAAGTCTGGTAACAAAGTCAGTGTTTGCGTAAAAAAGCCAGCTTGCTCAAAGCACCCTCTCTTTCATTTGTAAGGTCCAAATCACAGTGACGTCACACCTCAGATTTGACAGGTACTGATGCCCTTGTGTTCAGAAATTCGTGTGTGATAAAAAAGGACGGGGAACACGACGGGTAATGCTATCTCTTATGCTCTCATGGTCAACAGGTTAGCTTTTTTCGGTAATGAAACAGACACTTCGGAAGCATCATAAGGAAGTGGAATCGGAGGAAGATATGAAGAAAAAACGGAATGCCACGCAAAAAATGTTGGTCCAAATGTTGTACAGGACCTTATCAGAAGTGTAAAGAAGAAGATTATAATAAAACAAACATGGATAAATATTCATAACATGTTTTATTTAATTCCCTGAAAGTTTGAAGATGATTGGTAGAACGGGCAAATTTTGCCGAATATTTGTGTGTGTCGCAATTTCATTCCATACACCCTTTGAGCCCTAGATCCAGAAGATATATTTCCGGTCTAATGATAACATACGGTTTCACATATTTCACATAATTGCATCAGAGTACTATGCGTAGACTCTAATTCAGTCGTGTAACCTTTGATGCGTTGAATTAGGAATTCAGTCACTATTCTAACGTCCTATACTTGGTCGCAGTTGCAGTGAACTCATCCCGATAGTTACTACCTTCCTTGCTAACCATGTTGATCTTAAGATATGGCCCATATAATCCTTATGAGAAAAAGAGATAGAAGTTTATCATTACTACGCACCTACCTGTCACTACAACCAAAGAAACGGGGGTGAAAACTTACTATTCGCAGGTGGCCAAAGAGGGACATCTTTGGCACTGGGAACTCCTCTTATAGCAAACGATGTCCACAGTTCAACCATGGTCTTTGCCATTTCCCTGTCATCTGCATTCAATGGTCTAATCGGAAATAAATAGTGCAGTTCATCGGCATGATCCACCGCTCCTTTGTGTGGGAATGGAACGGCATACTTTGCCGTCTCTTTTTGCGTGCTCGCATAGTCAAAACTGTACAGGTAGACGTTGTTGGGATTCACGCGGGAAAAGGCATGGACCTCCGTCACCACCGGAGCCTTTACTCCATTAGTACTGCAAATCTGTGGGAAGTGTGTTATGATTATTATATCGATTTGGATATTGAACATTGATCCTACATCAGTCAAGCTGGCCACCAGACTATCCCAGCGCGGTTGATCGATTTCCTGCTCCTTGAAGTTGCTTCCCATAGCAAATGCCTCCATGGCTCCATCCAGTCTAGTTTGACCAAACTTTTCGTGCAGTGTGCGGACGTACAGAAGCAAGTCATGGGCATTGGTCAGTGACCTGGGCAGCGACGGCTGCATTCGATAAAGCTCATCCAATAGGAACAGACCATCCTGTGAAGTAGTTCCGGCCATGATCGAAATCTCCTTGCTAGCATATTGATGGTAATGCTTCGGATGTTGAGGAAATAGTCCCGAAGGACCTCCCACCACGATGTTAGTAGCTGCTACGTACGGAAATCCACGCTTCGCTATGGTTTCATTTCGATGGGCGAGAAATGCTTCCAGAAGGCTTCTAACGGTAGCTTCCTGAAAACACTGTTCAATTCTGGCGTCATCACAGTTCATACGTTTGGCTATGTCGACTGCCCCTTCCACTGGTGCATCTGCAATATGTCTTGGAACCAACAGCGAACCAGACTGGATGATCGCTTTTCGGAAAAGAGGAATCGGGCGGTTTTGAACCAGAGGACTGTGGAGCATTGCAGTGACCGAGGATGCTCCAGCGGATTGTCCAAAGATCGTCACATCGTCACTGTTTCCTCCAAAATTCCCAATATGCTTCTGAACCCATTCCAATGATGATATCACATCCAGCATTCCGACATTTCCAGGGATATCGTCACTCATGGTACTTAGAAAACCAAGTGGTCCCAGTCGGTACTGAATCACAACCAAAACGACGTCCGATTCAAGTAGATAGTCCGGTTCGAACATGTCTGCTCCTCCCGTATAGAACCAACCTCCATGAATGAACAACATCACCGGTCGTGTGGAATTCAACTGGAAATGAACAAATTGGTTACTCACAACTCTCAGTAGAAACTCCGTATTTTGACTCAAACATTATTCGAATACACCGATAAGGTGAGGCAGTCCTCGTTGTCTACATTGACATAATCCACTGTAATCTGGGGGCAACGGATTCCCGGCTTCGAAGCATCCTTGATTCCACTCCAGGGCTCCACAGCGACCGGGGGCTTAAATCTCAAACCTCCAACCGGGGATTGTCCGTAGGGAATGGCTTGAAACTTGTAAATGGGCCTATTTGACCACGCTGTGGTTCCGATCGAGCCCTGAACGGTTCCCAAGCCTGGGATAGCTACTGTAGGTGGTGGAATATGTTGTTCATCACTGTAAAACACTCGGATTAGGAAGATTAGCACAGTTAACGTGGATAACATTTCCGACGGGTGGGTCAATCGAACCGATCTGAACAGCAACCAACAGTCATTTGAATAAGGAGTGCAGTTATTTCGGTTCGCTGCTTTAGCGAGGAGGCAAAGGAGGCATGGAGACACAGCATTATCAGTATTCTGTCAGTTTCTATTGACCTGGTAGATAATTGAATAAATATTAACATTGAAATTTTGGTTCGGTTTGAGAGGGAACACAGTCATGAGTTATCGCATAATCATATGAAATTTTACCATTATGGTATGTGGGGTTAGATTAGGTGATTTTTTGATTGTTCAGTATTTGCGTCGATCAAAAACAACTAAATTAAAATATATGTATATATATATAAAAAAACAGAAATTAATGGATAACAAATTTCCCATCCCACGTCAGACCACAAGAAAATAATATATAAATAATCTAATTTTTACTAGCCTTCGGATGCATGACAATTTCATCTAGGAAATATCATAACATATCTGTTACTATGGGGCCAATTATAGAAGTCGATTCTACCGTCTTTTGATCGACAGATCTATTTTGCTATTGTCACGAAGTTTTGTCGATTTGGTCGACTCAATCGACAGTTAGAAAACCAGTGACTGATATGTCACACTTTGTCGAATAAAAGTTTGTTTTGATACAACGTGGCTGGGTAGATAAGTGGTTACCAGTTCTGCTTACTGGAGAAGATGGTCGGGAGTTCAATCCCAGGCCCGTCCCCTTCCTTGCCATTTGTCACTTGCCTCTTTCTATCACCTCTAGATTTAAGGGGGGATATACAGTTAGAATGACCAAAAATTTCAATTTTTTGCATAAAAAGTTAGTAAATTTCCCGTAGAATATGCTCCCAAAACCTTTTTTTCGAAATTCAAACTCCAAGTGTTTTGTTTCATCGTTTTTCAAAGACGCCTTCTTCGCGCGCAGACCGGTAATTAAAACTTTCAACGCGTTCTTCTCAAAACAGCATTTTCGGAGTTTATGCCGGTGATAACTCGAAAACTAATTATTCGATTCGGCTGAAAATTATAGGATTATTTGATTATAGTATTACCTTCTGTATGAATTAAAAATTATTGTAATATTTTATTATTAAATATGAAAAAATATGATAAAATGGCTGAAAAAATGTGGATTTTTTCAAAAAAGTTACGCCAAAAGTGCATTTTTTTTTCTTCTAGATATTTTTTAATTCATCTACTAACTGTAAATGTAAATAATGTAATGTTTTTGGGTAAGAAGGTTTCAGATCAAAACTGCGACCAGGAGAGCCGGCACAACCAAACTTCAACGACTTTTTCAACGCACTCTAACGGCCGCCATTATATTGAAAAGAAAAAAAAAAATTTGTATAATACATGGATACACTTATAATTGTGAAAAAGTTTCGATTGGTTTGATCAAAAACTACCTCTTGAAATTTTTGTTTTAAAAATGAATTTTTTTGCTCGTTCTAACTGTATATCCTCCCTCAACATAACAGCAGTTTACTGCGCTTTCTTTCATTGAAAATTTGTTGCAATTGAAAAGGACACGTTTTAACAAAAGCGTCTATTTTTATTTCGTGCTCAGCACAAACTGACTCTAGTGGAAAAATCACGTTGCTCATAGCTACCATCCTAACTCATGCCTACTGTGATTAATATTTCAAATCTAAATATGCTATAATGCTATAATATAATATGGTTGGTTGTGAACTCTACTAATCTACAGTAAATAGAACTAGTGATCCTCAGAGTACAGAGATATGCGGAAATTCAATCCGTCGGTTTGGCAACGGTGGTCGTTTTGTTTACAAAATCTGCTAACACTTCCGCAGAGTAAAATGTTACAGCTCTGTGCGTGACTTCGTCGTTGTTAGCTTCCATTGTTAACATTTATAACGTACAAGTAATTTGTTTATTATATATTAAAAAAACCATCAACTATGAAGTGTATTACAAAGTTTTGCACAAACCGCCGACGTGGAAAATCATCGGATTGCTTTTTCCGATTTCCCAAGAATGCCGAACACTGAAAAAAATAGAATAGGCTATAAGGGAATCTGTGAACCAAACAAACAGACATAATTAGACACTGGAGCAGAATTCTCCTCAAAATACTGACAACACGGCACCAGTGCAATAAATTGACTAAAATGAAAAATGGCCTTCTGTACAAATTCCGACAAACTTTCATCTCAGCAACACAAGCAACATTATCGAACACAGAAAATAATAAAATGTTATGTTATTATTACACCACGAGCTCTGCAGAATACGAATGATTTATTTTTAATTTTTGAAGCGTAACATATATAAACCATTTATTTTAACTCAATTTCAATACCTAGCAATCGAAACACTTCATCAAACAGTAAACATGCTCATTTGGCTCAGATTTTGACAGTTCTTGCTGCTCGATTGGCTCAACATGGCCGCTTCCGCATATCTCTGTACTCTGAGGATCACTAAATAGAACATATGGATGCTAATATCTCCCTCCTAAGAAAGAACATAGTCTTGAAAACGTTGTGGCAGCTTGACATTCCGTTTTGGGTTCGATCGTAACGGCGTAGAACAAGTGGATGGTCCAGGTTGAACGGTTACTTCAGGCTCGGATGCATCGTTCGGAATGTCAGGTAACTCTCGTGCTGATAGGAAAGAAGAATCTTCACCAGCGTCTTCGGGTAGCTCCGCATTGGATGTCATCCCAAAGTCGTCCCAAAGAATACACAGTGGTAGCTCAATTTCAGCTTTCTCCTGTTTTCCAGAGTTGTTGGTCCGAAGTTAATCGATGTGCGAACGAATCAGCCGCTTCCGTCCAGATGGTGCATCGAGAAGTACCTTATAATGCACATTTCCAATCGTCTCGATGATGACTCCGGATTGCCACTTCCACTGGTGTTGTTTTTGTGTACCTTCGCGAATATCGGTGATCCTGCTGCAAATCTTCGTGCTTGTAAAGGCTTGGCTGCTACGGATGGGTGTTGCAGTGCATTTGAAGGCTTCAGCAGATGCAATGTTGTCCGCATTTTTCTTCCATTCAGTACTTCAGAAGGGGACTTACCATCGAGCAGGTTGGATGGAGTGGCTCGATACACCTGCAGAAAGGTTTGAAGTGCAGCAGATGCTGGTAATCCTGAGCGAAAATCGTATCCAGTAAACTGGGTTCCGTTATCGGAGACAATTACTTTTTGTACTCTGAACCTGGCAAAGCTCTCGTTAAGGTACTCGATCGTCGCTGAAGCAGTCGTTGATTTCGGCTGGAAAATCTCTGGCCACTTTGAAAATGAATCGATAATCACCAGATAGCTAAATCCATTGGTCGGTCCGGCGTAGTCAATATGAATGCGCTCCCATGGTCCTTCTGCGCTCTGCCACGGATGTGGCTCTGCTTTTGGTGGAGATTTTTGCGCATTTGCACAACAGGAACAGCGTCGAATGTACTCACCGATCTCGTCGTCGATCTTCGGCCAGTAGATGACACTCCGAGCGATGGCTTTGACTCGCTCGATGCCGGGATGACCTCGGTGTAGTTGCTTCAACAGCTTTTTCCGAAAACACTCTCTAATCACCAGCTGTTCCATCATCATCACGCATCCTTGTACTACGGATAATGATTCACGCCGGTGGAAAAACGCCTGCAACGCTGGATCATGAATTAATTTTCCGTTCTTCGGCCAGCCGGAGTTGATGTACTGGACGAGTCGCTGCATGATTGGGTCTTCCGACGTAGCTTTTTGCACCACATGGAACGTGACTGGTAGGTGTTCGATCTTGCTATCCAGAATGCACTGCTAATCGGGCTCGATGTTGACATTTGCTATCACAAATTCTTCCTCTGGTCGCTCGTGGTTACTGATGAGCCTCGATAGTACATCCGCGTAGCCGAAATTGTTGGTAGATACGAACTCGATGTCGAAATCGTACCCAAGCAGTGTCAGTGCCCAACGCTTCAAACGGTTTGCCGTGTGGATAGGAACTCCTTTCTTCGATCCGAAGACTTTCACCAGTGGCTGATGGTTAGTCTGATACTTGAACCTTCGTCCCAACAGCATGCGGTGAAACTTGGTGACAGCAAAGATCAGAGCGAGCGCCTCCTTCTCGATTTGCCCGTAATTTTTTTCAGCCGCAGAAAGAGTTTTGGACGCATGCGCAATTGCCTTGATACGACCGTCCGGGAAGCGATGCATGATGACCGCTCCAATGCCGGTGTTGGAAGCATCACCCGCCACGATGATCTCAAACGATGGGTCATAGTGGGTGAGTAGTAGGTCTGACTGAAGAACTTGCTTGATGTCGGTAAAGGCTTGTTGGCATTCGGTACTCCAAACGAATTTCGTATCTTTTTTTAGAAGTTGATCCAACGGTCTTCGAAGTTGGTGCATTTCAAGGATGAATTTTCCGTAAAAATTGACCGCGCCCAAGAATGATCGCAGTGTAGAAACATCGGTTGGACGTGGCATCGTGGAAATAGCAGCTGTTTTCTCCGGGTCTAGACGTAGTCCATTTGCGTCGACAATGTGCCCCAGATATTTAATTTCCTGCTGGTAGAAATGGCACTTTTCCAGCTTCAGATGGATACCATATTCCTGCAGACGATTGAAAAGGGTGCACAGCGCCTGATAGTGTTGCTCCTCTGATTTGCTAAAGATGATGAAATCATCCAGGAATACTTCCACGCCTTGAATTCCAGCAATGGTGTGCATTAGTTGCTGGAAAGCGCCGGGTGCTGACTTTACACCAGGAGCCAGCCTGTTGAAGTTGAATAGGCCCCGATGTGTGTTGATTGTGAGCAGCCGCTTTGATGCGTCGTCGACTTCTACCTGTAGGTAGGCATCCGACAGATCGATGATGCTGAACACCTTGCTTCCGGCCAACTTCGAAAAAATGTCACCCGGCGTGGGAAGAGGGAAATTGTGCGCTTCCAGCATCGAGTTCAACCCAGTCGAATAGTCGGCGCATATCCGGATTTTGCCACCCGGTTTCCGAACTGCAACGATAGGAGCTACCCAGTCGGAGTAATCTACTGGCCAGATAATGCCCAACTGCTGCAGACGATCGAGCTCCGTGTCGACCAAAGAAATGACGTTGTACGGAACTGGGCGTTTGGGTCGAAAAACGGGCCTGGCATCTGGCTTCAGGTGAAGACTGACTTGAACTTTCTGGCAATGCCCAAGTGTGTCCTGAAAAACTGCATAAGGAAGTGCTTTCCAGAAAAGGAATTTGAATTGGATTGATTCACCTGATTTACGAACGATGACAATGGTTTCGTCCACATGTCGAAGAGGTCCATCTATTCCGAGCCGAGCCGGTTGAGTCCCTTGACTGATGTGACTCGGCACAGCCCAGGCTTGATGACGTCGTTGACTCCTACGAGACAGGCGAATTCCCCCAGTAGCGGAAGAGGATCTTTGGATGCGGAGAGTGCTTCGCAAGTCGATGGCTTGAGTGTGGGCGATCCGACCTTCCTCCACGTATTTTCACTGATGATGGTTATTGGCGATCCGCTGTCGAGCTGCAGTGTGGCTTGACGACCATTCATCGTTGTAGTGACGAAACGGGTGAGATTAGCGGTGTGGTTTACCGCATGAACGATGTTGGCTTGGTACTTCGTCTTCTTCTGATGTTTCTTACCCTTTTGGTTGGAGTTGTCACCAGCTGGCGGGTTTGAGGACTTGGTGAAGCAACCGCAGTACCCCTCCTTGTGTCCCACACGGTTACAAGATTTGCACAGATGGCTGCTGTATGTGCAATCCTTGACAAAGTGCATTAGTCCGCATTGCCAGCAAACTTGGAAACTTCTGCTGGTCTCTTCTTCTCGCTGATGGCGTGTACTGCAGCTTTCGAGCTGGCTGGATGCTCAATCAAGCTGGTGTCTGCCTTCAAATTAACAAGCTGCTGGAATTCGTCGATGAGAGTCTGAAGAGTCACTGGCGCGTCCGGTTTCTCGTCTTCCATCCGGGTGAGCAAGCTGGTCCGAATATCTGAATGCTTGGATGCCTTCAGTCCGGTTACGAAAACCAGACACTTGAACTGGTCGATAGTTAGGTTCGTGAAATCGAAATCTTCACAGGCTCGGTTCACCCTTGCCGTAGGTGATGATGTCGTCCCCTTCGCTTTTCGCCAGCTGGAGACACTGGAACCGACGGCGGAAAAGTGAGGTGTGTTCACCAAAAATTTTGGTTAGCGTTTTCACGGTGTCTGCGAACGTTACATCCTTTTGGAGCCTTGGAAGGACATAATTCAAATACCGGCTGTGGGAAGCGGTATCCAATTTTCGCAGTAAAAGCCGTGCTTTAGCTGCATAATCCAAGTGCTGCGCGTCACTCTCGAAAAGGTCGGTATAACGTGAGAACCATTTTCCGAATGTGATGCCGTATTCGGGATCGAAAGCAAACTCGCTGATGTTGGAAGAAAGGGCTTCCAGCGTGTGTTCCGGATTTGGCTGTCCGTGAGGCTGTCCGGGAGCTGCAAACCACTGCAGGAGTTGAGTGATTTGCATAATCGCCGTTTGCATGTCCTGGATCGCGTCTCCGGCTAGTTCTCCTCCCCCGTTTGGCATTTTGGATGTTACAGATTAGACTTCGATTTTCAATTTTCACTAGGAAACCTCGTCGCCAAAATTTGTTGCAATTGAAAAGAACACGTTTTAACAAAAGCGTCTATCTTTATTTCGTGCTCAGCACAAACTGACTCTAGTGAAAAAATCACGTTGCTCATAGCTACCATCCTAACTCATGCCTACTGTGATTAGATTTAATATTTCATATTCAAATATGCTATAATGCTATAATATAATATGGTTGGTTGTGAACTCTACTAATCTTCAGTCAAAAGAACATAGGGATGCTAATAGATCGTATCGCTTACCACAGTGCTTCCATGATCTAAAAATAACCTGCCTCACTAACACAAAAACTATCCTTCCCTTGACAATTGAGGAGACACAGAGGTCAACACGGTCTCTAACTACGATTGTCACTAATCCATCCTTCTCCCTTCCCCCAAAGACCTTGAGGGGGTGGCCGGTGCCGGTACGGACTAGAAATACAACAAATTAGTAAACTTTGTTCATTGAAGACAAAACTACTTACAAGCGCCATCATTGACTGAGCAAGGTAAGAAATGAAAAGGTAGCAACAGAAGTAGCAAGCCATGATATTCTAAGTATTTGTTAGAAGAGTTATAGTTGTTATTTGTTCAACCTAAGCAGACGTGTTGCCTTGTACCCTGAAGCGGTTATGGGCCCGAATTCGTCAAGTTTGCATTGAAAACGGAAAATTTCTGACAAGTGAAGATTGAAAATGGGAAAAGTTGGCATAGGCGTAGCCAGAGAAGGGCAGAGGGGGCCGTTGCCCCCCCCCCCCCTAACTGTTGAATCAATTTTTATAATTTTAGTGTTTGCTTCAATTTTTTTAATTCTAATTTTTAATGTTTGATAGATTGCCCCTTTGCCTCAAAGAAAAAGCCCGAAGTTGCCTCGATTTTGTGACAAAATGTAGCAAAAAGTGGAATCAATGAGATTTTTTTTTAAATAGTAAAGACTATTTTTTTTCTAACATATGATATTCTACGGGCTACACGAAACGACTTATATCCCAGTTTCAGAGACAAGACAGCAGTTGTTTTATCCTATTGGAAGATTTTATCCGTAGCTATAAGCATGAGTAAGATAATAAACACGATTGACCACCAGAGGCTGCTACTCCGTGTTTGCCGGATGAGCTGTTATTACACAGAGAACCACGGAGAAGATGCTTGACACTAGCATACATTCACAATGTGCAAAAACTGGTGATCTCAAACTAACGCAATAACCAGCGCCTGCTTCGCCCAAATGCAGGTCAAATAAGGGAAGAAAATTTCAAAGGAAGGGAAACACTAACGCGATCCTACGTTTGATCTAAATATCCTTAATTTCCTAGATATAACCCACCTCAATTTTTTTTTAATATTCATACCTATTTCTGATTTGAACCTATATATACAAATAGTGCTATTGGAGCCAATCACAAAATGGGGTCGTGGTTTACTTGCTCCAGGATATGATGGTACGGTGAGCATGGCAAACCAATATTAATTGTGATCCCCACCACCGAACCACCATCCCGGCGAACCCCCACATCTCACCAGGAAGCATTTTTGTTGTTTATTTTTCTGTGCTCACTCCATTACTCACATCGCTGAATTATAGATAACCGAAACAATACGAAACGCGCCATATAACAAAATAGTGCGTAAAAAAGCACCGACACAACCTTTCACAGCCGATGCTCGAAGCACACTTTTTTTGTAAACTTTGAATTTTTACAACTGTACCAATCCTATAGAAGCTTCTCAAGAACAATATATGCGAATCCACATAAAATTGAGATTTAGGGATTCGGTAAAAGTAAGAGTGTATAGATGCATTTCATGCCTTCTGGCAACTTTATGCTTCTATTTATGTCCAGGCTCATTGGTTTAGCATCAAACGGAGGAGACTTGATCCTATACTTAATGATATCATTATCTCCAATCCGCTCAATCAATCGCTATGTTTTGTGATACATTGGATGGGTTAATATGATTTGAGACAACTCAATAAAGACGTCATACAAATTTTGTCTCTTGACAGGCAATCTGTGAAGTCCCGCCTAGTACCTTATAGTAAGATGTTCAAAGGTGGACCGGAAGATTCGATGAACTATCTCAAAGATTTTTTTCTTTTTCTATGGGAGAAAAACGGTATTTTTGCGGTGTTGCTTTGTCAATATATACACTGAAAATTTATTTGCGTAAATTAGCTAACACTCGTTTCGTGAACTTGGATTCGTACTCATATTGGTACATGTTGGTATTGCTCTTCGGGTGTGCTGAAATCAATGATTTAATTTTATTTATTTTTTATCAATTACATACTGAGTCGATGTAGAAGGTCCGTCAGTCAATCATGCAACCACCAGAGTTTCTAGTTTATTGATTACAAAATATTCGTAGTAGTTTATATTGTTTTCGTACAATGCACGAGTGTTCTTTCTGTGGCAATAAATGCTTCGTGTTTTAGAGAATTACGCGTGTGGCATTGAGTACGCAGGTAGCTTTTTGAAAACTACAAATCTACTTACAACGAATACAATGAATAGATTTGCTAGTCCTACCTTCGAATTCGTAATAAAATCAAAATTTAATTTTCAGTGTCGTGGAGGAACAGTACATTTTCAGTAAAAACTGTGCACAAACTCGGTGGTTATCCTATACAATCCAACACGATTGTAAAGTGAATATTTCGACACATGACAGTACCCGCTAGATTTTACCTTGGTTACTATTTAATGCAGTTTGATTTTGAAACATATGAAAAACCTAAGGTTTTTAAAATCCTTTTGGTTTGTTTAATTCCAGAACAAGCCTAGTATTGTTGATTCTTGTTGCCAAAATTTTACGGGTATTGTAAAGTACTTGTCACAAAGTGAGGGCTCGATTCCTGCTGCGTTGTCCGTTGTATAATGTTACGTGTTCAGTGTGTGCAACCGCTGGTTGAAGACGGTGTAATTCTCTCTCTCTCTCTCCCTCTCTCTCGCCCTCTGTCTCTCTCTTTCTAAAAAAATATCTTGCCCCACCCTATTTGAAATCCTGGCTACGCCCATGAAAGTTGGAGTAAAGAAACTGAACGACCTGAATTATTCCGGCTTGAAGTTTGAAGTGGAGCTGTTACTGGTCCGTGAGAAGCTATGGAAGTTCGTGGACCCTGGTGTTCGACCGACGGAGCGACCAACGAAGCGGCGGTTCCCGGTAATGAAGTGGATCTCACTGAGTGGGACAATGGAGACAAACGGGTGAGGGCCACGATTGGGCTGCTTGTCGAGTCAACCCAGTACAGCCTCATAAAGAAGACAACGACCGCAAAACAAGCTTGGGAATCAATCCATGGTGCTCACGAGAAGCAGGGACGAACCAACAAGACGACAATCCTCAGGAAGGTGATGCGGATGGAATACGTTGACGGTGAAGATGTTGAAGCGTACGTTAGCCGGATGGAAGATCATTCCGAGAAACTCGCGTTCGCTGGTCAAGAGCTCGACAAGGATTTGAAGGTGAACATCGTGCTCAGCAGTCTACCGGATTCGTTCTCTATTCTGGTCACTGCTTTGGAAGGACGTCCGGATGCTGATCTGACGATGGAGTTCGTGCAAGGTATGCTGGTAGATGAAGTTCCTCGGCGCAGAAGCTCAGGAGGAGTGGAATCAGCATTGAGAACGGAATTCAAGAAGAAGCCAGTTATGTGCCATTTTTGTGAGCAGCCCGCAAGCGCAAGGACTGCCGACAGTGGATGCAACAGCAGAAGCCAGAAGAGCACGTGAAAAGTTTTTCGAAGCAAAGAACCGTTCAAAAAGCGCAAGAGGGGGGGGGGAGGAGCAGATACAATGGAAAGGTGTTGGGATGTGCCTACAATGTGATGGTGGATTCCAAAGGCGACAAGAAGATCTGATCCACAGCGATGTATGCGGCCCGATGAATACTCAAACTCCTGGTGGATGCAGATATTTCCTGACGCTGATTGATGATTTCAGCAGATTCATGGCGGTATTTTTCCTGAAGCAGATGTCAGAGGTGGTCAGTTGTTTCAAGCAATTCGTTCACGCTACGGAGAATCGTCGGTTTTAGAAGGAAACCGAAAATTCTGAAATCGGATCAAGGAGGAGAATTCAAGAACCACGAGATGGAGTTGTTTACCAAAGCAATAATTTACGACGGCGTACACCCCCCAGCAGAACGGAGTTGCTGAACGAAAAAATCGATCGTTGGTCGAGATGGCGCGGTGTATAGTGCTGGATGCGAAGCTACCGTACAAGTTCACGGCGAACTATTGGCACTTCCGACGGCTGCTGTGAATCAGACGTCATATGAATTGTGGTACGAAGAGAAACCAGATTTGAAACATTTAGAAGTTTTCGGGACCTCTGCCTACGTCCATATTCCTAAAGAGAGAAGACCGAAGCTGGACCCCAAAGCCGTGAAGATGATCTTAGTTGGATACTCGGATAGCCACAAAGGGTACCGGCTGATTGATGCGAAGACACACAAGCTTGTAGTAAGTTGAGATGTACGATTTGTTCCAGATGTAACGGTATGCGTTGATGAAGATGAAGCGGTCGTTGAGTACGAGTTCCTAGAGAATCAAAATCCTGCACGGAAGATCCGCGATCCTGCCAACGATATCAAAGAAGAAAATCAAAGCGTTATTTCGGATGAAGAATTTTTCGAGATGGTGAGTGGAAACAACACCATTATGACGGATGATGAAAGTTTCGCTGAAGATTCTGGAGATTATGTGGAACAGGAGTAGCAGGACGAAACAATTAATGATTCAAGAGATGTGAGACGGTCATTGAGGAACAACAAGGGAGTCCCCCCTCCACGTTATCCTGGAGCAGCTCTTGCAGTTCACACTGGGCTAAAAACAGTTCACACTGGGAAGAGTGGAAAGCTGCCATGGAAGAGGAAATGAACTCTCTGAGAAGCAATAAAACGTGGGTCATGGAGGACCTACCTGCTGGTAAGCGCCCTGTAGGATATTAGTGGATTTTTAAGTGGAAGGAGAATGACCAAGGTGAAGTGGTGCGGTACAAAGCGCACCTGGTAGCGCAAGGCTACACCCAGAAGTACGGATGTGACTACGACGAAGTATTCGCCCCCGTTGCGAAGCAGGTAACCATGAGAACACTGTTGGCTGTTGCTGGGAGACGGAACTTACTAGTGAAGCACGTGGACGTAAAGACAGTGTACCTCTTCGGCGAACTGGATGAGACAATTTATATGAAGGAGCCCCCTGGCTTTGAAACAAGTTCAGGATAATTTTGCTGCCTGAAGAAAAGCCTTTACGGACTCAAGTAATCGGCCAGGATGTGGAACAAGAAAATTGATACCGTTTTTCGCCGAATCGGATTAAAACCCTCAAATACAGATCCGTGCCTGTACGTACGGTTGAAGGAAGGTAAATATAGCTATATTCTATTATATGTGGACGACATGCTGGTGATCACACCGAGCCAGGAGGAGCATAGCGAGGTGATATCGTATCTGGAGGAAAATTTCTCGCTGACGATCCTGGGAGATGCGAAGCACTTTCTTGGGATCCAAGTTGAACGCACAACTACAGGATTTTCATTGAGCCAGGAGACGTACATTAAGAAGCTAGCGAGTCGTTTCGGATTGGAGGATGCAAAAGAAACCTGCAAAAGTACCGATGGAGCCAGGCTTTCTTCAGCAGAAGGAGGAGAGCGAACTGCTACCTTCGAACGACAAGTATCAAAGTATGATCGGCGGTCTGCTGTATGTCGCAGTGAACACTCGACCGGATAACTCTAACTCGGCATCGATCCTCGGAAGGAAGGTGAGTTGTCCAACAGCTGAAGATTGGAACGAGGCAAAACGAACATTACGGTACTTGAGTACGACGTCCAACCTGAAGCATCAACTGCAATGCGATGGTGATGAACTGACTGGTTTCGCGGATGCAGACTGGGCCGGGAATGCGAGCGATAGAAAATCGAACACCGGTTTCCTGTTCCAACTTGACGGAGCACCAATTTCATGGGCAGCGCGGAAGCAATCATGCGTGGCTCTTTCAAGCACGGAAGCGGAATATATTTCTCTGGGGGATGTGGGCAGGAACTACTATGGATATTGAAGCTTTTCAAGTCAATTGGCGAAGAGGTGAAGTATCCGGTGGTCATTGGAGAAGACTGTAGTAATGTAGATAAATGCTGAAAATATAAAAAATATAATTAGATTGTAATAAAGACTCACCAATATCAAAGATTACCAATATCAAAGATTATTAATTATCTAGAACCGAGTAATCAAAACAAAATACTGACGTTTCTCGCTTTAGTGCACTGTGAATGAATAGTATTGGACGATCTTCGAAAATATATCGATACATAGTTGGTTGGAGAGGTTTAATGTGAAGATTTATCTGAAAGCTGATTGGTTGAAAACCAAGGTGTTTTGACATATAGGTATGCATAATTCGATAATACAAACGCATCTGTGGAATGATTCTCAGAGCGAAACTATATTCCTTGCAAGACGAGAGTTCAACTGTGTTCTAATAAAAATGCTTCATAGCATACGAATAAGTTACACGGTGTGTGTGTGTGTGTGTGTGCGAATTATGATTTTAAGCTAATGGTAATGGAGAGTATGTATGTGTTGACTAGGATCAGCTCTCAGTGAAAGGTTAATTCGAGGTGTTTGTATGTGTGTGTTTGTGAAGGCTTTAAAAAAAAGTAAGCTAGCCAACAGAATCTCGTTTTGGCTGACGGCATTCAGGAAACTAGTGTTCCAGCGTACGGCGTGTCGAGTCCGAGTGTCGAGACAAAAAAAATGGACGGCGAATATCCAATCGGTCACCACAAAGACAATCAAGGTTGTATCAAGCAGCTGAAGCTTGATTCTGTCCAACAACGCTCGAAACATGTGGATACTCGATACCACTTTATCAAGGACCTTTATCGAAACGGAACTATTGACGTAGTCTACATTCCTACTAACGAGATGGTGGCTGATATCCTAACCAAGCTGATGTATTCTGTAAATTATAGCATAAGGATTTTGAATTATACCTTCGATATTTTCATTATATGCATAGGCCCATTTGAGCTATAGCCAGCGAAGGCTGTCAGTTATTGGAACGATCTGAAACTGAACCAAAAGTAAACAAAATCGAAAATATACGAGGCAAAGGTCTCTTTCTGAGTTCAGACACAGTACAGTGCACAAGTGTTTTAATCATCTATATTTTTTACGATATCACAGTATTGGTGAAGATCGACGAAGAGTGGACAATAAACAAGCCACTGGGACGTGTGAAGCTGGAATATTTCCGGAATAAGCTTGGACTTCAAGTTGAGGAGGAGTTAGAAGAGTTAGAAGAGATAAATAAAGATATTCATTGTTATTTGTTCAACCTAAGCAGACGTATTTCCTTGTATCCTGAAGAATAAATACAATAATTTCGCAATAAATAAATTGACAGAAAAAAAAATATTTCTCGCAAAAAATGTCTAAGCCTATTAAAAACAAAACCATCAGTTTGAATACCTTATCGAGCTAATTTAAATAAATGTGGAAGCGTCAGATGCTTTTGAGGCGTGGAGTCAGCAAAACTAATGTCAAACAGAAGTGGTAGTGATCAAGTGCTCCATTTATTTGGACCAAGAATGAACCTTGGCACTATGGTACGAACGAACGAATTTTGCGACAAAAATCTATAACTCGAAAATCATTAACTTTTTATTCTTATGATAAAGAGGGTTTTTTTCTCTTATAGAATTGTAGATATTTTAATTTAATGAAACTTTGCTGAAATAATTTAACTTTTATCTTATCTACATATTCGTTTTATAACAGTTTTTGTCATTTTCCTTAGGGTGGGGCGTCAAAGAACAGCTTTTTAGCTGTTACTTTTTTATTTCAATTTGAAATTGAAAATTTTGCAAAGATGACTTTAAGGGTATAGAATGACGCATTTTGAATATACAAGATAGTTGCAAGTTTTTATAGAAAAAAAAGTTGTAGGTGTTAAAGTGTATAAAAAAATGCGTTTTTGCAAGATTTCTTATTCCGTTGTTTGCAAATATTTGCAAACACAGTGTACGTGAACTTTGGTTTGGACTTTCACTACAAGATCTTTGCAAAATTGTTTGTCCCCTTGTTTCCAGAGTACGTTTAAACGCATCATTTTAGTACATTTGCACTTGGGATTCTGAAATTTACCCCTTGCTAAGTGGTTTATGAAATCAGTCCTAAATTCCTAGAAGTGTAGAAAGAATCTACCCAGAATGTAGAAAGTTGAGAAGGAAACTTCAGGAAAATACTTTCTAGAAGCTCAGGAAAAGACTTCCCCCAAAAAAAAAACTTCTCAGAAAATTAGGCAGAAACTTTTCAGAAGTATAGGGAGAACTTGTAAGTAGTTCTAGTAGAAATATCCCAAAAAAATCACCAAACATCCCCGAAGTTCAAGATCATACTTACCAGAAGTTCAGGAGAAAATTTCCTTGAATATCTGGTGAGGACTTCTCAGAGCTTCAAGAAGACGCTCAAAGACGAAGATTTCTCAGGAGTTAAGGAGAAAACTTCCCCGAACTTCAGAAAGAAGCTAACCAGAGATAGCACTACCTTTAATATCTCATAAACAAACTTCGACAAAGCTCAAGAAGATACCTTCTAGAAATTCATGAGAAAACCCCTCTGAATTTTAGGAAACGACATTCCAGAGATTCCGGAAAAAAAACTTTCCAAAAGTTTAGTTGGAACTTCCCAGGAGTGCTAGAGAGTTTTCCCAAAGATCAGAAGAGAATGTTCCAGAATTTCAGAATCAGGATTTCTAAACTTAAGGGGAAAAAAACCTCTCCAAAGAACAAAAAGAAATCTTCCAGAAGCAAATAAGGGTAATTTTTAGTAGTTTGAGCTAGAACTTCTCAGAATTTCAGAAACAACACCCCCAACGCCTTGGGAGACATTTTTCCAAAAGTTCCGAAGAAGTCTTCTCAGAAGTTCAGGAAGAAACTTCCAACATATGTAAGAGAATTATTCTAGACATTTTGCAGAGAACTTCCCTAACGTTTCGATAAAATTTTCACTTATGAGAAGTTTAGAAAGAATAAGCTGAGGATAATACCTCCCCAAATCATAGGAAGAGTCTTACCTGTGTGGGCACTACCTATAAGTTCCAGAAGAAATTTCTGGGAAATTTCAGGAATTCAGGAGAGGACTTCCCAAAAGTTCTAAAGGAAACTTCCCATCACTTCAACTGGAATTACCCAGAAGTACCAGATTGCTTCCTTGAAGTTCAGAATCGAACATTCCAGAATTTCGGAATGAGGCTTTCTCGAAGTTCGGGAATTCCCAGATATTCAAGTAGGTACTTCTGAGAAATTTAGGAAGAAACTTTCCAAAAATATAGGTTTAAGGAGGAGTTTCTTAGACATTCAGGAATAAACTTCCCTGAAGTTCAGAATAGGACTTCTCAAAAGTTCAAGAAGTAACTTCCAACAAATTTTTGAAGATGTAAAAGAAATTTTGATGAGAACATTCCCAAAATTTTGATAAACTTAGAATGCTTTACCAGAAGGTCAGGGAACTTCAAAATAAAATCTAGGATGTAAGATCGATCACTGCTCGGTCCAGGCACTGGCCTTCTCGATCGGAGGAAAGACCATACGACGGCAGGGAGATCGCGGACGATCTGGCCTCAGATGGACTTCCCGAGTCCTGCTTGGATCCAGGGCCATCTCGATCGAATCAGCGTGAGGTCGGCGAAGCTTACTACTAAAGACCTACGTAGTCAGCCATAGTGAGTGCCTTATGCACAATAGCTCCCTCCCTGAAGTAATACCGTAAGGTGGTTCCGGGGAGAGCTGGGACTCAAAGCACGGGTTTGTTTTCAGTAAGTCAAGGTTGAAGTCTGCTACAAGATTTTCCATCCTGTCTAAAATAAATGCATAGCAACTTTAAAAAAAATTCAACTCCACAAAACGACCTACTTCGCTGGTAACTTTGAAACGTTCATCGCTTATCGCAAAACCAGTCGGTTCTTGACCAAGCACAACAATCGCAGACCACCGAAGTTTATCAAATTGGATATTGTGTCAATCAAAGCCAACCGTTTCATCATTGTTATTATTTGGATGATAACATTTTTTTCATTTATAAGTATGATCCATCCGTTCCACCCGCTGAGTTCGATGGCGCTTATGGCGGGCATCTTTTGTGAATTATAGAGAAATATGTTGGGTTAGTGCAAATTAACTAAATTAATTGAAAAAGATCAGTCATTTTCAAAACCAAATCTTCCCCAGCACTGTTCGCAGCTTTGGTGGTGGCGTCAGCCACTCTTTTATTCCCAGCAGAAGCAAACGACGTGGTATGCCACCCCGACGATACGCACTTCGTGGATGATCCCCGGGAATGTCACATGTACTTCACCTGCTACGAAGGCGAGCCCTTCCCGATGATTTGTCCGCCGGGTTTCATGTTCGTGGAAGCGCTGCAAGGTTGCTACCAGGTTCCGGTGGACGAGTGTTTCCCCTGTCCGTCGTCAGGAATTCAGTACTTTGAGCATCCAAAATTGTGTAGCAAGTACGTGATGTGCTATCAGGGGGTAGCTCATGAAATGCAGTGTGCCGAGGGGTTGCTCTTCAATCCCGTGGTTCGGCAGTGCGATCTGGAAGCCAATGTGGTTTGTGCTGTTTGAGAATAGTGAAGTGGACGATGGATTGAGGGGTTTTCTGACGGACGTGAATACGTGGAAGAAATTCAGGGCAAAGGTGCTTAATGATAGTGAGGGAATGTAATCTTTCATCAAGTAGATATGTAGTTCGGTGATGGTGTTACGATTTATTTAATAAACTTGAGCATGTGTATGAACATTGAATTCTGTTTGATTAGTTGTATTGATGGCCGTAGATGAAACTTTAACAAACGTTCTAATTAACATCATAGGAGCACACCAAAGATATAATTCTGATGGTAAATCCTTTTTTTTTTAATTCTCGGCCTTCTTCTGCTTCTCATCTATTTCTTCATGGCGCCAATTAGAGAAGTCAACCGACCGTCACTTTGCTCGACAGGTTTGTTGTGCTATTACAGTTGTCGAGATCGACGAAATATTGTCGACTCAGTAGACCGTTAGAAAACGGATCTGTCACATTCTGTCGAGTTTATTTTGAAACGCGTTTTTCGTCTGGAAGTGATAACTTACTAAACAAGGCAAGGAACACCCGTAACCATTATTTTAAGGTAGGACTATGTTTCTCTTTTCTATACTGGGTGTCATTTCAAAATTTTGAAAAATAAGAGCGTTACGTAAAAGTAAATTTTTTTTTGAATACTAATAACTCTCGTTTGACTGAAAAGAATTACTTCATTTATACACCATTAAATGGTGTAAAACATTTGTAAGTATTGCTGATCAAATTTTGATCAGGAATACTTACAAATGTTTTTGAATAAATCTTCAATTACGTATTACTAGTATAATTAGTTCAACTTTTTACTTGAAAACGACTTACTTTTGCTCCCATACAAGTCTGCATATGTACAGGTTGAAAATATGGGTTTCCCTTTCCGGGTCCTCAAAACCGGATGAGAAATGGTTCAAAGTTTCTTTTTCTTTTTATTTCATAAGGTCTCATCCTATGTTTAATACAGCCATAGTGTTTATGTGAAATATTCGTGATTTATCCCAAACAACCTATTATATATTAGGGAACTTCCATTATTTACGTCACGCAAAAATAATGCTTTTTACAAACACCCCCCCTACCCCCTTGGCACGTTTTTTGTATGGACCTTCAAATTTTTTTGTGTGCTTCGTCAAGTTTTCCCAAATATCCCCTCCCCCCTTATTGCGTGACATAATTGATCGACCTTCCTTTATCAAAAATTCATTTTCATTTTGCAGCGTTTGGTGGAACAATGAGAGCGCAAGTCAATCCAAAGCCGAGAGTAAGGAAGCGGTAATGGCGAACTGGTCTACGGGGACTACTTGAACGCCATGGGAGATGATAAGTTTTAGGTTGCGGTAAGGGGTTTGTAGAGTTCTTGGAATGAGATGGCCGCGAGTTAAAAGTTTTGTTATATGGAGTTCTTTTTAAAAAAGGTTCTACACCAATTGATCACTACGAAAAGACTGACTTTATTGAGCCTAGCTAAGTAACACCTAACCGATGAACGTTTGCTGACTCTGCTATCTCAGCACCTCGTGGAATCGGTACCAAGTCCGATCGATCGACCCATCGATCGGTGGATGAATTCTGTTGACTCTGTCGATTGCTGTGCTGGAATATGTCGAGCCCCGGTTGGCAACGTCGTTAACTCTAGCACATTTACTGCCTTAAATTGTTGTCTGAACCTTAAATTTCTAGCCTATTCTACACCTTGGGATCTGTAGCCATTCCAAATCTGAAAATATTTCAAAAATGAAATCTAGGCATAGACAATTCTGTTTCGTATCTAGCGGGTTTATCTTTAATTTGCTCCTCTCTTCCACTACTGTTTGGCTTGGAGGATTCATGTTCCTACTCAATCTGACCGCCTTGCAACTAGGTAATACGAAAACAATGATCCTATGATATTGTATATTACTCATCAAACACTGCTACTGATATCACATGGAAAGGTCCATTCAACTGCTTCAAATGGTGTTTCCCAAGCGGGCCCTCCGCGTCCTTTCTCTAATTTACAAGCTTGTCATCGTCAGTTTTAAGTAACACTTTTCTGTGACCATGTGCTTCATTTTGAAATCAGAAAATCACCCAGGTCAAAATATTCACCCCTTTTTAAAATGATGCAATTACATTCAGATATTCTACCAAGAGCAAATTAGGTATTTTGGTTATTTATTCCATAAAACAAATGGATAAACAACAACATAAATTGTCACGGAGATGAAAAGTGTACTTTTAGTCGTTTACCCTAGATTGAAAATAAGAAGTACAAGAGTGAATTGCGGCCAGTATCACACCTGATGTTGTGCCTTTATATAAACGTTCTACGACGTGGCAGTGAAAAAATGACTAGAATATGTGATACTTTCAGTACTGGTCGAATTCTTGGTCTCACATGCATGTTTATAGCATGAAATAAGCCCTCTCACCGTCGACAAGGTGAAAACTTTGAATCACGTGAGGGAACAACCATTGCATATTATCAAAAATTGTACATTTTGGATTGTTTGTGGCATTATGTCGAGAGTGGTAAAATATTTGAGAGTGTGTTCGTGTGAGTTTATTATGAGGGGCGTATTAATAAGCTTGGGACCGAGAATGGGACCGATGTGCTAGTTCTGACTGAGCCAAGAAATTAATCGTTTTTGTATGGGACCTACTGGTCTTAGAGTTAGTTTATGGTTATATCCCTGATAAAACCAACATCTATTTTTTTTTAAATTTTCAATTCAAAACAATTTCCTTGCTAAAACTGTCCACTCTACATAAAAAAACAAATAGTCGAACTGATGAAAATTAATGTGGACATCGCCAGAGGCTTTTTTGGAGTTGGAGCCAACAAAACAAATGTACAAACGCCTTGGGTCGTAATGGTAAAAAAAAAGTTTTTATTTTTCGTTTGAATGCAAAACTTGAGCAAAACGAAATGTTGAGAGCCGATGGAAGACAAAGAACAATGGACAACCTAGAAAAGAGGAAGTGAAAATCCTAAACATGAGCTTAAATAGAAAGATATTGAGCGTTTCCAGCCGAACTGACCTGGAAATGTGGAAAGTTATTTTCGATATATTTTTATTTGAATGAAACTTTGCATACGCGTTTGGCTTAGAAGACTGAGCATTTTCCGCGTTAACATGGATTTTTGTGACTCAAGAGTCAGTTATAAAAAGGGCGTAAGGATTTTGAATAGCACTTAAATTAAAAATTTATAGCTCGAGCACCTTTGGTTGTACGAAAAAAAACTGTCTACGAACAAGTTGTAACCCTTTATGTGAAGGTTGTGGAAAAAATATACACTGAGCAAAAACAAAATCGGGAAAAATGGACAAACAACATGAAAATTAAAATATCTCACAAAACGATTTCATGATTTTTATTAAATTTTTTAATCGTAAAAACTTGAAGTTATTACGCAAATTTAGGCGTAGATTCCAGGATGGAGAAATGTCTAGCTGAAAAGTTTTTAGAACATCAATTTTTAGAACATCAATTTTTAATATTTTTTTCAACGGGCCATGCGATGCAATGGCAATGGTGATGCAAACGAATGACAAGAAACGCAAGTATAGCTAAAGGACATGAACACCCAATTACAAATGCAAAAGAATTATATGATTGGGCCAATCAGAACAATAATGATTGCTTTGCGAAAATGTCATTTTATTATGTATCTTATGAACAGGAAGTTACAGAATGGAGCAATATCTTTCAGCAAACTAAAATAATTACTGGTACACAAAAAAATCACTCTGTTGTTCCGCGTTCAGATCAGCAGATAGAGGCCAAATTGTTTTCAAATGATGTAGCAGATTTTAAAAATGCGTTCAAAGTTGGCCTAAGAGACACTTTTTTCACACCAGATCTCTCCACCCTGAAGTTTCCTCCAAAGCTGACGTTAGAGTTTCAAGTTTTTACATACTATGTATAGAGTATACAATAAGAAGCAAAATAGGCATATGTTAAACGAAAATTTAAAAAATACTGCTTGAACCATTTTACCCCATATCTTTTGAACCATTCATCCATATGTCTTGATGTCGAAGAGAGAGTTGTAGGAAACTTAAAAAAATTTAGAACCACAAGCGAATAATTTATGAAAAGGTCGTATTTTAGAATCTTATTCGAATATGATAAAATTAAATCGGAAATATTTCCAGAACGGATGCTCCTACGAAGATCATCATCAGGTGTTGAAAGTTTTTTAAATACTAAAAAAAATCATATTATATCATCAGAATACGTTTACTCTCGCAAATATTAAAATTTTGAGAAATACACTAAAAATTGATGTTTTAGAAACTTTTTGGCCAAACAGTTTTTCATCCTGAATTCTTCGTTTAAATTTGCGTAATAATTTCAAATATTTATAGTGAAAAAAAAAATGGTTTTTTGAGATATATAAATTTTCATGTTAATAGGGGGTTTTAATTTAAGCAATAACATGTTTTTTTTTCATCTGTATCGATGATGGGTGTTCTTTCTAGCACAAAAATATTTTTTAAGAATCTCAACTATTTTTTCTCGATTTTTAGACAAGAAAAATCTAATCATTTTTATTTTCACAAACCGACATGCAGTTTCACAAAGTGACATTTACTTTTAGTAACAGGGGGCTCCCGGCACTTAATTATTAGTCACAGGGACTCCCATTATGACATAAATGTCAACTTATGTATGCTAGAAATCAATGGTTGGTTCGTTGGTTTAGGTAGTCTGTTTTTTGTAGCGTGTTTCATGGCGAAATAGGATGATGTTGTCTTGCAATCAAAATGTTTTCATAACATTTTGAAATTATTTTTTTAATAGTTACGCTCGTCAAAATTAAAAAAATAAATTAACTGCCGGTATATAGAACAATGTTATAATCCACATACCCCTATAATACCCTATTGTCGATTTTTTTTCCGAATTTTGATTTCAGTGTATATATTTTCCACAACTTTCACACATAGGGCCAAAACTTGTTCGTAAACAGTTTTTTTTTTGTACAACCAAAGGGTTTTGAGCAACAAATTATCAATTGAAGTGCTAGATGAAAATGCTAACGCACTTGTTAGAACTGACTCTTGAGTTCAAAAATTGTTTGCATCAGTAGAAAAAACACACTTTCGTGGATAAAACGTGTGTACAAATTTTTAATTAAATCGGAGATACTCGAAGTTGGTCGGTAGGTCATTTTGGCTGAAAACGCTCTATTGAATTCAAAAAACGAGAGGAGACACTAATGGAATAAGCGTGCATGGGTGTTTCAGTAAATCTTGCATCTCCTGAAAGTGTTTATTATATGATAAACTTAAAATAATGCATAAAATAATTATCGAATGCAAGAACGACGAATTTCACGCACGTTCATGTGATTTTTTTGCAGTTTATGAGGAATTTATTAGTTTTATGGAAGTTATAATAGGCAAATTTGAGAACGTACCAGCTGTTCTAGAATTTTTGAGCGTTATTCTGAGAGTCGAAGTGATGTTTGCAACTTGGTGAAATGAGAAAAGTCACCTGCAGTGACGCGACTCTTCATTTGATTTACTCAGAAGAGTCACGTCACTGCATGCGACTTTTCGTACTTCACCAAATGACAAACGTCACTTCGACTATCGGAATAACCCTCTTTTTCAGAATTTTTCGAAAAGTACTAAGATCTTTCAGTACTGACTGTTTTTCATACAATGCAATATCTGAGCCTGTTGAAAGTCATATAAACTTTCCGATACATCCACTTAGGATTTTACCGAAGTCTTACGCAAATGTGGAAAGCTCAGCACAGTATACGTGAGTATCTTGTATACATACAAACAATGGTTTGGACTTATGATAATCCGAGAAAACTTTTCACAAATTTTAGTATGTTGATAAAGCTACCAAGAACTTCTATAAGCTTGTTGAAAATCATGCGAACTCCTTAAAACATTCAGGAAAATCCCAAGAGATTGAGAAAGGATAGATTCTCCAATGTACTGAAGGAGATCTTCCAGAAGATCAGAAAAATAATTTCTCAAAACAAAATTCTCCGAAGGTCAAAAAGGGACTTCTCATAAGCATAGAGGGCACTTTTTAGTAGTTGAGGCAAGAATATCTCAGAAATTTATTAACAAACATTCGCGAGGTTCAAAGTCATGCTTCGCAGAAGTTCAGGAATAAACTTCCGCAAAGTTTAAGATTTAACTAACCTAATCAATTTAGTTCGCAAGAGAAATCCCCAAAGTTTTGTAAAGATTTGAAACATTTATCATTAGAAAGTCAAAAATAACAGCTAAGCTGATGGAAGTGCTGAATTATTGTATGGTGCAACATTTCAATGACATTTTGAAATCTTTCAACATTAGAGTTCTACTCGACAGTGACAAGTGACAAGTCGACTCGACTTCCATAATTGACCCCTATTTATGTGACTTTCAACTTGACCGTAAGGACTGTATCGAAAATAAGTTATCCACATATTTTTCTTTCAAATCATTCACAGAAAATGATGCTTGATTCAAACAAATACATGATTCTTTGATGTATGGGATTGAACTTGAACATTGTGAAGTCAGGATGAAATTAATATTATTCCTTTATGAATTTGCGAACTTTTGATCGCACGCTTTTCATCAAATTTCAGATAAGTGTTTCATCACATTTTTTGGATGCATTAGCCCAAATTTTTTTTTTTTTTTTTGAGCTTCTGCATATTCTCAGCTGCTTTATAAGTCTTTTTGAAGATTCTCTTCACAATCACCCAAACGTATTCGATGAGCCGAAGCAATTTGGCGGATTGAAGTATTTCTCAACGAAATCTATACCCTCCTTCGTGAGCCAATTGAGAGCTGTTTTGGCGTAAAGCGCCGACCCAAATCCGGGCAAAACAGTAGAAAGGTACTATGCTTCTGATATGAAGAGATGAACCTTTTCTGCCGATACTCAAATCGTCAGATTTCCGCATTGTTTGTTCCGGTAGAGTAAAAAAATGGTAGACTTCATACCACAGGATCATATTGTCTGCCATATCAGCACTTTTCGACCAAACTTCTCAACTTGAATCGACCTGGCTGCATCGTTTACATCCCCCCTTTTGACGGCAGTGTAATATTGTGGACCTGGAAGGGTACTCTTCGACATAGGTCTCGTCGTCCATAAAATCAAATCCGGTCGCTGCGAAACTCGCGAACACAATTTCCGGGCCCTTGTTGCTTCGAGTGGCTTCTGTTCTGCACTTAGTTTGGCAATTTCCTGGTTCTTCTAGGTTGGTCCGTTTCTTGATAACCCTCATGCGTAAAAATGTACATAAGAACTCCAAAAATAAAATTACTCTATAGTACAAGCAGAAGTAAAAGTAGAAAAAAAAGTAGAAGTAGAAGTAGAAATAAAAGTAGAAGTAGAAATACAAGTAGAAGAAGAAGTAGAAGTAGAAGTAGAAGTTTAAGTAGAAGTAGATGTTAAAGTAGAAGTAGAAGTAGAAGTAGAAGTAGAAGTAGAAGTTCAAGTAGAAGCAGAAGTAGAAGTATTAGGTGAGCAACTAAGTTCCCGCTGTTTAGTAGTAAGTAGTAAGTGCTGGTCGAATGTTGTACATCTCAAGCGTCATAAACCAAGCTCAGACATATGGTAAACAAACCAGTGATTTTGGTTTAGTGTTATATATTTTGGTTGTTTGAAGATGTCTGATTTCGTGCCAAATAATCGTCATTTGCGGGAAATGTTGATTTTCTTCTTTCATTCGAAGAAAACGGCGGCTGAAGCACATCGAGAGCTCCAAAAAGTTTACGGTGATGCTGCTCTGAGTGAAACAACGTGTCGTGATTGGATTCGTCGCTTCAAAAACGGTGATTTCAGTGTTTATGATCGTCCACGTGAAAACTTCGAAGACTCTGAATTGGAGGCATTGCTCGATGAGGATCCATGTCAAACGCAAGAAGAGCTTGGTTCAGGATTAGGAGTTTCCCGCCAAGCCGTTTCTGAGCGATTGCATGCGTTGGGAATGATTCAAAAGCAAGGAACTTGGGTTCCTTACGATTTGAAGCCAAGAGATGTTGAGCGTCGTTTTTTCGTCTGTGAACAACTGCTCCAGCGGCAAAAAAGGAAGAGTTTTCTACATCGCATTGTGACGGGTGACGAAAAATGTATTCATTACAGTAACCCAAAACGGAAACATTCATGGGGACTGCTTCAACATCGTCGCCTAGGCCGAATATTCACGCTGCGAAGGTTATGCTGTGTATTTGGTGGGACCAAGTTGGTGTTATTTATTATGAGCTGTTGAAACCAAACGAAACCATTACCGGGGAACGATATCGAACTCAATTGATGCGAGTGAGCCGAGCACTGCACGAAAAACGGCCACAATACGAGCACAGACACAAAAAAGTGATTCTTCAGCATGGCAACGCTCGACCTTACATTGCGCAACCCGTGAAAACCTACTTGGAAACGCTCAAATGGGAGCAAATGCCTTTAAATTCCACTACGAGCTTATCTTTTGACAGATAGGCCTATTTTGTCTGCTACTTACAGACTTCTGCAGTGTCGAGTGCTCGACTTGCTCGACACTGAAGAAGTCTGTAGATAGCGTTTACTAGCGAAAATTTGAAAAATTGTTTCAATGTTTTATTTTTTATTTTCAAAAGTAGAAGTTAAAGAATAGGAAAAAGTAGAAGAAGAAGTAGAAGTAGAAATAGAAGTAGAAGTAGAAGCAGAAGCAGAAGAAGGATGAGAAAGAGAGGAAGAATTAGAATTATGAGTATAAGTACAATGAGAAAGAGAAGAAGAAGTATAATTATAAGCAGGAGTAGAATAAGAATAAGAAATAAAAAGAGAAGTAGATGTACAATTAAAAGTAGAAGTAGAAGTATCCGTTAAAGTATAGGTAGAAGTAGAAGCAGAAGTAGAAGTAGAATGAGAAGCAGGACTAAAAGTAGTTGAAGTTGAAGTTGAAGTAGAAGTAGAAGTTGAAATAAAAGTAGAAGTAGAGGTAGAATGAGAAAGAGAAGAAGAAGTAGAAGTAAAATAAGAAAGAGAAAAAAAAGAAGAAGTAGAATTAAAATTAGAAGTAGAAGTACAAGTTGAAGTATAGGTGGAAGTAGAAGAAGAAGTAAAAAAAGAATAACAAGTAGAAGTAAAAGTAGTAGTTAAAGATGAAGAAGAAGTTGAAAAAAAAAGATGAAGGAGTAGTAGAAGTAGAAGTAGAAGAAGAAGAATAAGTAGGATTAAGAGTAATAGTAGAAGTTGAGGCATAGGTAGAAGTAGAATAAAAAGTAGAAGTTGAAGTAGAAGTTGAAGTTGTAGTAGAAATAGAATTAGAAGAAGAATTAGAAGAAAAAAAGAAGTAGAAGTAGAACAAGAAGTAGAAGAAGGTTTAGAAGTTGTAGTAGAAGTTGTAGTAGAAGTAGAGGGAGAAGTAGAAGAAAGAGAAAAACTATAGAAAGAAGTAAAAGAAGAAATAGAAGAAGAAGTAGAAGTAGCAGAAGAAGTAGAAGTAGAAGTGGAAGTAGAAGTAGAATAAGAACAAGAAGTAGAATTAAGAAGGAGAGTAGTAGTTGAAGTAAAGATAGAAGTTGAAGTATAGATAGAAGTAGAACAAGAAGTAGAAGTAAAAGTAGAAGTAAAAGTAGAAGTTGAAGTTGATGTAGAAGAAGAAGTTTAAGTTGTTGTAGAAGTAAAAATAGAAGAAGAAGCAGAAGAAGAAGTACAAGTAGAAGTAGAAGTAGAACAAGAAGTAGAAGAAGAATTATAAGAAGAAGATAGAAACAAAGTTGTGATAGAAGTAGAAGTAGAAAAAGAAGTAGAAGTAGAAAGAGGTAGAAGCAGCAGTGGAAGAAGGAGTAGAAGTAGAAGTTGAAGTATATGTAGACATAAAAAGAAGAATTAGAAGTAAAATAAGTAAAAGTAGAAGAAGAAGAAGTAGAAAATGAAGTAGAATAACAAGTAGAAGTAGAAGTAGAAAAAGAAGTAGAAGTAGAAAGAGAAAGAGAAAGAGACGTAGAAGTAAAAATAGGAAAAAAAAGAGAAAGAAGACAGAGAAGTAGATGTCAAAAGAGAAGTAGAAGTAAAAGTAAAAGTAAAAGTAAAAGTAAAAGTAAAAGTAAAAGTAATAGTAAAAGTACAAGTAAAAGTATAAGATAAAACAGAAGTAAAAGTAGACAGAGAAGTAGATGTCGAAAGAGAAGTAGAAGTAGAATTAAAAGTAAAAGTAAAATTAAAAGTAAAAACAGAAGTAGAAGTAGATGAAGTTGTAGAAATGTTTTTGTAGTAGTATTAGTAGTTCCAGAAGTAGATGTTGTTGTAGTAGTAGTAGTACTAATAGTAGTAGTAGTAGTAGTAGTAGTAGTAGTAGTAGTAGTAGTAGTAGTAGTAGTAGTAGTAGTAGTAGTAGTAGTAGTAGTAGCAGTAGTAGTAGTAGTAGTAGTAGTTGTAGTAGTAGTAGTAGTAGTAGTAGTAGTAGTAGTTGTAGTAGTAGATTATTTTTCATAGTGATATTTAAACCACAAAGGTTGTCTACATTAAATTGCATCACGGAACAAACGCTATTAAAAATAATCTAGTTGACTTGTTGCTTGTTGCTTCAACAGAGGAAGCAGTTGCTTCTGTAGACACTCCTTGGTAGAGGTAGATCTACCCGTTTACGATTCCGCTAGTCACGAACGGCGCACTCCATTTGCCACATGAACACATCGCTTGTCAAATCATTTATTTCATCGCAAACTTCGAAAGTTTCTGCTTCCTTACTTCCTCAGGAACAATAAATTTGTGCTGGACGATGAAGAACAGTAGCTCCGGAGACTGTCGGAAATCCGCCTTGCCGTAAGTCTGAGGCTTCGTGATTATCTCTGGGTATACAGTTTCCGGGTCCGTGAATTTCCCACCATATTTTGCCGTTCATCACGATTTGGAGCCTTGTGAACTTCGTACGTATCCAGTCCCTCCCCGGTCCTTGCCTCTCTGAACCAGAGACTTGGACAGATTCAACTTTTTGGCCACATCCCTGACCGAAACGTTCGGATTTCGCTTAAACGCTTTCACGAAACGCTTGAGATCCTTATCACTGATAGAACATCCATTCTGACCGCAATTCTCTTTCCTTACGATGCTCAGAGTTTTGTAGAAACGTTGATTCACACGACTCACCGTTGACTGCCCAATTCCGAGTTGTTGTTTTCCGATGTCCCGATGAGAGAGTTAAAAAATTTTAAGGTGCTTGCGCATAATCAATTTGCTACGTTGCTTTTCGAAATTTCTACGAAATTTCTTCAAATTCTCGAAAACCTGACAGTGATAAAAATATAACAACAAAAAAACACTCTAAATTTCTTCTACCCAATTTTTAAGAGAAAATACCCAATGGGTAATTTCCTACATCGTCTTTTTCGTGATGCAATGTGATATGGGACACCCTTTAACAATCATATTTTGCTCAACTTTTTGAATAGCGGCTGTGATATCTTTCACTTTGCAAATTTGATTTTATTTTTTTAATTTTTATATTTTCTCCGCTTTTTGGTAATACTTTTTTCATCGCTTACATTTCATATTTAGTGGTTTGTTGGTTGGTTTTTTTTTCTTTCCCATTTGTTAACTGATAATAGTTTCAATATCTTCATTGTTTTTTTTTTCTTCATCCATCATCCCCGGGTTCCTCATCAGCGATCGTCTTTAGTAAAAACATAATCGGTGTGGCAATATGTTTCATTTTTTTCTTCTTCTTTTTTTCTATTAGTTTACAATATATAATTACAATGATTCAATAATCGAAAAACTTAACGATCTCCTTCCTGTTTTCTCTGGGTGAGTGTTTATATTTTTGTTGTTCCTATACTTTTGAAGTTTTGCGTTTCTTTTTTTTGCGGTAGTAATTAAAATAGGTAGTAATCGTTTGCTTTGATTTTGGGACAATGAAGCATTTCTCGGAATCAATGCATGTTTGGTTTTTTTTTCAGTGACTTTTTTACATTGTTTTTCATTTGAGGACCAGATTGATTATGTGTATGAGAGGAGGGGAACTTCTTTTTCATTACTCGAAGCAATAATTGGTTGCAAAACTTTCCGTATTCCTACACAGAGAGACAGTTAACGAATCATTTTTTTTTTAACTTTGGGCTGTCGAATTACTAACAACAATGTCGATTCTTGGAGTATCCTTCGGATTTTTTGATGTTTCTGTTTACACGACATATTTGACTGTCGATTTCTGCGAGTGCCGAACTGAAGTTTCGTGGGAAAAAAAATTGTTTTGATTCACGTGCACGCGAAGATTAGTAGAGGCTGAGGTTATTAGATCATTGTTTACATTCGATCGATTTGAGTTAAAATAAAAACATTTCTTGTCGGTTTTTGCTTCGGTATGTCGCAATCGGTTATATGAGAATATGAACTGTTTCTGAAATGAGCTATTCACAGTGAATTGTTTTCTGTTTTTTCTTTCTTATTTTAGTTTGCTGTTTGTTATTAATTTTCATATAAAAAATCTAATCTGTTTTGCTTGTTTGTATATAGACAAAGTCGGTGACTTTTCTTTTCTTTTTGCTTCTTACTGCGTATGTTTTGTTGTTTATAACATGAGTTTCCAGCTTCCGATTAACAGGTAAATGCTAGTTGTAAACAATGCGATTTTTTCTGTGTTACATTCATCTCATACATTCTCGCACTTGTTCACTTGTTTTGTTTGCTCATATGCTTTAGTTTATCTTTTTGCGTGAAAGATTAGGTGGCAAGTTTTTCTCTTAATGTTTGTTTCCTTTCATCAATTTTACAAATATTCATGTTTCGATTAATTTACACAATGATTTCTTTTGCTTGTAGTTTGAGTTTTTTTTTTTAATGCTGATTTGCTTCTACACCCTTGTTCATGTTCACTATGCCTAGGTATAAATATTCTATTTACATCAAGCGTTTGAGTGCAGTTGTTTCAATGTCGGTCTATGATTCTAACGTTTCGTTCACCCACTTACATTTTCGCATAATCAGACTGTATGACTTGTTGGTATATGGTTATGAAGCTTTTCTTTTTGTAATTATCATAAGATTCCATTTAAATTTTTCTCATTTGCCGTGATCGTTCCTTTTAGGGGAAACGAAACTTGCTGAAAATTATACCTTTTCTCATTTATCAATCCTGGCGACTCACGAAAGCAGTTTATGGAAGATCTATTTGCGATAGTTCTTCGTCATATTGTTTGAGTTTTGGCTAGCATGCGTTCTGCTTGCTTCTTCGGTCTCTTAAATAGATATAGCTCCAATAGAATATGTCCACTGAACTTTTAAAGCGAAGCTCTACGGTATCTTTAGGTGTCTCTCATTACTTATTATGGTTAAAAACGCAGTACTATGTTTGCATCACACTTTAGTTTCGATTTCATCTTGAATATTTTTCATACATATCTTTGTTTTGTTATCACGATAAGCTGGTTCCGTTTTTTTTTTGCTTGATTTCCGGTAAATTGAAAGATCTCTTGTTCAGGTGGGTTTCTATATATCAACAGTAGGGAGGAGTATGTCTGATTTTGGTGCTGGCGTCTTCCTTAGGGCGCCAGCATCGTCGGTATTCATTTTCCGCGAAAAACAAGCTTCTACTAAGCAATATTCCATGATACAGGCAACTTATGTACTTCGTTTGAGTGATTGATTTTTTCATTATTGATGAAAGCTGGGTGCAAGGAATGTGGGAAGGTTTCATTTTTTTCGAATCAGATTGTTGTTGTAGTTATTGTTTCGTATTGACATGACTGTCAGTCTAAGACTAGTTCTTCAAGTCAGGGATAAGAGCTGGACCCTACCTATCGAACTCATGAACACATGGGCTGGGACCAACGGCTCTAATTCCCTTCCAAAAGAAGACGTGATAAGAGAGTTTTCGTCGCAGAAAATCCCAACGGCATTCCATTACAATGGATCATTTATGAAATTCACTGGTACAAGGTGGTGAGCGAGACGAAAATAATTAATAGTGGCCGGTCCAGAAAGGACACAAGATCGGGGCATTCATCCACACGAGAGAAGTGCATGAGAGCACAACAGCATCCTCATGAAGTAATACTTTAAGGTAGTTCCGTGAGGATACCAGGGGTTGGCAGAGTCTTTATTTCTCAGCTTGAGTTTTTTTCTCTGCCATCACTTTATGGGACAAATGACCAGGAGGTTAAATTCCCAAAAAAAAAATGCCCACTACTGACGAAGTGGAATTTGAATCTTCCAGACTCCTAAAAAAAATTAGGTGGTGAATGTTTCCAGCTTTTTTTTTTGGGAAGTGAGACAAGAAATTGTAAAATTGTATCCTCCTAAGAGCGTAAGTTGTGCATGACCCCATAATCACAATCAAGTGAAAATTGTTGTTGGCACCAAAATAATAATAACTCATTTACTTACATTTGAATGAAATAATAAGAATCTTTTGTTTTCTTTAAACTAAAACTTTTTTATTCGCTCATCATTAAAAAATTAAAAATATATATTTTCGAACTTCGCTTTTTGAACCACCCTTTCTCAAAATAAGCTATCCTAATCGCAAAACGAAAAATTTGAATCGAGTCCGAAATGTAACTTCTTCTTATTTAGCATTTTAAGCTTATTCCTTTCACAATTCTGCTTATTGCTTGCGTTCAAAAGTGCTTTAGTAAGTGTTCTAAATGCACTTCCACAGTTAATAATTGACAGCTTTCGCTGACAGGTACCATTTTTGCATTAGTATGATTGTGTGGCAAAAACAATCATGCATTATGTCCAGGGAGTCGAGAAATTTCCTTAATGAATGCAGACGACTGCTCTTTGAGGATTTGGCGAAACCTGCGTTGCCAGGAGTAGACAGGAGAAAATGAGTGGAAGTGCTCAAAATTTTCATTGAATTCATCTGCTTTGTATGCGAAAGTAATGAAGAATTTATGTAGATGCACTGAAATTTTATCTAGACCTAGAATAACAAATTGTAAATAGTAATTAAATTAACTGAAACATAAAACTATTAACATGTTAATAAAAAGGTTTACCGGTGATTAAAGACAGTTCTTTGACAAAGTTGATTCAGAATTATCTGAAATGTAGCAGCCTTTCTCCTCAATGCTGTGATAAATTGATTCTGTGATAAATTGCTGGATGAAATCAAAAGTTTTCCCCTTGAAACTATTAGGTTCAAAAATTGGATTCAAATTGGAAATCACTATCAACTAATTGATAGCACAACTAGTTCACCTGAGGAGTTTGTATAGACAAATTTAGCAGTTTACTCAACAGATTTTTGCCACCTTTTTATATCACAAAGGTAAATGAAAACTTACTATGAGATCAATCTCGTCCAAATAACTAAAACATATGTGTTTACTGATGGATCAGGGAGCCAGTGTAAAAGTAAGTACAATTTCACCAACATATCGTTCATGAAAAATGATTTTCAAATGGATATCGAATGGAATTTTCACACCAATTCACACGGAGAATGCCCTTGTGCTGGAGTAACTGTGAATGAGACAAATTGAGGCGAAATCCTATCAGATCGATCTGGAAATTGGCCAAGGAAGCCAATATTTCAAAAACTACCATGCAATGGTTGGTAAAAGATGACTTGAAATGTTCGTCCATGGCAAAGTTTTTAAGCTGTAAGCGAGATTCAACTTTTTAGACACTTGCTAAGATAAGTTTGATAGGACTTTTGGTAGTATGTATCACGAAAAGTATAAAGTCAGAAACATTCGAGAGTTATAGATTTAATGTCGGTCTATAAGCATCAAATTGGGTCTATTTATGGATGCATAAATTATCATGCAACTTCGTCCAATTCGATGAATTTATTACTAAATGCAGTCTTTGTACGGTTTCTTTTTCTAATTTTATGAATTAAGGCATTGCTAGCTGTATTCGATTTACTTAATACAACATTTCACAAAACAAACTAAAATAAACCTGCCTTGAAATACTTAAGTGATGTTATATACGATTTATCAGCCACTCAATAATGTAAACATCATAATTCACTATACAATGATTCTGTTCCTTCGGTTTGTATTTAGATGAGCCACAAGAATATATACAACCGCAAATTCATGCATTTCCTCTTGAAATTTTACCAATAACAACCTTTTTACTACGAAATTGATACAGCAGGCTATAATTGAGAACATACAAATAAATATGTCCCCAACATTGAGTCTAAATGAGCCATATTTAGATCACTTGAAGATCGTGTAGATCATCTGTTCAGCTTAACCAGTGAAATCATGATGCCCAAAAAGTTAAAAAAATCGAAAATTATGCGGAAGTGGACAACTATAAGTTGATTAATATTGTCTCAATTGCTTTGGATTACATCGGTCATCCTAATAGCAACATGAGTTTGTTGATTATCGCTAAATTAATGACACATTTGGTACATAGGCCGAATGAAGGAGCTAGGCTAACATTACATCCCCTTACCCTATTCTCCGATGAGAAAATGTTCACCATTCATCCCGTATCTTACACACGTACAGACAGGTTTATTTCACCGGAGAAGATTGAGGATGTTCTAGAGAACGTGAAATTCAAGTTTACAATCAAACATCCGGCCGGAGTCTTGGTTTTCGGGGCAGTAGCGTCTAATGGCTTGAAAACGCCTTCAGTATCTATCAAAGCTGGATTAAAAGTTAATACCGAACATTTTGAAGGACCACGTTCTGCCATGGAGGAAAGCCAACTTTGGAGCACACCAACACGTCATTTTCCAACAGGACGGAGCACCGTGTCATACCTCAAAAACAATTCAAGCGTGGCTGAAGGAAAACATGGAATTTTGGCCAAAGGACATTTGGCCTCCTAGCACCCCGGACTTGAATCCTTTGGACTACGCATTATGGGCATAAAGGGTGTCCACGATGAAATTGCCACACTATGAAATTGCTCTAACTTTTTAACCGTTGGGTAGAATTTAATGAAAATTTGGGTGGATTTAGTTCATAGTGCATTATTTACATCCTGTTTTAAAGTCCTGTGATCAAAACTCGCGGAAATGGAGTCGAAAAAACAGCTCGTGCGTGATAAAATCTTGCGCATACATTACGAGAACCAGGATCTCTCGCATCGTTCCATCGCTAAAACGTTGGGAATCGCGAATTCCACGGTGTCGCGAGTGATTAAGCGGTTCGAGGAACGGTTGACCACCGATCGGAAGCCCAGAAGTGAAGGAAAAAGTATTCCGTACAACACCAAAAATCACAACCGCGTAGTTGGGGCCTTCAACCGAAATCCGAACGCCTCCGTTCGGGATGTGGCTAAGAAGCTGCACCTAAGCCGAAGTTTTGTCCAGAAGGCCAAAACTAAGGCTGGGCTTCGAACGTTCAAGGTACAAAAGGCCCCTAATCGCGACGAGAAGCAGAACAAGTCCGCCAAAACCCGTGCCAGGAAGTTGTACCTCAACATGCTGACGAAAGTTGAATGCTGCATCATGGACGACGAAACATATGTGAAAGCCGACTTCAAACAGATCCCCGGCAACCTGTTTTTCACGGCCAAGGATAAGTTCAGCGATCCGGAGCATGTCCGCACTCAGAAGATGTCCAAATTTGCGAAGAAATTCCTAGTTTGGCAAGCCATCTGCACGTGCGGGAAGCGGAGTGCACCTTTCGTGACCCAGGACAGGTGTACATAAAAGAGGTGTACATAAAAGAGTGCCTCCAGAAGCGGCTGCTTCCTCTCCTGAAGGCCCACAACGTCCCAACAATCTTCTGGCCGGATTTGGCCTCATGCCACTACTTCAAGGACGTGCTGAAGTGGTATGCGGACAATAAGGTCAATTTCGTGCCGAAAATGTTCAACCCTCCCAACACTCCGGAGCTCCGCCCCATCGAGAAGTACTGGGCGATTATGAAGCAGCACCTTCTTAAACGACCTAAGGTAGTGAAGACAGTCGAGGAACTGAAGAAAGTATGGGTTTACATGCAAAAAACGGTTGATTCACAGGTTGTGCAGAATCTTATGGCAGGGGTTAAGGCCAAGGTGCGGGCATTTGCGTATGGACTGTAAATAAAATACGAGTAAAATGGTAAAATGAAGTTTAATAGTTATTTCTCAATCTCTGAAAATTTGATGGCAATCGGATGAAAACTCGAATTTTGCGAATCAATTTTGTGTGTGGCAATTTCATCGAGGACACCCTTTATGTTCAGGGTAAGGCCTGTGAACGCCCAGTGTTGACGCCTTGAAAGATTCCATTATAAAGGGTTGGAACTCGATGACTGACTCATACATTGAGAAGGTATGCTCTCGATACCGTCCCCGTTTGGAGAATCGAGAAAAATGGTGGTAATCACGAAAGGCACGAAACGATTCTCTAAATAAAATTATGTTTTTTTTTATCATTTTCTATGAAAAAACTTATTTGAAACTGAGGTATGGATATTTGCAGATTTTTTTTAATGGGACATACTGTATCAGGGCCACCACAACCATTGCACAGTGGTCCAGAATGCGAATTTAGCAAGCAAGATACGTTTTCAGCTTAAGTTTGAAGTTTTGGAGCAACATTGTCATTACAAAGTTGTTTCTAATAATAAGATCCTTCTTTTGGTGTGAATGAAAACTAGATCATTACCCCGCGTATGGGAGAATACAAAGAAAGACTATATCAGTGAAGATTTATACGTCAAAGGTTACATCTTTTTATGTTCTAAAACCCGTAGAAAAGCAACTTTTTTGGAAAATTTGAAATAAAAAATTTAGAGAAAAAAACTTGTTTATTTTTTGTAGGGACACCCAAAATTTTTGAGGGTAAATTGTTCTTTATCGGTTTATTCAAAAGCTACAAAAATGTTTTGTTGGTAACGTTGCTTAAACTAAGCTTGAACCCAATTTTACCAAAGAATGTATACCTTTGTTTCAGCAAATAAAACAATAAGTTTTATATACCAACAAACATAAGACCCAACCAATTAGGCACTTCGCAGTATGATCAATTAGATCCTGAAGCACAACACTTGCCTCAGACGGTTTTATGCAAATACCTGTTGTAATTTTAAGATTTATTATGGTGATGTATACATTCTTTAATAAAATTGTAACCTAGTTTAGTTCAAGCAACGCTACCAACAAAACATTTTTGTAATCGATTTAGAACAATTTACCATAAATAATTTAAAGTGTCCCTACAAAAAAAAACAAGTTTTTTGCCCTAACTTATTTGATTCATATTTGACAATAAAATTGCTTTTAAATGGTTTTTAACACATAAAAAGATGTAGCTTTTGACGTATAAATCTTATCGATATCTTTTACCGTTAACGAGTTATTAACGATTTTCTTATAAAATTACGCCCTTTTCAAATGTGTTTCACTCAATTTTAAAAAATAACGTAGCCTTAGTTTTTAGCTATAATATGCAATAATCTAAAACCTTCCAAATGCAGCAGAGAAATATGTTTTCTGTCTGACCCAATCAGAGAGCTCAACATTTGGAAAAGGCCTGTTTTTTACAAACCCCATAATAACTTTTGTTTGACAAACGATAGCGACAGTACATCAAAAGTTGTATCTTTTATTGTTCTAGAATCAATGGGAAGACAGTTTTGCTGAGAATTTTGAAATAAAAAAGGTAGAGCAAAATAATTTATTTTTATAGGGACACTCTAAGCTACGTAGGTAAAATTGCTCTAATTCGGTCATTTCAAAATGTACCGAAAAATTGGTTGATTCAAAGTTGCTTGAAATTCTTACATCCACAACTTTTCCGAAGAATATTTGCCTTTATTTCTGCAAATAAAAAAAAATAGATTTTCAGTTTCTGTGAAAACAAGGAGCACGGTAGTTTTCATTCTCACCAAAAAAAGGACCTTATTATTATAAACAACTTTGTAGAAGACAAATTTGTTTCAAAACTTCAAACTTAGTCTGAATATGTATCTTTCCAGCTAAATTCTGGATCACTGTGCATTGGGGAGGAGAGTTGACATTCCTTTGAAAGTGCTGGGGACTGTGCTTCAGCGTAGTCCATCGCGAGAAATTCAGCGCCAACATTTGATTAGGGCGAATCTGCTTTTAACAAACACTTTGTCCGCTAATTTATCGGAAGTTGAATACAATTCCTTCAAATTGAATATATCAGCGGATTGAGATAAAGCTCCTCGTTGTTAAAGAGTACCTAATTTGTGTTTGTGACCTTTTAGTCAAGAGAAAGTGGCTACGAAAGCCATTGTTTACAAAAGCAGATTCGCCCTAATCTAATGTTGGTGCTGTATTATAACATACAGTATGCAAAAAAAAAGTATATCCGACCGGCAAATCATATTCCGAGCCGTACTGCCGATAGCGATCAATCAGCGAATGCTCGTTAACCACATAGACATCAATACAGCAAGAGATATTCATGAAGCAGCCACCGGAGTACTCGAACGGTGTCTGGGTACCGTGTGCTCCTTGAAGTGGTGTCTTTACGGGCTCAAGCAAGCATCGGCTGATCCCTGTCTCTACTTGGGGATTGTTGAGGGCATCCTCCTTCGATAGAAGAACGGCAGGTTCGTTTTATGCCAGAAGTCGTACGTGTTGGGATTTGTCCCGGAGGAGGAAAAGGATAGCAATGCATATGGATGGACAACAGTACCAAAGTCTGGTCTGAGCTTTGTTGTGCATCGCAGTCAATGCGCGCCCGGATATTACGATATCGACGTCCATTCTCGGGCGGAGAGTCACCAAACCAACAACCTTCGCTACCTGAAGGGCACGGCTGGCCACGAAACATATCGACACCAAGAACTGTTTTGTCAGGGACGTGGCAGCATCTGGAATCGTCTCCATTAGGTGCTGTCCTACAGAGCAGATGGAAGCGAATCTTCTCACTAAGCGTTTGGGTGCAGTGAAATTGCGAAAACTACGAGAAGCCTTTGGAATTCGATCAAATGATGTTTAGGAGGAGTGTTAAAGGATCGAAGCAATCGGTGAAAATGCAACATCAGTTCGTTGCTATATTTTTAGATAGCAACCATTTAGTATGAATATTTAGCTGAAATAAATATTATCTGTATTAGTAGTACAATCATCAATTCGACTTGTAGTCTCAAGATATTTTCTCCCGAAAATCCATTCCTTGTGAACCTGATTTCAAACCTCGAACATTTGCGGCCTACAGTAAAGCACGGCGCTGGTTTGTTACTTTACCAACATTGATTTTTCAACCAACCTTGTTATTTTTCTGCAGGTATAGTCATGGTGTGAGGAGGCTTCATCCGACGTAGGAGAACTTGAGTTCATTAGTGGAATCATGACCAAGGAGGTTTATTTGGACATTTTGAAGCGAAAACTTCCAGCATCTTCACAAAAGCTAACGTTGGGGCGCAGACATGCGTTCCAACAAGATAGAGATCCCAAGCACATCTTAAAGCTGGTACCGCAGTGGTTTCAAGGAAAATCGTATAATCCGATCGAGAATCTCTGGTCAATTTTGAAAATTAAGTTCCAGGAGCAAAAACCTTCCTTTGAATGTCATGAACTAAGGAAGCGTTGTTTTGCCTCTAGTTTAAGGTTGTATTGTCAGCTTCATAAATCGAGAATCTATTCAAGAATAACAATAGCGTAATTAGGACAACCACCAAGTACTATCACAGCTCTTCACATCAACACTAGGTTCGAATCTTAACGGTGGATTTATTTTTTTGTTTACATTTAGAGTCGAAAAAGTACACTGAAAATTCATTTTCGTTTATACTATGAAATCGAAGGTAGGACTAACAAATCTATACGTTGTTTTCTGCAACGAAACTGATGTACTTCTTTAAAAGCCATCTTCGTATTTAATGCCACCCGTGCAACTGTCACAAGCACTAAGCATTTGTCGACTAAGAAAGAACATTCGTTCATTCTACGAAAACAATACAAAGAGCTACGAGTAATTTGTTAGCAATAAAAAAGACACGTCTCTCTGGTGGTTGCATGAACAACTGACAGATCTTCTTTATCGGCTCAAAATATAATTGAAAAAGAAAAAGCGCAACCACGAGAAGTTGTTCGTGACATGGGATTCAATCCTGCATTTTCAGGAAGAGCTATTATTGAGTCCGTGGTTGATCTCACTAGACCATGTTGACTTATGAGAAGTTAGTTGATTATTGTGCATGAGGTTCTAACTCTCGATAGCGTATTCATTTCTATTTTGGGATAAATTAATGCTTTCCATCATCCCTGCAGGACCACGAACATTTATGAATACGACCGAAGAGAAGCAGCGATTGGCTGGTCTTCACGAAATTCATTTTGTGCATTGTACAAAAAAAGCCTAATGATAGCATTTTGTTAAATGATAAGCAATATGAATGTTTCATACAATTTTGCGAGGCATTGCTTCCATGCACAAAATCCATGTTTACGAAACGAGTGAAAGCTAATTTACGAAAATTAATTATTAGTGTAGATTTGCCACTTTCATGTACAAAGTTTTCAGTATCAGGAATTCCGCTCATGATTTTAACCCAATTAAATCATGATTTCATTGCGGCGGACAAATAGTTCATGATATCATGAATATTGTTCATGGTGTATATTCACAACACGAAAACACAACATGTTCATGAAATCAAGACCTATTTTTCTTGTTTTGAAGAACATATTATTTCCCGTGTATACTTTTTTGCGTTATTTTTTAACTTTTTTTTACATCTTGAGGCATGATGCAAGAAAATTAGTTTTTTTTTTATTTCGAACTCCTTGAGTTGGCTTTGTTTTTATATAAATAATAATAAACTGAACAACAATTAACCGTGTTTTCATTTTCTGGTGGGTTTTTTGGAAGAAATCTAATTTTTCAATGGGGGTGGATAAATTTTTTTCATACTTAACATTACACATTGCAACGTAGTCTTACGTTAACTTTGCGTACAACCTCATCTGGCTGTACTTTGTTGTTTTTCTCAAGAGGATTCTTCGTAAATAAAAAAAAACAATAGTTATTTAGCCACCTGTCTCCAATTAAACCTTGCTGACAAAAATGAAACCTTCCGCCGCATCCCAAAACTGCACATTTGTCATCGTGATACCAATTTCATCCGAAAACAAAAACACCCTTGTAAGTGAGCAATAAAACAATAACCACTAGCCAATCACTAAAGCACAGATGTTTTGTGTTTGTATTCTTCTAGCTTAAGACCTCTTTGTTTACCTTAAAAGCATTGCCAGCGTAGCACAATCATATCCTGCCTAAAACCTTTCATCTTCATCATCCAAAACACTAGCATCGCCCTTGGCTACATAGTTTCGCATTTAGTTTTTGCACACATTGCAGAAAAATGAACGCAGCATTAATGTATTTAGACTCATACCATTCGTCGATTTACTATTTTCTGTTTAAAAACTGTTTGTCACCGTGTTTTGCACATTGTGGGTGTGACTGTGTGTGTTTGTTTGTTTGTATTTAGTGTGTACGCGTGATAATGTAAGTCTTCGCGTTTACCCCGCAGCCTTAACCATCTAGAATTATCACACAAGCAATAGGTTTAATCGATTCCGCACAAGCTCTTATTTGCAGTTATTTAACAAAATTCCACCCGCCCCCCGCTTCGTTCGTTGACGTTGTTGGTCAGCGCGATCAGTGGGGTGGGTGGCGTATTCCTCAAGCATATGATACTCTCTACTTAATAGCGATACTGAAATTCGTTTGAGTTCCAAATCAATGGAAAAAAAAACTCGAAATTAAACCTTCTAATCCTAACACGGGTAAGCCCTTAATCACGAGTCAACAAATAACGAGTTTTGTTTTAAATTTAAGTGTTCGCTTATGCTTTGCTTTACTTGTTTTTTTTTTTAATGTTTTAGTTTGCCATTTTTTTTTAACTCACACACGTTATTGCAAATGTTATTACTTTTGTGTTACCCGCGGTTCGCTTTGCCAATTAGCTTTACTTTCGATTTGCACACCCCTATCGTAGCATGTGTCGTTCAGTGGGAGCGAACGCTTGAGCAGCGACGATGACGTTTAGCCGGGTGAACCGATATTGCATATCGCTAGGCGTTGCTCAAGCGTTCGCTAACGAAATCTGACACACGTGAACCGTTGTCGGTTGTTTTTGTTTTTTTTTTGTTTGAGTTTGTCGTTTCAATCTAACTTGAGAGTTGAGTGATTTTTATTTTTTTTTTCGTTAGGTGATGAATTGTTTGTCTGATGATTTGTTCAGGATTGTATCAGTTTTGTCGTTTTGCTTGTTTTTGGTAGTGTTTGGTTTTTAACCTGGTTTAACATCCCTGACGGCTAGAATATCTCTGAATTACCGCGAATAAAGAATTGTTTCTTATCTCTTCTGCTGATTGTTTTCTTTTTTTTTTTAGAAAATAAATATAAATCAATCAAAAACTAATAACAAACGAATAGAAATACAACTGTGAGGAAAAACAGCATTAGTTTTGTGCTCTTTTTTTTTTATTCAACATGGTGCAAACAGCTGAACGTAAATTTGATTGTTTCTTTGTTTTTTTTTCGCTAGGAGTAGGGCACAGAAAGTGGCACGAATACACTCTTCTAGCTGTGTAGACAGTATGCAACAACAACATAACGCAACTTTAGAGTACTTTAGGGCAATAATCTAGTATAGCAGGAAAGTGGGGGAAAGTGTAGTTTTTCCTCGTTTCCTTCGCAAGAGTGTCAACATTTATAAGTACGGCAGTGTATTTGTGTTTGCTTTGCTTATTAATTGTAACATTACTTCTGAGTAAATTTTACGAATATCACGCTCTAAATTACAACACCATTTGGCTTCTTTAACAGCTCGTCCAGCTTATAGTCTTTACAATTTGTCTTAGTTTGTGTATTTCGTTAATGCTATTTTTGACTTGAAGAAAAACTCAAGGAAAAACGAAAAGTCTTGCGAAAAACAGGGAAAAGTTGGCGATACTCTTTCGGGGTTACAAATCGAAATTTTTTCAGGAAAAAGTTCCGCAAACTTTTCCCATTTTCTGAACTCAAAACAATAGCACAGAAAATCGAACTGAACCAGCTCAGAAGGAAAAGAAAACCACAACAGAACGAACCCATAACGAACACATCGAAAAGAAAACTTACTTCAATTTATCAGCGGTAAGGTCGATCCCTTTTTCTGGCACTTCAGAATTATCCGGATCGCTAGCCGGCAGGGATAGCAAATGCTATGCTTCTAAAAATATTAATGCTGTTGGTTTCGGTTCTAGGTTTGATTTCTTTGCTTCGACTACTAGAAACGTGATATCGTTCTTGTCGCGTGCGGCGAAGCACTCCGCTATCAGTCGGGCGACGTCCTAAAAGGGCGAAACGCTTGATCAGACCAAAAGAGACTTTTTCCCAACCATATTTTCGATACCAACCTGATGGTGCATCCCGTCGACTTTGTTACCGTCGACCTCCAGTATCAGCTGGCCTACCTCCAGTCCACCTGCATCGTACGCTGCCCCGTGTTCCTGCGGGGGAAAAGAATTGTGGTTAGAACTTTGACAGCCGAGCAATTAGGTCGATCGCCTACGTGGATGTTGATGATTCGCGGCAGTGGGTGCTTGGTGTTGGCCCCGCCCTCGATCGCGATGCCGAGAATGGGTTTCGACTTTTTCACCGTTATGTGAAGGTTTCCTCTATGGTCAGGTACTATATGTGGTGGCTGGTCTTGGCTCTGCTCCAGCGATGAGCCGTTCTGGTCCATCGGCAGGCGCTGCATCGACTGCCAGGTACATCCGAATGGGGGGGAGGAAACAGCAAAACAATGCAAACGTGTTAGGGTATTGGGAATGAAAATTGGCACTACTTGGGTTACATTTTAGTAAAGCTACATTTATAGGACTTTGAAAACTGCAGACGTTGCTGGTGAACTGGAAATATGTGACGAGCAATTACTCAACAACAATCAAAGGGACATCGCGATATCACGGTGGGTTGGACTCCTGATGCGGTATAGAATTTGTTCATATCGAACAAAAACCTATGAGAGTTCCTAGGATGGTTCACAAGATCGATTCAGCTCCACCAAACTCAATCGCTACCCAAAGGAACGACATTTTGTACGGACGTTTATGAGAAAAGTGTTCATAAAGCTCTATGCAAAGTAAATTTGGACGCACGCTTAAATACACCACCGCGTCCCTGGTGGTTGGAACAAAAAACGTTTGACAGGCATTTGTTGATGTTTCATTCTCGATTGATCGACGCATCTCGAAATTACGGATCATGGAACTTGATAAAAGAAAATTAATTGTGCACAATCATTTAGCGAATCCTTCGTGGTCTGCCTCAAAAATAACAACAGTGTTAAAATTCCCTCAGTCAACGGTGTAGCTTGTAATCAAACGTTAATGAGATACTTTGAGTGTAGATAGAGCACAGCGCTTCTATCATGTGACAGTGGCACTAGGGACAAAGAGCCGAGGAGAAAGGTGTTGAGGTACGTGAAAGGCAACCCAGGTGTCTCCATACGTGATTTGGCAAAGAAATACGATTCCAACGATTCCACCGTGCGTAACATCCTTTCAAGAAAATGATATAAGTGTTTTTGTATCAGTAAACATCCGAATCGCTCCATGAAACAAGATTTAGTGACCGAAAAGCGAGCACGATTACTATACGAACGAGTATTGACGAAATTTGATGGCTGTATTTTACTAGATGACGAAACATATGTCAAAATGGATTATGAACAAATCCCCGGACAAAAATTGTACCTGGCAACTGGTCTGATAAGTTTGCTCGGAAACTACTGATTTGGCAAGGAATCTACAGTTGTGGCCTTAAAACCTAGCTTTTCATCACATCTCACACAATGACGTCGAAGGTTTACATTAAAGAGTGTCTGAAAAAGCGGATTTTACCCTTCATTCGGCAACACAAGACCAACGTTATGTTTTGGCCGGATTTAGCCGGCTGCGACTACTCCAAGGAGGTACTAGAAGGGTATGCTGCAAACAATGTTAATTTCGTCGCCAGAGAGGTTTATCCTCCGAATTGCCCTGAGTTCAGACCGATCGAAAAATATTGGGCAATTGTCAAGCGAAAACTTCGATGCCGTAAATGCGCTAAAAGTGGAATAAGTTCGCCGGTATAGTGTCACCAGCGACTGTGCAGATCATGATGGCATCGATCACAAGTGAAGTGCGACAGTTTGTTCAAAACGGTGAAATGAAATAACTATATCGTTTTAAAGCTGAATAAACACCCTATTGTTTGACGTTTCGACGTTTCAACCGTGTATGTTGTTTAATTCTTGAGTTATGATCACTTGAATGCGTCCAAATTGACTTTGAATCGGGCTTTAGATCTGGAATGTGGCCTCAGGTCCTGACTTCTCCTGAAATTTCGAATCAATTTTTTTTTTAAATTTTCTGTGGGTCTTAGGAATACCAAATTTTTGCTCACTCCTGTTAGAAAATGCAGAAGTTTTAAAATCAAAAGTTAAGAATCTCAATGATTTGGAATACATTGAGTGGGGTGCTGAATTGTACTTTAAGCCTACCTACTGCTATAATTTGAAAAGTTGGGAACAAATATAGAAAACTAGCTGAACCCGGTACGAGCGCTGCTACACTTGCTTTTTATTGACTATGAAGGGGTTCAAACTTCTGTCAGAACATGCTTCTTACACGAGGAATACACATTTTGTGTTTAAGTTGCCTGGACAATACTCATGTTTGGTTGAAATTTATGATTCATTGGTATGAGACCCCCTTCCCCTCCAGAGTTGGGAGTAGTCTCAATCCACCATACAATCATCGCCTTCAAAACCCTCCACATGCCATATTTGGTTCCATTTGCTTGATTAGTTCTCGAGTTATGCAGAAATTTTTGTTTCTTTTGTATGAGAGTCCCCTCCCTTTTAAGAGATGGAGGGGTTTTGAACTACCATACAAACATATTTGGTTCCATTTGCTAGATTAGTTCTCGAGTTATGCAGAAATCTGTGTTTCATTTGTATGGCCTTTCCATTTGAGATATCGGAACAAAAGTCCCATAGAACATTGCAAAGAGCAATGAAACGAGTCGGACTGTCACCATGTAAGGTTACAGTGACACCAAATCTAAATAAGCATACCACAACAGCCAAAGAAGGAGCGCGTAAGTTGTACACGAGTTTGTAACGGACGATGACACATACGTCAAAGCTGATTTCTTGCAGCTCCCAGGTCAAGAGTTTTATAGGATGACCGGAAAAAAAAGGTTCAAGATAAGCTCCAGCAAAATATGTCAAAGTGCCCGAAAAAAAACTTGATTTGGCAGCCGATTTGCTCTAAAAGGCGAAAGTTTCGTGACAACTGACACTGTCAACCAAGATATTTATGCAAAAACGCTTAGTGCCTTTCATGAAGAAACATTGTTGTTCCGTGCTGTTTTGGCCAGAATTCGCTTCTTGCCACTACGGAAAAATGACTCAGGAATGATACACCGTCAATAGTGTATAATTCGTACCCAAGGATAAAAACCCTCCAAAACTCGCAGGAACTGTGCGAATATTGGGCAATCGTTATGAGAAACCACGAGAGAACTAAAAAAAGCAGTTGTAAGTGAAAAACAGTTCAAGGCATATTGGCGTTCAGCATCAAATAAGGTGGATATGACAGCGATACAAAACTTGAAGAAAGGTGTAAACGTATAGCCCAACAGTATGCATTTGGATAATCGGAAGCCTTTGACAAGAAACATTTATATACGACAAGATCATTTATATAATGAACTAATCAGTGTTCACTTAATCATGTTTGGCCATTTTTTTTACTGTTCCATCCTTTATAACCTCCTGGTTGGTTGTGGGTGGAAATTTAACCGGATCAATCTTCCTTGTTTCCTGATGATTGATGTTAAGTAGTTATATACGTCTACACGCATAGAAAAAAGTACCCAGTGGAGCAGTTAAGTGTGGGAAGCCAACGTTGGTTATAATCATGTTATCCTACCGTTTGGTATAAATAACCTATTCTGACTAAATTCTACCCAAAAGTAAGTAATTTTAACCCAACGTTAGGCAAACATAATTAAACCCATCGTTGGCTTACCACATTAAACTGCACCGTTGGATACTTTTTATGAGAGTGTATGTAATGAGGAGTTGACAAATTTGGCAAAGTTTTGAAATCTTTGTTCTACACTCAGCCAAATAATCTTAAGAATTTCATAAGATTGAACTTATGAACGATGCTATGGAATTTCATAAGAGTGACTTATGAATGGATTTTGTTTCACACGACGTTGTTCTTGTACGCCTTTAAGCTTTCCTGCCTACAAGTGTTGATATATACTAGTGCGCAAGGCACTGGGCACATAACCTCAACGTTCTAGGTTCGAATCCAGGTTGCTTCATGTGTTTATTTTTTCGACATCATTATATTTCATAAGATAAATTTATGAAATTCACGCTGATTTCTTATAGCAAATAATCATAATGCAATCTTATGAATATCGAAAGATTATTTCGCTGCGTGTATATTCAGTGGCTGCTTGACTACAAAACAGTGCTAAAAGGCAATATGTTGCAGCCTCCTCACTTTACAACTCTAATGAGTAACTTTTTATAGCCGTGTTTTTACCTTTCACAAGCGGTGCATGCTATCCCAATATTGTAGTGCTTCATATCCCAGTACAGGTATACCTCGATAGTAAGTACAGGGTGGCCACACAATCTCGATATAAAAATTCCTGTGCGACAGGATGAGCCAATTTTCAACATATGTTGTCAAATTTGGTAGCTGCTTCTTGGTTCTAGCCAAAATTTGTCCAAACCATTTTCTTTTCTCTGGAATCCGGCAAAGAATGTCAGACGGCATGGAGCACAGCTGCCCAAATTCTTCTTTCACCATGTGTTAACACCCTTACAAACGTACTTCGCCAAATTTCAAACACATTCGCCACCACATGAAAGATAAGTTCATTTCTGGCCTCACCTGTTACAGCCGTGTAGCCAGATCTTCCAAGGGCATCTTCAACGGTGGTTCAAATCGTGGTTTGGATTTATTTCTTTAGACCAAACACAAAACATCGCTGCATCGCTGGTGTTTGTAAATTTTGTTTTATACCGCATTTATTTTGCATCATTTCAGAACTTTTATAAGCTCCTAGATTTCTTACTGAACGCACTCTTTAAAAATTTAATTTAATGAACTTCGGAATATCTATAAAGATTGGGTGGAAATATCTATAAAGAACATGACAGAAGTTGATTAAACTTCTCGGCAGTTGAATAAAATAATTGGAAGTTTCCAGATAATCATAAAGTTTGCTCGCTGTCTTTCGAGAAGAGAAATGGTGGAACTTTAGAGAAGTTCATTGAATTGCCGAAAAATTAGTAACGTTTCTGGAAACTTAGATGAACTTCCAAAAAATTTGCTGATCATCCATGGAATAGGAACAACTTTCTGGAAATGACGGGAACTTAGAAAATCAGATTTCGCATCCCAGAAGTTTTTTTTTACTTACAGCAGGTACATATTCTGTGATAAAAAGCAGAATATCGCACATATTTAAATAACTTATGAGAAATTAAAAAAAATCCTGGAAGCCGTGGAATTTTTGTGGAATAGTTAGCATTACCGAGATATTGTTAAACCGTACAAGAACTTTTTATGATCTTCAAGATTGTGAATAGGTGGAAATTTTCTGAAATTGATTAAAAAGTAGTTGGTTTCTTTATTCTCGTTTTGGGTGGGTTCGAAAAATTATCGAGTGGTAAGAAGTTTAAGTTCTTCTTAAAACTTAAATACCCTGAACTTTTGGGATGTTTCGGAACGATTGGAAAAAATCTCGATCACCTGGAAAGATCCCTGAAGTTCTAGAAAGCTCCCCAAACTTATGGAAAAATCCTTTGAATGTTTCCTAAACTTTTCGAATGCTCAAAAAATCCAGTTTCCTGTTTATCTGGAACGTTTTCTGAAATTCTGGAAAGTTCCCCGATCTTGGGGGAAGTTTTCTAAAATTCTTGGAAGATCGCAGGACTACTGAGAAATTTCCTGAATTCCTGAATCCCCTGAGCATCTAGGAGTTTTTTCGAACTTTTGGAAAGTTCCCTGAACTTCTGGGAAATTCTCTGAATTTCTGGGACGTTCTCTGAACGTTTGAGATATTTGCTGACCTTTTGAAAAGTTTCCTGATCTTTGGGGGAGTTCCATGATCTGTGTGAGCATTTCCTGAAGTTCTGAGAAGTTTTTTGAATTCATGAGAAACCCTGTTTCTTGAACTCCTAAATGTTCGCTGAACTTCTAAGAAGTTCTGTATATGTCTAGCAAGTTTCATGAAATTCTAAGATGTTCACTAAACCTCTAGGAAGATCCGCAAACTATTGAAAAGCTTCATGAATTTCTTGACTGTTCTCTATTGGAACTTCTCTAATTTTCTGGAAAGTTCCTTGAATTTTTGGGAAGTTCCCTGAACATCTTGAGTAGTTCTATGAACTTCTGAAAAATACCCAAAATAATCTGATAAGTTTTGTAAACTTCTGGAAGCCCCCTGAATTTCTGGATAGTTACCAGAACTTCTGTGAAGAATCCTTTACTTTTGGAAACTTCCCTGAACTAGTGGTAAGTGCCTTGAATTTGTGGACAATTCCCTGAATTTCTAGGAAACAAACTGAATTTCAGGAAAGTTGTCAGAACTTCTAGGAAGGACCTTTAATTTCTGGAAACGTTTCTGATTTTATGGTATGTTCCAAGGTAAAAAGTTCTTCTCTGTTGATCTCTGGATACTGTAAGATTGATAAGATGATAGGTGTTGATGGGTTTAACAACAAGAAGTACAACACCGGTGCGGGGAACGCTAAGTTGGTCTGTTTTGGCTGGTTCCTTTTAAGTTTGCTGATGCAAATCAACTATAAAGATGTTAAAATAGACCGCCGCTGAAGATGCTCTAAGCGGTACGTTTTGAACAGGCTGAATAATGGAGATCGGTGGACCGAGTGAATGACAAAAACGCTACTCAAATCATTTGAAAAAGGTGTGAGTATGGTTCCTTCCATATGACAAAAATTCCCGATGACTTTTGAAATTCCCGCCTTTTTCCCGCATATTTCCCGATGATTTTGGATTCCCGCATTTTTCCCGCATTTCCCGATTTTCCCGAGTCTGTGGACACCCTGTAAGTACATCAGCTTTTTCACTTCAAATCGCATTTGCATAAAAATACTGGTTGTACTGAAATTTTATACAATCAAAAGAAATGGCAATTTTCTGCTCTTTCTTTTGATTGTATTTGATTTCAGATACAATGAGTAGTTTTTATGCAATTTCGTTTTGAAGTGAGGAAGTTGATGCACGTACTATCGAGGTATACCTGTATTGTGGTGCGTCTGACCCCAATGTTGGTGTGCATATTGAGCAACGAAACAGACGTTTTACCCCGATGTCGTATTGAAATCAAGGTTTAAAAAATCATGAAAAACACACATTAATTCTCTCCAAAAAATTCGATGTGAATATGATTTTAGTATGTAAGTTGATAAGTTTTATATTGGAGTTCGATGATGCTCATATAAGATTTTCTCCATGGCTTCATTTATTTCATAAGACTCTCTTTGGTCAAGATGAGCAGAAGATGAAAGGATCCCGACCTCAACCCTTCAGGAAGTTGAGGAAGAAATTGATCGGTTGAAAAACAACAAAACTGCTAGCGTTGACTAACTCTCAAGCGAATTTTTCAAGTACGGTGGTGAAACATTGGCCAGGGCGCTGCACTAGGTAATTACCAAGATTTAGGAGGAAGAATGTTTACCGGAGGATTAGTGTTTACCAGGCACTTCGGCTCCGAAGCGAGTTCGTGTCCAGAAATCGACCAAGAAGGTGTTAGCGCCAGTTTTTTTTTTTTGATACAAAAGGAATTTTATTGATACATAATCTTCAAACTGGTAAGACAACCAACTCTGATGATTATTGTAACCTTTTTAATCAGTTGGATGAATTCATCATCAATACAATGCACCTGCTCATACAGCTCAAAAAACCATCGCGAAAATCAGTGAATTGGAGTACGGAGTACATCCAATCTTTTCGCCAGATTGAGCTCCCTCTGACTTCTGGGTTCTCATACCTCAAAAAATTCCTTCGTGGAAAGCGTTACATACGAAGAGGTTAGGGCCGTCGTAGAGGAGTATTTTGCAGATCTTTCAGAAAGTCACTTCCGTGATGGGACAATAAAGTTGGATTTGGTAAATTTGGTAATATTTCGTAACGGTCGCCATTTGTAAAATTTCTGTTTGGCATGCTGCTTTTGGCATAAACTTGCTTTATATTTGCGCTTCGATATTATATACAGACCGTTTTAATCTCTGAGCCGTTTTTGAAATTGTTCAAAAGATTTAAGGCGAAGGGAAAGCTGAAACTTTTTTAGTCATCAGTGGATTGAAATTGACAAGAATGTGGAACAGTATGTAAAATATATTCCAATCCAAACGAACTCTTCAGCTTGGAAAATCAAAGCCAGCAATACTAGCGTCATATTTGAAACGGTTGGTAGCAGTTAATTGAAATCAAATATCTGCTAATTACTAGTAACTGGTTCTTCTAATGTTGCTAGTTAATGTATTTTCTACACATATTAACGATGATCATGGTGGCTGGTTTATCCCGAAAGATGACTGCTAACTAGATCACTCTTCTTTCGCTCGTGGTTGCGCCAACCGACTGGCTACTAATTTACCACTGGCATCCCTAACCGACTGCGTAACCAATGTTCCTTTTTTGAGATGCGATTTCTTTTTCGGTCCGCTTCTATAAGCATGCACAGATTATGTGTGTTTGGCAAGCTTCAAGCTGCAATAGTTTTAATTTTATTTATATTCGCATTATTGTATTTTATGCAACTTACAAATTTCGGTCTTCCGAATTTATTAATATAGGTAGGAACAAATTCTAGGATACAATTCAATTTACTAGAAAATAATACGGCGCGTTCTCCTCACTCACTGCTCGTCCAATTAATGTGACAAATTCTTGACAGCTGTCTCAGGAAGATCATATCTCCTAGTTCTCGCCATCAGCAGCTTTAAAAACCTGGCGCTGTGAACGCGACACTCAATCAGGGCTGCCAATTCGTAACAACCAATGTTCGCCTAGCAACGGTTGCCAAGTCAAAGGCAACCAGGCATATTGCCGCTCTTCACAGTTCCGAGGCTGCCGAGCGAATAAAGCAAATCATTTTTTTTTGCTTAAATTGTCTTTATTTCCATGAAATTTGTTTTCTACATTTGATTTACATTTTAACTGGAAAGCCAGAGGAGGCGTTTGATTTTTAATTGAGAAAGAATTTGTTAACCTACCTAACTACTTTTTACAAATTTAAAACTAACGTATGAGATCACGGATGATCTGGTGAGGAGATCTGGCACAGGACTCTCTGAACCGAGCCAGGTTTGATGTTCTCCGTTCTTAAAACACCTGCAGACTAGCCAGGCGATGGATCTTGGAGTTTCTAGTCCTCGGGTTACTGTTCAGAATCATTCTCAGGAGATTATTCTGATTGATCTATAGCTAAGCATGTTGGGACTTGGCACATCCTAGACTGCCAAAGCGGATTCAATCATTGGAAGGATTATTTGCTTGTGGATAACAAGCCTATTTCTGAGGAAAAAGGAGGATCAAGGGCACGACAGCTCCAACCAAAAATCACCTGAGCTATTACAGGTCATCATTAGGGGACTCTCTCCGAGCCATGAACAGAGACCCTGGCGTCCCATACCGGCAGAATTGCCCCACGACCATGGCACCGTGGACGAAAGAGACGAAGCGATCGTTACAAACTCTCAACGCTATAGGCAAATCTCTGGAGTTAAACAAAGTGCCAGGACCTGACCAGGTATACAGAACTTGGCCACCAAAACAGCTATTTCACTGGCGCCAGGAATTTTTAGGATGCAAAGATGTCCAGACTCTAGTATTGCTACCGAAGACAGGGAAGCCACCAGGGGACCCATCGGCATAGATCTATATGCCTGTTGGATACACCGGGTAAAACGCTCGAAAGGGTTGTTCTCAACAGACTGGAGAAATATACGGAGAATATAAGCGGTCTGTCAAAAAACCAGTTTGGTCACCAAGGCAATCCAAGAAGTGGCAATCCAGCGCCAGATGCGAGGTATCCGCTACTGCGCAGTGGTCACCCTCGACATGCGAAATGCGTTCAATAGCGTCAGTTGGATGGCTATCGCTGACTTGCTTCAACGCCTTCACGTCCCGAGATACCTGTACAAAATTCTGGGAAGTTATTCCCAGAATTGCGTACTGGTGTACAATACAGAGGTAGGTCAGAAACGTGTTCAGATTACCACAGGCGTCCAACAAGGTCCGGTGCTATTGAAGACGATGTTCGACGAGGTACTACGGCTTGAGTTTTCGAACGGGATGAAGATCGTCGGGTTTGCAGACGACATCACCCCGTTCAAATCACAGATATATGATGAATCCTTCGAAGAGGTTGAGCTAACGGCCTCGCACTCCATTTGCATTGTTTAGGGATGGATGAGCTCCAGGAAACTGGAGCTAGCCCACCATAATACCGAGGTCACGGTTGTTAACAACCGAATATCGGAGCAACACGCGAGGTAACTGCTCAATTGAATGGAAGAGGTCCTAAGGTACTTGTGGGTCATGATCGACGATAAGTTGTCATTCTCCAGTCACGTCGACTACGCATGCAAGAAAGCCTCTGTGGCTATATCAACATTATCCCGCATGATGTCGAATAGCTCAGCGGTACAGGTGAGCAAGCGCAGGCTCCTGGCAAGGCCTTGTCTATAATAAGGTATGGCGGGTCGGCATGGGCCACCACCCTGAGTACTAAGAGCGACCTCGGTAATCTCGAAAGTACTCACAGGCTGATGTGTCTGAGAGTGGTCTAAGCGGGCATCATTGGCATCATCATAAAAGAGGCTGCAGAGTGCTTTGAGCAAAGGGGCACAAGAGGTAATCACAAGACCACCAAAGTTACATCGATGGTCAAGTGGCAGAACGACTGAAATAATTCCACCAAAGGTCGGTGGACATACCGACTAATCCCGGAAATATCTGGATGGGTCGATCGGCGTCATAGAGAAATTACCTTCCACTTGACACAGCTACTGAATGTATCAAGAACACGACACTTGTGGGACGAGTGGGTTTTTAGTGGGTAGAGGAGTTGGTACCCTCAGCCCCACACCCTGAGTTCTTCAGGAATCTGTACGCAGATTTTCCATTCCGTTACGTTTCAGAGCTCCAATCAATCGACTCTTGCAGATGATGGCGGTGTCATCTGCAAACATAGACAAAATATCACCCGGTAGGGGAGGAGCATCTGACGTGAAGATGTTGAACAATATGAGACCTAGGAGACTCCCTTGGAGGACCCCAGACTCAATATTGAACGCATCGGTATGGAAACCACTTAAGAAGACCTGGTCTATTCGTTCAGTAGTTTTTGATGATTTTCACGAGGAAGATTGGTAAGTTGTCCAACAATGCCATGGCGGATGTTTTTAGAACGGACTTGTTCCGCCTTAAGATGTTAGTAACCCTTGACAACTGCTGGACTGTGGAATAACCTCTCCTAAATCTGAACTGCTCTGGAAAGAACATGTTGTTTCGGTTTGAGAAATCCAGCAAACGGCTGAGGATCAGCTTTTCGAATAGTTTCGAGATAGAGGATAATAAGCTGATGGGGCAGTAGGATCTTTGCCAGGCTTGTTGATTGGGATAATCTTAGCTAACTTCCAACGAGACGGGAAGTGGCCAAGCTCCAGGCACTTGTTGAAGACCGCAGCCAAGTGGACAAAAAAAAAGTCAATACTTAAGTGTGCTCAACTCAAGGTTGAGTACTTCATCTATACCTGTGGCCTTCATGTGTTAGGTTGTTTTGATGGCTGCTTTCACCTGATCTGCAGTTATTCTTGACTCATCAGCATCAACTATGGGAGATTCAGCGACTCTAGTCATTGCCTCCAGTACGGCAGGTTCATGCGGACTCACCATGGCATGACCTCGGTTAAGGGAATCCACAAAGTGCTGGCCAAGTGCATTGGCTTTTCCAACAGGTTTTAGTAGTAGCAATGGGTCCGTATTTGGATCGAGAGAGGAAAGAGGAGGGTTAGGTCTCGAATTATTTATAAGGATTTTAGTCCTTTTCCAGACGGGCTTTGCGCAGTCTGGGAGTGAGCGAAGATGTTTAGCAAATTCTCGATTTCTTTGATCGATCAACCTGGCCTAGGTGATGTTTTTACGACGATTAATATTAGTCTTCACCAACGCGTCGAATGATATTACGGAGTCGAATGAGATGTTTGGTAGATCCCTCTAGATTCAGAGGCTTGGGATATCGCCTCGTCGATTTGATGCAGGCACTGGTCGATATCTTCACACGACTCCGGCTGAGCGCCGTAGTCAACGGATTAGTCGACGCACTGCTGAAATCGCGCCCAACGAGCACGATGTAAGTTGCGCCGGATAGCTTGGAATCGGTTTACGCAAGAACCTTCTTCGGCCACCATCGGATAGTGGTCCGAACTGAGTTTCTTAGGGACGACAGGGTCAGAGATGTTCGTCATATTGGTCAGGAAGCTGTCGATGGTAGCATGAGCACCGGAACGGCTCAACCGGATGGGAGAATCAGGGCTTAAGATGGTGTAGTGTCCTTTCTCGAAGCCTCGCTGAACGATGGTACCATTGTGGTTCTTTCGGGCGCTACCCCGGGTCTGTTGTTTTACTTTGAGGTCACCGGCGATAATTAATTGCCCCCGTCGCCTAGTTAACCTGATAATGTCTTATCGTAGTGCATCTGCCGAGCCGTCGCTGGTGTTTGTTTGCTTGGTGCAGTAGACCGCGATGATGGTGATTGGGAAGGCGGGAGTGTCAACTTCAACTGAGTGGGTTCGATTCAGCCTTACAATCCAAAAGTCGGGGATATAGAGATTCACCTCAGGCTTGAGGTACGTCTCTGTGATTGTGGCTATGCCGATATTTTTTTTCTGTTAGGAAGGCGATGAGCTCAAGCGTGTTGTTCTTAACAGAACGAGCGTTCCAATTAAGGATATTATTGGTTTCTTCAGGGCCCATGTTGGTTCATGAAGTTGAGCAGCACCCTGGTGGCGGCTTCAATTTGTTGTTCCTTGGAACGGCAGCAACTCAGCCCTTTGTACATTGCTTGTACAAACTCCATCATCGGGTCCGGAGAAAAGAGCAAGTCATCATCATACGCATGGGTTGAAGTAGAGCGTGATCATGGGGTTCCCCAGGTTGGAGGGGGCACGTCTTGCACTGACGGTGTTGTAGCGGCTGCTGCGAGACGTTGCTGTACATACGATGTTTGCTGAGAGATTTCCTTCCGATGGTTAGCTGGAGAGGTGGAAGATTCGGCATGCTGTACCTGTGCGGCGGGAAGTTCTCGATAGGGTTTGGAGGAGGTTGATGGTGGTTCGCCTATTCACGTTTCGGATGCACGTCTTCCTCCGGATTTCAAGAAATTCCGCGCGCTTGGAGCAGGCACGATTTTGGCCATCATGGAATTTGGTGGCGGTGGGTTTGCTACCAACTTCTGCAGCTCAGACTTAAAGCTTGCCACCTCGAGCAGGTGGCCAAGCGTTGAAAAGACACGAGGAGGGCTCGAAATTGCGGCACGAACGACGAGCAACAAGAATTCGAAACACTTCACTACCGAATAGCGCGAGGAGCGAAAAAACCACGCAACGATATCTAAGTTGGATTACCACTGGTCCAAACAAAGATCGAAGCGCAGCGGAGAAAACGAACTTTGCTTCTCAAACGTCTAGCAGAGAAATGAAGCAAATCCGAAAGAGTCCCTTTTATATATCGTTCACTGCTGCATTTGATATCGCACATATATTTGAAGTCTGTGATAGGAAAATTCTAGGCATTTTGTAAATTTACTCTGCAAAACGAAATTACCACCTTATAATTGCGTTACTTTCAATGGTTTAATGGTGAAATAAAAAGTTTTCAATATTGTAATCGACGCGTAGAAATATTTCCGATCGATTGGGACAAAAGTTTTGAAAATTGAGATACGATTGAGATACGATATTAAACTTTCGCCGACCAGTTTTAAAATTCAAAACTTACCGAGCTTCGGAGGCCTGGGTTGGTGTGTTCGTTGTGATTGTTTACCATTTTGTTCCAGTTCACCAGCACCGTTATTAGTAGTTTTTTTTATAAATGAACATTGAAAATATTTAAACAAACTTAGCGACTAACTACAAATCAAGCTAAATCGTTTTTAGTGAATCTACCTAAGCCCTTAAAACTGTAAGGTTAATGTGCTCATAAGTGAAATGTAACTAGCAAAATTGTCAATACACAACATACGAATTTCAAACCGCTTCTGCGACCGAAGAATGAACTTTAATCGTGCTTGAGTTGAATATGGAAAACTAAAATAATCCTATGACATGAATTTTCCTACTGAACATTACAAATGTCTACGATTTCATGAATGTGATTTCCGTGCCGGATGTTTCAGATGAGCGATGAAGTAATCTGCAGAAGCATTCTACCATAACACGACAACGGCCTACGCGTCAAACTTCAACCAACAACAGCGCGGGGACAGCATTCAATACCCGAACTAAACGGAAACTTTCTCTAAAACTACAAACAGGTGAATCACGAACAGCTCACGTGAACAATCACTCACAAACTTCTAGTTATGTTAGTTCGATTTCTGTGATTCTCTTAGTTTTTTTTTCTGGCATTTAGTTTTACTTTCAATTCGCTAACATGAAAACAATGAACGGAAAACATACAGAAACGGCACTTTTTTGCTTTTCATCTATTTGTTTTGCGGAATTTGATCGTCACAATTTACCTGATGCCGTCTGACACCTGCATCGGATCCTAACAGCGAACCACCTTCATCTTTCATATCAAAGCTCCTAGACAACTTAGTGGCTAATTCCTATAGTTGAGGGGGGGACAAGTTGTATGTAGTGGAGATTGTTGTTGTTGTTTTTGTTGTTGTTGTTGTTTTGGGGGTGAATTTTGGTTGGTTTATACAATGGATGTCAACAGTGAGTGGTTAGTGGGGAAAAGGCGAAAAGAAACAGTTAAATTATGAAGAGATTTTTTTCTTTACATAAAATTACAGGTAAATCAAAACGTCACGGGACAAATCGGGTTTAAACTTTAGGCGAACTAAATTCGGTGAACGACTGTGTTTGTGTGTTGGGTTATATGAACAACATAGAAACGAATAAACCATAAGATCGAAAATCAAATTGACCAACTGAGCTCAAAAATTAAAACAAAAATTGTTTGAGTGTTAATTCCTGATACAAAGTTCCTGTCACTGAGTGGATTTCCTCTAACCTGATAGAAGTTTAAGTACTGAAATCTGTAAAACACGATACTTGTGTTGGTTTCCGAAAGTCTATTCAGCTGCTGATTGCAAGGGCTACCATTGTGTTCGCAAAGCTATGGTGAGTTTCAAAAACTTGCTGTTGATGAGTTGCGCTCTAGCGTACAGATTAGTTCTAGCAGTCAGTTATTAAGGGAGGTTTCAAATAAAAAGCGTATGCACAACGAAAGTGATATATTTTTTGGAAATTTTGCTTTTGAATTTATCAGCCAAAAAAATTGTCATCTATTTTCTGCACTAGCTACATTTGCCAGTTAACATTATCCATAAATATAGATGGGTTGCAGGACCAAAAGTCTAATGTTGTTTCCAGAAAAACCTGCGCGATTAGTCAAAGCAACGATTGATCGAGTGATGTGTGTCATCAGAGTCTCAGGGACACTCTTGAGTCCCTTCAAATCTCTGAGAGGGTTAGGATCTTCAGGAAGTCCGTCCAACTTTTTGGCATTGCCAACGACGTTGATATCGTAGCACGTAAATTAGGCCGATGGCGGAAACGTACATCAGACTTAAGGCTGAAGGTGGTAGGATTCGGTTTGTGATTAATGCGTTGAAAACAAAATATGGGTCATTCCATATCAAATAACAGGAGATATGCATCGACTCTCTTCGATTCGAACCAGAATTGGTTGATATACTGGTTCTAGACTGTTAAAAAACAATTCCAAGTTTTACACCATTCGGTTAACCCCTCGGCCCATGGACTGCCTCCATGTGTTTGAGAATTTTGAAAAGTCTGTATTCAGTTTTTTGAATATCTCGAAGACTTTAAGAGCTACAAACAACTTTAGATACTCTTATTAAATGAAATTAATTTTTAAATAAATTTTACAGTGTTGCCAACATGGGTATTTTTGTAGTTGAAATATTAAATTGTTTTTTTCTTTGATGTTCACATAAGAAACACTTATCGAAAAAAAATGCTCGGTCATGGAAATATTGGTTTTTAAAGATTTCACGTTTTCCAAAATTTGTTTATTCAACCAATCTGATGTATAAACTTTTGAAATTGTAAATATCTTCCCAACACCATGGGATCTCAGTAGTGACCAGCAATTTCTGCTAGCACCAAAGATGTGAAGAGATAGTATCGATAGGTCCAATAGCGTTCAGCAGGCTGTGAAATTTATTAAAAGTATTTTAAAATAAGCGTAGGGCATTCTGTTAAGCATGTGTCGAAGCAAACAGACACACTTTTGAAATACATCCCCATGCGGGGTAGGTCAAGGCAGGAACGAATCCGCCACCTTAACTGGCAAAAAAATGCGCGCTAGATCACGCTCAAATACGGCAAATGGCACAGAATGGTGCGATGTGAAATTTCCGTTCCACACTCCCTAAAGACCACATGTGATAGAAATCAATTTCTAATTAGATATTTTGAAATCACAACTTCTAATTTTTACATGTTCGAAATACTGCTTAACAAAAAACCGTACGCTCAATTTCTATTCCCGAGCAGAAGACAACAACATATGAATACCTAAGTTTGATTTTGATAACTGGCCTTGGTATTAGAGGGCTCAAATTAAGAGGTAAAATACCTAAGCGAAATTCGTGAGAATTGCATTCAAAATATCTCCCAAATAACAAAACTTGTTATATGAAATACCTATTTGAGAATACCTGAAAGGTACTATTTTGGTATTGTCTTACCTCAAGTTGGTATTCGCTTGAAATTTTGGGAACATCCTCAGGTATTTTACCTCTTATTCTGTGCTCTTAAATACCAAGGCCAGTTATCAAGTTATTCGTTCCTGGTCGGGTTCAATTTCACAGCCTGCCGAACGCTATCGGACCTATCGATACTTTCTCGTCACATCTTTGGTTCTACCAGAAATTGCTGTTCACTACTGGAATCGCATGATTTTGGGAAGATATATCTTATTTCAAGACATAATTAATAATGCACTCTGATATAGCCAGTAGTACCTCATCAAGGCAAATCTACCACAAAAGTGCCGCTTCAATTTTCAAATAATAACCATTTTTCATGGCCTACGTGATAATTTTCAAGTTTGTTTCTAGATATCGTGTGAGATCAAAATAAACTCTGTTTAGTTGTTCAATCGTTAGTGATAACATGGAGTGTTCAATAGGGCTGTGCTTAAAAAGAAAATGTTCCGTTGGAAATCAACATCGGTCATCTTAACACTTCTCCTCGCGGGAATGGCATTTAATCAAACTTCGGTCCGGTGTTCAAAGTTTGAAAAATGTGTGAGAAAAGCCATGCAAATGAGTTTGGATGATTTTTCTCAGCCAAGCAAAAACGATGCTGTAATCCTTTGAGCTTTCATGTCAGCATTCGACGCAAGCATTTCAAAACAATTTCATCTCACTAAATTTCATCAACACGTAACACATGTTTTTGAAGGTTGAAAAATTTGCACTCAATGTAACGAGGCAGTAAAAGCAAGAGCTGCTCTAACAAATTTTCAAAGGAATTTGATGGACCAAGAAACACATGTAGAAAACAGTTAGGTTGAAAACTGTTCATTAACAATGACTATTGAGGAATTTATTATTTTAAATTCTGTGGACTTTATTCATCCAGCTGGAGAATCAGAGATTCAAGATGATGATGACAATACGGGAAGCCATTAAAATCTATCAATCGACTTTGTCACATTAGATTCACTCGATAAATCACCTGTTAGTAGAACGAAGGTAACACGTTCGAAAAAGAATACTGCTGATAAGAACTCCAAAGTTAAAAAAGCTTTGAAAACGTCGTTTGATGCAATTTTCAGCCAAAATACGCTTTCGCAGAATGCAATTCTTGAAACAGAGGGAGATGAAATGATAAGACAGCTGAAGGAAACGTTCCGTAATTGTGTCAGTCCTTCCGAAATCGTGGACTGTGCTGAAAATGCAATGTAAGTTATTGTGATTTGGGATGGACTGAAACCAAACACTGAAATTTTGGTAGCTAACACGGAATTTGGGGCAAGTGTGCCATAGGCGCAAGTGAGTCACCTGGCATTTTTTCAGTAAAAATTTAATTAAATGAGCAAATGAGCATACAGATAAGTTTATTCCTCTTAAAATGTAGTGTACCGAAGTTCATATAGAATAGCCCACTTTTCACATCTTTTTTCCTCTATTTTATGCTGCGCAATAAAATTGAGTGTAATCTTCTAATATTTCCACCATATCAAATAGCCGTACCCGGACCGAGGTTTCCAGCCTCAGTCACAGTGACACGGTACTGCTCCTTCGTGCTGCCGCAACTACTGCTGCTGGCTCGCCTGGTTCGCCTATCGCCTTTGACTCGTCCGTTGTCTCCAAAATCCGTCACAAGAATGACCCAACGATTTTTTTTTTGGGACTTTAACCTCTTGGTCATTCGTCCCAATTATGACCCAACGAACGCAAGTATTTATACCGTGCATGAATCGTTGTTTACACTACGTTGCTAGAGCAACCAATGGGAGAGTCTCTAGCGCTCAATCACGCTCAACCATTTCTACTCAAATGATATGTAGTATTAGCATTTATTGCGCATCTCTCGAAAAGCAATCCCTAATAAACATGTACCATTCATGAACAATATAATAGATGGTGTGGCCATACCACTTACAGTTGGGATGATACCCCGAATTGGTGGTTAGGCACGTCTTATGGTTATTGTTTATGCGGGATGCTATCGAATATATTTACTATTTTTGTTCCATACTAACTCTGTCTACTACACAAATAAGCTGTCAAAATATGTAAAAACAAAAAAAAATCGAAAAGGTATATGCCACACCGCAAAGAGAAATTGTTTCGTGGGGTCAGCCAAAAAAATAATTTCTATTTTTAAGGAAAAATCCGAATTTAAAAAAAAGTTCACTTTTGGGGCCAAACTGCCACCACTGTTTGGGGCAAGAGTGCCACCCGTGTATTCGCTATTCTTCTTCAGAATCAAGCTGTCAAAAACATAAACATTGTTGTTGAGTTCACAGTGAAGCAGCGGATTTCGTCCCGAAAAAGTTGGTCAGCGGCCAGGATGGTTCGTGATCGGAAAGGGCACTTTGGTGAAACGAGCCGCGCAGGAACATGAAGTTCCACGGAAAACGCTCGCCAAATACCTGAAACTCAACGAGACAACTCCCTTCGCCTGTTTGGAGCTAAGTTTGGGTCGTTAAAAGACTGTTTACAACGCACAGCAAGAGTAAGAATTGGAAATCCACATTTTGGAGATTGAAAAACGATGTTACGGAATTGGCTCTCGTGATGTATGTAGCCTTGCGTTTGAGCTAGCAGAGCGGAGTAACATAAACCATCCATCCAATCGAGATATGGAACTGGCTGGTTGGGATTGGTTTTAAGGTTTCCGTAACAGGCACCAGGAACTTTTCCTTTGAAGAAAGTAAAAATTTAACGAGAACTCGGTTGTTCAGTTTGGAACCGAACAAATTCAACCGAGTTCGGTATTATTTTCTTAGTGTGTATTCGGACTGACATAAGCTCGAACGGACAAAAGGTTGCCAGGAAAATAGGTAAAACTTACAAAAAATTGAATGAAAGTTTAGAAAGAAGACAAAAGGTCGAATGGTGATAATCCTCCGAATGGACAAGAGGTCGAAAGATAAATGCTGAAATGACAAAACGTTGAATTACAATAGGTCGAAAAGACAAAGGGTCAGATGGTTACACAGAGGATAAAAGGGTGCATGTACACCAGGTCGAATGAAGATCAGGAAGACAAGATAGGCCTTTTGGGAAAAACTCGAATGGGTGCAAAAAGTTGAAGGACAAAGGGTCGAAAGAACTAACGGTCGAAAGGAATAAAGGATGAAAGAGCCAAGGTACGAACATAAAAAAATTCAAATGATTAGAAAGAAGATAAGAGGCTAAATGGACATAAAGTCGAATGAAAAGCAGGTAAATCCCGCTGGAAAAGTTCTAATGGGGACAAATCGTTGAATTGACACAAGGTCGAACGTAGGTGGAAAAGACAGAAGGTCAAAAGGGTGTAAGGATGAAAGGACAAAATGACAGATGCTTTCAGCGTTCGGCTCCAATTGAAGCATAAATAAACAGAAGGAGGGAGGGGGGGCAGCAAGGATCCATCCGTGATTTGGGAGGGACTCCCCTACTGAGAGGTTTGGTTCATATCAGAGTTCAGAGTTTTCTTTAGCTAAAAACTGTTGCAGAGTATTAAGAATTCATGGTTGTCTTTTTCGTGCATAGGTCGTCATCAGTCTGTCGGTTGGTGTTTATGGTTGGGGAAGGTCCTTTGCGTGCGTGGGACTGGTATCGTATTGATTGTTGGTTGCTGTCAATAGAATCGTTATCAGAATAAGAAGGGGCCAGTGTTGGTAGGTAATTTGGGCGGTAGTACTTGGTGACTTCCTTGAACTATATCCGGTTGTATAAATCTGCATCATTGACAAAGCACTTTGGTGCCACTTTCCTTATGACATCCTCACAAAAAGCATCTCTTAGACTGCCCCAAAGCTGGCGTGGGCTCTCATACTGGGGACAGTAACAGATAAACTGCTCCACAGTTGATGCTCGTAGAGGTAGTGTAAGGCCTTCGTATGCTCTAAACGTAGCCGCGAAATAATACGCTAGTTCCGGTGATAGTGGGGCTTCTCCCACTTGTGGGTGAACCCCTTGATTTTCCCAATAAAAGAAGTGTGCGCCAGAGCCAATTCCCTGGACCATGCGTTGCGAATTGTGTCCTTGATCCATTGTTTGGTATCCATCCTGCCCATGGAAGCTAGCCGATCTGCTTCGATGCCACAGGATGCCACAGTGTCCCGGAATCCAAGAGACCGTAGTTCCAAGATGGACGTGTTGTATTCTTGCCTGGATCCATGGGTGCGATGGGGTCTCTGATTCAAGAGCCACCACAACGCCGGCTGAGTCCGTGAAGGGATGAGGAGAGGTCGTTCGGTTGGTATGGTTTTCACGATACGTACTGCTAGGGCTTCAGCAAAAAAAATGGAGCACTGTGCTGGGAGTTTGCGGAATTGGCTGAAACTGCAGTCAACGATTGCCATCCCTTTACTGGCTTGCCTTACCGGAGCCGTCCCATTGTATCGGTCTGCGATGTGACCTCTTACAGTCTGCATGGCCTACGGGTTGATCCCGCTCTAAGGGATCTTTTTATGGTGTTATCAATTTTGACAATGGGTAGGTTTCAACTTCTGGTTGACAAGGCTGTTGAAGCATTGGTTGGCCTCCTCAAGGAGGAAGACTCCTCTGCTAGGATCAGCTGTCTTCTCGAGAAAACCTGCAGTACCTCTGCACAACGACGGTGCCATAAAATACTTGAACGGATGTGCTCCTGCCTCGACGAAGGCGGCATTCCCAGGAGGGGATGGACGGAGTTCAGACGTAACTCTGATGACGGTGTGATAGACCGGGGCTACGAGTAATTCGTCCTCTAGCAACTGTCTGGCAAGGCTTGTAATTTGAATTCCGTACGTGGTGCGCGTGTTGATGATGGCAGACGCGACTCGCAACTGCGCGATTGCAGTTGAATATTACCTCGTTGAAGTGAGGACGGAACATTAGAGAATGGGTGACCAGCATCTCGAGGACCTTGACGGTAGAGCTTCAAGTGGCTGGTTTACCTCCAAGAGGGACGGGTGAAGGGAGAGGTCGACGGTTGCTGCTGGAGATGTGAATGTATGCGCTCTTCTCGGTAGACAGGTCGAATCCTATGCTAAGGGCCCAGTTTGCTACATGCCTTGCTGTCTAAATCAGTTAATATGCGGCTGTCTACAGGCAAAACCTGAAAAGACTTCGTTCATCTTGATTAGGAAAAGGTTGACGGCAATCACCGATCCCTGCGGCAGTGTCGTAGAGAGAAATTTTACTTTCTCTACACACTCTTCCTACCTCAACGAGAGCTCTTCTCTCTTGTTGATATTCACCCCGTGTTTGCATGCGGGTAGCATTTATTTACACAACACTCAACACACAACACTCAGTACCCAGGCGATGAGCTGGTCCAGGACTTCGGGCATCTAAGCCCGATAGTAGGCCTTGGCAATAGCGAGCTCGATATGTTTCCCATCTTCCATTGCATTACTCAGCGCTTGTCCAAGCGTGCAGAGAGCCGGTTGTCAGGGAGATAGATCTACAGTTCTCTGTCGAGGCTGTGAGACCACGAATGCGGGAAGTTGTTCTCACACCATTCCTTATTCAGTAGCTGCAGCAGTGTTACCATGTGTCAGATGATTAGAAAGAGGAGAAAAGGTCGAATGAAGAGAAAATTGACTGGACCCAAGGTCGAATGGACACTAGGTAACAAGCACACAAAGACGAATGGACACAAGGTCGAATGAAAAGCAGGGAGATAAAAGATCGAATGAACCTAAAATCGACAAAACGTCAAATAGACAATAGGTCAAATAGCCCAAATATCGACAAAAGGTCGAATAGATACAAATAGATAGAAATGACGAATCACGTGGCTATAAAGTTCATCGTTGCTATCATTTTATTAGGTTAATATGGTCTATAATACGGAAACGCATTCGGATAGATCTATGAACAAAAGGTCGAGTGAATACAAAGTCGACTGGACACAAGGTCGAATGAACACAAGGTCGAATTGACATTAGGTAGGATGCACACAAGGTAGAATGGACACAAAGACAAAACGTCAAATAGACAAAAGATCAAATAACCCAAATGTCGACAGAAGGTCGAATAAATAGAAATGACGGATCACGTGACCATGTAGCTCAGATGTTACCCGTCCTGCTGTCCTGCTGTGTCTCGTCCTCTTCTTGCCATTTGTCATTTGTCTCTTTTTATACTAACAAGATTTAAAATAAAAACCAGTATTCTGCGCTTTCATTCCTCACTCACACAAAAAACTATAATTTTCCTTTGGCAATTTTGAAGACTTAGACGTTATTATGGTCTCTAATACGGTTCCACACTCGAATCGATCTATGATTGCTTCTTTCCCCGTGATCTGATTTTACGAACAACATTCCGCGCTCTCTACGCTCAGCTCAACTATTTGAATAGATAAAAATAATTCAACTGACTTGATAAGAATAATGACAGTTGCGATTTGACAGGCGTTTTTATGTTTACTCTTTGTCGTCCTGTCATTCGTGAGTTTCTTTAAAAATTAAAACACGATGTTTTCAAAAAATTTTGTTGCGACAGGTGGAGAAAACATTCAGTTAGTTTTCTCCACCTGTCGCAACCAAAAATTTTTTGAAAACATCGTAAAAATTTATAAACCAGACGGTAGATTAAGAAACATAAATTTAAAGTCTGTTGGGTACAGTGCAGTGCTGCTAGAAAAATAGTTAATAGCTTTTTCTAAAACAAGGGTTGAATGCGGTTTGCGATGGCATTTTTTTTAATAACTTTTCCTTTAGAAATACATCAGGGATTTATTTTTAGAGGTAAACGTGTGTCTTCTTGATACTTCATTATAATTTAGTAAGTATTCTCCCAGTAAATCCCATAAAAATGGTGTTTCGAACAAAATTTGGTCGACTTAAACTTGACACATATCCTTTCATCGTGCATTAAAAAAATGTGCACACCCCTCATTTTTAAGATGTGTGCGTGTAGTATCATGCCTCTATTTTGATTTTGAGATTAGCACTTCACACGGAGATTTGATATTACACATTTTATGTATAAAAAGTACTCACCTTCGGCAGCTATATGAAATATGTCAAACAGATGGGTGATTTCAAAACATTGAATGTGAGTTAAACGTACCCACCTTGAAACAGCTTCATATAGTTCCAGAGGTGGGTGTTTTTCACTCTTATAAAGGTGAAAAATTTAATTCCTAAAAATTTGAAATCCTTTAGAACTTATCAGAAGAACAAGTTTCGAGTAATTCATGTTAAGGGCCTAAAAACCATTTGTAAACAATGACTTTAAATGTCGATTTCTCTTGAATCATGAAGCACTCTCGGGAAATGAAGCAGCATCTGGTAGAAGAATGTTAGTTCTACCATATGGAGTATCTGAATATAGTAGGATTGTCGTGAGTCGTGAGAGATCAACATTTAAAGTCATTGTTTACAAATGGCTCTTAGGCCCTAATCATGAATTACTCGAGACTTGTACTTAGTACACAATTCTTATACCGCTGCACCTCGCTTTGGTGTTGAATTTTATGTTCAGCTCTGAATTCGGGATTACAAGATTTAAGTATTCGATGAGCTAGGGACCCAGCATGTGTCCGAAAGCTAGAAGGAAAGTGATTTTACAAATTGGGAACACGTTTTTATAAACGCTTAAAACATAAATGTTTAATTTCCACTCGATGTATTATTGTTTATTTAGAATTAAATTGTATGTGCTAATTTCTATCTTAATTGCTTAAGGTTTTCCTGAACAATTGTTTAAAACAGTATTTAATCGAATTTGATTGGATGGGTACTTTTAACCCATCCAAAAGAAATTCTGTCTTCGAGAAGATGGGTGAAAAGTGAACATCCATTTTGACGTACAGACGTTGTTCCCACTTAGGGATAATACTCTTTTACCCACCTTGTGGGTTAGTCGACTTATTTCCAAGGTGGGTGAAAAATCATGTGGCTTGAAGAGCGCTTTACATTGCGACCGGAACCGTCAACCAGGAAATTTATCTGAGCGAGCGCCTACAAAAACGCCTACTGCCTTTCCTGAAGGAAGACAATTGTTCCGTTCTATTTTGGCCGGATTTGGCATCTTGCCATTACGGAAAAAAGGCCATGGAGTGGTATGCTGCCAACAACGTTCAAGTGTTCAAGTATTTCGCCTGAATTCTGTACTAACTGATCTTGAAAAGGAAAAAGAATTTGACTTATTAATAAAAACTTTGATCGACTCACACACATTTCTGTTTGACCAAATTTTGATCGGAACACCCTTAAGACTTTTAACTTCGTATGTGTAAATATATTTTACCGATGAACGTGAGATTTTGCCCAGTGGCTATACTGTTCGAAAAAATCACATGTAATCCCCGGTTATCTAATGCAAGGGAACGCTAGATTTGACAGAAAATTCGGATATTTCATGCAAATTTAAACTAGATAACGCCTGCATCTAGTCTTTTGTATGAAAGTTTGCAAACATTGTTGTGTGGCGCATGAAACATTGTGTACAATTTCGTTGTTTACGCTTTCTTTGGCTTTTCTGAAACGAGGAAAAATTTAACGCCCCAGTTAAAATTCACTATTCTTTTCAGAGTAAAAGGCGACTCGTAGGGGGGAAAAATCATCTTGAGTTCGAGTTAACACTTTAAAACTGGATACATTTTCATCAATATGATATGTTAACTGACAAAAAATCCTACAAAAATATTTCGGTCACTTTCGTTGTGATAACCACTTTCATGAGTTGGACATTCCAATAGAATACGGACAAGCCTAGCTATCTACCGTTGCTTGCACCAAAAACCATTCCAAACTTCTCTTACTCAGCTGCAAACTACTAGCAAGCTCTTGACCTAGGATCGTCTCCGGGTATGATGATTGCAGTTTTGCTATGCTATGCGAATGGGATCTACAGGTGGTAAACTAAGACTAAAATGTACTGAACAGACTGAATTCCAAACGTTGAGAAACCAAAGAAATAGAAAGAGAGAGAGAGAGGAGCTAAATAAATCATTTACTGTCTAGAGAGATGAAAATGAAAATTTTACAAAGTCAATTCAATCTTCGATACTAAGAAGTGCCTCATGCTGCTCAGTGCAAAAGAGAAGCGACTGAAGTACTGGAACTGATAGTGGAAGAAAACAGAACGGAACTAACACTAGAAATAAATTCGGAAAATCATCAACCAAACAAAGTGTCCATTTGTATAAATATTTGTGAGTAAAAGTGGAGTTTGATTGCTGGAGTCTGGTTTTTTTTTTTCGTTTGCCGTCCGATCGATTTATTGTTGATTATTGTTTCCCAAATATTTAATTGTTTCTATTTTTTGAAAAGGCGAATTTCATGCAATCTAACGTGACTCAACTACACCTATTAATTGATGATTCACTATAAGAACAGAATGTAACAATCCAATGTGAAGAACTAGGATAGAAATGTGACTGGAAACATCGAGATTTGGTAGGAAAAAAATCTAGAATATATAGAGAAAAAGCTTGCAAAATGCAGCTAATCAAAGCACTAGAAACTAAAAGCTCTATGATAATGGAAAGTAACTTTTGATAACAAACGAATGCTTTTTTTCGTAAATCATATCTATAAAAATGGACACAATTCGTGCTTCGCAATATGTTTTTTACTTTACTGGTGCAAATACTAAATTTTGGATTCTTCATTACAGGAGAGGTAAATTTTTAACTATTTCAAAATTGGGAAAGGTTTGAAAATTATTTGGTCATAATAACAAATTTCAAAATAGTTTGCTTTACTTTTTTTTTAAATGAAACTTAAAACAGCTCACGTCATCAGTGAACTAATTAAATTTATAAAAATTTTAAAAATGATTCAAAGAATATTAAAATCAAAACAAAGTTTCAAATATTTAAATGTAATTACAAAACACTTGTGAGAGAATATAAAAAAAACGAACAAAATCAACAACCGGAAGAAGAATGAACCCAAAAAAGTCAACGGAAAACACGTTTTGATTTTTTTTTTGTAAAAATCCAAATAAATTGCACTTACGAGAGGTCTTCCCCAGTACCAAGATTTGACTCGTTGCGTTAAACCACCTAAATGTGATCGTAATCCATCTAAGTAGCTCCCCTGGAAAATTTAACGTACACAACAACACACACATGTATGGAATAGCACCGATGAAAGTTTTGAAAGATTTTTTTTTTGGTTTTGAAAATAAAAAATAACGAAAGTGGGTTTAAGGATGTGGATGAAAAAAAGGAAAACTTCACTAGTTGATGGTTTTTTTTTCTAATAAACGTCTGTCTACGGTTAAGGAAAGTTCTAAATTTCAACTAATTAAAATGGAGTGAAATAAATTCTAATTTTAAAACGTTTTTTTTTTTTACTATGAAATCCTATTCTAGCCTGTTATTATTTGAACGTCTATTGTCTATGACTAGCTTATGGTAAAATCACAGTTTTTCTAATACAGAGCAATGATGAATCTATCAATTAGTTTGGAAGATCTTCTACTTTAACTGGTAACCTGTATCGTCTAAGGGTGGTTTGAAATTATAACGCGATTTTTCAAAAACCTGATGTCTTCTTGATCTATCCTAAAACCTATCAAATACTGATCCTGTCCAATCATATCACCATTAACGGCTAACGGTCTGTACCTATTCTGAATGAGTATACTTTCTGGGCCTAGAGGAAGTTCCTATGCGAAATTGGTGGATAATCCTTACAGCTCCTTATTACTGTTTCTGTTTTAAATATGTTTTACCATTATATAAAATCAGAACTGAATGTGTTGAATCAAGAATGGAAATATGTATAATACGGAAACCAATAAAATCAAACGTCATATTTAGCACAAATCACTTGCAAAGCACAAATCAGATCGCTTACCTGGTCCTGGTGGGGGAAAGCATGAAACGAATTGAAAATATTAGTTTTCGAATTTGAATGCTGGTAGGTTGTGGTAAATACAAAAATTTGGAAAATATCCAATTTCTTCTAAACTTCGACAAGTATGTGGGGTCCATTGTGCAAAACCAAAAACAAAATGCTCTTCCCGGTCTTACCAAACAGGAGGTGGCAATTTTCAATGCTAAAATATCAGTCACTGTATAGCTTGAGGGGAAACAGCAGGCCGTGTCACTTTCTCCCCGAGTTCAATTTGAAATGTATGCCATTTGAAATGCAAGTAAAGGGTGAGTCTATAATTATTACGACACTTTCAAACTGATGTCACTTGTTTCTACACACTTAGATTTTTTTACAGAAATCTGTAAAGTTTTACCAAATTCTCAACAGCTGAACCGTCGGTTATCCGATTTTATGGATTTCGGTGAAATTTTACAGATATCTGTAAAAAATATACCGGATTTCGGTAAAATTTCAGCTCTTAAGAATTCGGTTAAAATTTAAAGATTTCTGTAAAATGATCTGAGTGTGTACACTTGACCGAAATTGACAAAATTCCTTGCAATGAACTGTCGTGCCGCAAGAGCTCAGTAGGGATTCTTAGTCAAGACCCGAAGCTAAGAGTCAGTTCCATTGTGGAAATATCACATCGAGTAGTTTTTCCACCTGCTATAGAGGATCGTGGGCCTGGAGGTCACATTGAGAATCTCAAACAACATCATCAAAGATTATAATGTTTCATAACATTCGATTGTTGTTTAGGAAAGAGACAGCGTTGTATGCAACAAAAATAAATTCAATCATGTCACATGTTGCATCTACCGAAAAGAGACAATGTTGGTTTTATTCCTCTTTTGTGTGTATGTGTGTGCGTGTGTATCTATGGGTGTATGTATGTTCATTTGTATTTCTGTGCGTGTGTGCGTGTGTGTGTGTGTGTGTGTGTGCATGTGTGTAAAGAAATTAATAAGCTCACTTTTCTCGGCAACCGCTGGACCAAATTGGAAGGAACTATCAACTGTTCCCAGAATATTATGGGAACACCAAATTGAGGTAAGAAAATACCAAAATACAGGGTGCGGCAGAAAATAATGCGAAAATGTTCAAACTTGAGTTTTGAGTTACTTCATGTAGCCAGAGACTAATTTCTGTCGAAAATGTATTTGTTTATATTTACTTTCAAGTGCTGCATCCAAACATTCTATTTGTTTTATTGCAAATTCGTCAAAATGTTCGCAAAAGAAGCGATCACCAGTTTGTTGCTCGCCCAGAAGAAGCCGAAAGAGATTGGTGGAAGGGTACCATTTGGCAACAGTTTACCGCATAAAAAAGTCCCTGCATGATGGCCCTAATCAGCAGCAGCCGGGAAGCGGACGTACTTGATTACGGACCGGGACAAGGAACTACGAGTGACTCGTTCCAAGAGATTGCTTTCCTTGTTGAAGAAGAAAAAAATGATAATCCTGTTCTCCGACGAAAAGCTTTTCAGCATCGATGCTGTGGCCAACAGCCGCACGGACCGGTTCATTTCACCGCAGAAAATAGAGAAGGTTCCGGAAAAAGTGAAATTCAAATTTCAAACCAAACATTCGGCTGATGTCATGATGTTTGGCTTGGTGGCGTCCAACGGTTTGAAAATGCCGCCTGTTTTCATTGATGCTGAAGTTAAAATCAATACCGAGTGTATATCGGTATTTTAAAGGACCAAGTGCTTCCCTGGGTGAAGGCCAACTTCTCCGAAGACCAAACGTATCGTTGCCCTACAGCACGGAATGAGAACATGAAGTTTTGGCCGAAGGATTTGTGGCCCCTCAGCAGTCCAGATCTTAATCCGTTTGATTATTCGATTTGGGCATATGCTGAAGCACGAGCTCGGTACAAACATCACACCCTAGTGTGAAAACCCTGAAGTCAATCATAACACGCACATGGCAGTCAATATCGGATGACTACGTCCGAAAGGCATGCTCTGGCTTCCGGCTTCGGCTCGAGGATGTTTTTAATAAAAATGGAGGACACATTGAATCAACTTGTTTAAAAGGACTTAATAAAGATAACTGCACTCGAAAATGTTGATGATTTTGCTTGAATTAGTTGAAAATGGGATTTGACAGATATCGAACAAATTTTCGCATTATTTTCTGCCGCACCCTGTACACGGTGTTCAATAAGTTCGAATACAAGTTTTCATCATTGCGTAGGTATGCGCCATGTACGATATTCTGCATGGTATTGGTGTCAGCTTTAGCTTCATCTGCATACGCTACCGAATGTGCGCGGTGTTGACATTCTGTTAGTTGTTGTTCGTTTGTTACGCGCGATGAAGAGAGTATCGCGACTTCGTAATTAAGCGTTTTTGAACGATGAGCGACCCGGCGATATATTCCGGCTGCTGCGAAATCGCATGGGGTCAAGCTGAACTTTGCTCCTGCACGACCATCAGGCGATACCAGGAGACGTCCTCGACCAATGACCAGTGCGAGATCCGGTCGGCCGCGTTCAGCGAGGACGCCACGGTCATCAGGATCGGAGGGGCGCAATTCTGGCGCAAGAACCGCTCAATCCGGAAAACGGCTGCAGATCTCAACGTTTCCATTGGAACCGCTCACTACCATACTCACAAGGACCTTGGTTTCAGGCCTTACTAAAAACGTAAGGTCCATGGCGTTTCGGAGCTACCAGCAAAAGCGGTTGGATCGGAGCTAAAGGATCCTCTCTCGGCACGTTGGTCAGGGTTTGTTTTTCGGACGAGAAACCGTCTCGTGCTGCAACAGCCGCACAGGTATGCAAAATGACCGGGTGTGGGCGCCATCGAGGGACAGCATTCTGAATCCAATCATAAACATCCCTCGGTTCCAAAGTGCCGCGTCGGTGATGGTTTGGGGGGCAGTATGCAAGCGTGGTAGCTACCCTTGGTGTTTATTGAAAAAACAGTCAAAATCAACGCGGCGTACTACAAAACTGAGGTTTTGGAAAAGGTTATTGCCCCCAGTCTCCGAAGCCTCTACGGCGATGAGCACTACGTGTTCCAGCAGGACGGTGCACCAGCCCTTACGGCAAAATGTGGTTCAAGCCAGGTGTCGGGACAACCGAACCGGCTTTCTGATGGCGAAGCCGAACGAATACAAGGTCAGCACCTGGATCATGCCTAAGACGGTAATTCTCAAAATCTGGGACGAAATGCCCATGCAGTCCGTGCGCTACCGCCTGCGACGCGTTCGAGAAACGTTTGAAGCTCGTTAAGGAGTACAAAGGGGGCTCATTCCCAAGGGAAATGTTGTAAACGCATTGCTTGTAAACGCCAGCTTTCAATAGCATGCAATCCAAAAGAATAAAAAACATGTTTTCATTTTTTAACAAATTTTGAAAGTGTATCCGAACTTATTGAACACCGTGTAGTAATCTCTCTAGGTATTCCAAGAGTGTCCAAAACTAATAAAGTCATTGTTATTCAAAAGGTATTTTGCTTGAAACTAAAAGGTATTTTTCAGAAGTTTTCCTCATTGTCTGAGCTGTTTAATCCCATGGCCAGTTATCAAGATCAAAATTAGGTTCTCATATGTTGTTGTCTCCTGCTCGGGTATGGCCGGAACAAGTTCCGCTAGGTATGGGTGAGCTTTTGAAGACATTATCTAAATCATTCCAAATCTATCACGGGATGCCTCAAATCACATGAGGTTTCAGTAACAAGATCAATGATAGTCGTACTGAGTGCCCAGAAGAACACTTGCCACACCCGGACATGATGCGGGTACTTCCGGAGAATTGACCAGTTTTTGATCTGGATCAAAACATACCATGCGACTTTTTAAATTACATTAGAATCCAGAGTAAACTGGCGTAACAATGGTGGCATTACAACACAAAAACCCTCATTGGTCACATCTCGGCAGCGTTCTAAAGATTACCCGGAGCGTGGACAGTTTTTGATTTGGGTCAATCACATCAGAATTCGAAAAAAAGTCGTGATGCTGGTGACATAAAGTGCCCATAACCGCTTTTGCACTTCTAAATACAGGATACAGGATCAAGCAATTATAAAAAAAAGTATGCGTAAAAAGGGCCAGATCACACCACAGATGGATGTATTCAGGTTTTTTAATTATCATGTTACGTGAAGTGTGTACATTTCCAGTAACATCCTCGGATACCCGGGAAGTGTCTAGACCTCAATATTTGTTTCCATTTAGTGATAGTTGAATCCAGTTCCGATGACCGATACCATAACTACTTAATATTAATAGCAAACTATAGGTCCACAATACCTTCCATTTGACGGCTATTGTGTCCAATAAATAACTCCTGAAATTCATGTTTTCCGAAACTTAGCCCAACCATATCTCCTGAACTGTTCCAAAACCTTTGAATAGGGATCTATCGAACCATTACACTTTCCATTTTGCGTTTGTTGCGTCCAATTCAGTCTAGTTGTTACCAAGATAGCCGAAATAGTTCTTAAGATCTAAGTTTTCCGGAATGTTGTCCTACCATATCTCCAGAGCTGGTTCATCCATTCCAGAAATATTGAATAGGCTCTATGGAACCATAATACCTTTCCGTTGACAGTTGTTGTGTCTTATTCTGTCAAGTGATTACCAAGTGATACGACTTAGTTCCTAAAACTCGTGCCTTTCCGTCACATATGTATAATGTACAAAGACATTCGCAAATATCAGACATACAGACATACATACACACCTACACATACACACAGGCATTTCATGATCCCGGTGAACTGAGTCGAATGGTATATGAATTTTTTCCGGATCTTTTTCAGCTATAAAAGTTACAATATCTACTGAACCATGATCATTGACTGTTCAGGAAGGTCAACAAACACTATGAGATAATGTGGGACGTTCTAGGTCATCCAAACTGTGCTGGAATACAGAACTTAGGATCTACAGTTTGTACTGTTGCTTTTTCAGCTATGGGTCATTCCATAACGGCACTGGCATGTATCGACTTCTTCTCGATTAAACCAAATTGATGATGTATTGTCGGTATTATTAACTAAAATCCAAAGCCTTAGATCAGAACGAAAGAACTCACAATGGGCTGCCCCTAGTTTTAACAGATTTTGAAAAGTCAATATATTGTCGTATTAATATCCTTGATGAATAAAAGAGCTACAAACAATGTTAAATACTTTTCTTGAAGGAAATTACTATCACATCAGTCAGATTTGCTAATGCTCGATGCCACTGTTTTTATGAAGAGTATTTCGAGCTCAGAAACGGGTACCATTTTCGATCTGATTTGATTGTCCAAAGAAGAACAAGTTCAAAAAATAGGAAATCTGTAAACCTGTTCTTGAGTTAAATCGTGACATACCGTTGTCATTTTTATTGTTTTTAGAAAGATAGATAGTTAGCTTGATGATTCGATTGACAAAAAAACGAATCATATGATTATCTGTTTTGAAAAAATCACAACAAAACGTAAGATACAACACACTGGAAGATTTTTCTCGAATTGGAATCTGAAATAACATTATTAGCACAATCACCATTGTGATTGTTATTACGATGTATCGAAAAGTAGTTATAAACATTCGATGCGTTATTACGCATACAAACCATCTGTATATATTTTCTAGCGTGCAAGCGCCATTTGCTTTACTTACATGTCAAAAATGATTATTCGGTTCATTCATTTCCGTTGATAAAGTTTATATTCAAAATGTTGCGAATTGAATTTGGAGACTAAAGAAAATCTTGCATACTTTAGGCACCAGTACTGGTGTTACTTACAACCAGATTGCGTGAAAAGAGTAAATGTTCACCCGGCGGGCAAACGCACCATCGAAAAGTCGGTATAGGAGTGCCCTCGGCTGATTTACTTGCAGCGGTTACACCAAACTCCAGCAACCCGATTTCGACCAGGTGTTGGTGGATTATATTCACCGGAACAAATCTGCTTCACTGCGATCCAGCTGAGAAGTTCAGGACCAGAACAAGTTGAACATAAAACCAACTGTGCGCAGGAATGACTGGAAGACGCACAAAAGCAAAAGTGCCCAAACAAACCCGGAACAAAAGTCTCGTGCCAAAACCAGGCCTCGGGAACAGCTACAGGCCTGCATTTTTCGGAGCAATGTCGACCAGTGCATTTTGATGAATGATCGCAACATACGTTGTAAAGAAGATTCAAAGAACGCTACTCGGGGGCCGCAGTTTTAGTTACCAAATCTGGTGTGGGAACGGCAGCAACCGCAGATACGACTGTTGCGATGGAGAAATTCGGTCAGAAGGTGCCTCATTTGGCGTTACTCGCAGTACGTGGCTTGGTGCTCTTCAATTTTCTATACAGCACGGAACCATAAATGCTGAGATTCTATCAAAAGGAATGCTTCGAAAGAACAGGTTGCTACCATTGTATAGATAGAGCACCAGTCCCTCCTTCTTCTGCGGCTACTTGGCATCGGCACATTACGCCAAACCCCACTCTACAGTGGCTGACGGAGAGAGATAACACCAGTTCAGAAAAAGACATCAACCCACCAAACTGTCTCCAGTTGCGACTGATCGAACGCTATTGGGCAACAGTCAAGCGTGATAGTCAAGAAGGATGGTAGCAGTGTCCCAAAACATGACCGATTTTAAGAAAATTGGGCAGCGGCATCCAGGAAGCAACAGAAGGTCATCCGTGCAGAATTTGATGGCAGGTGTCAAATCAAAGGTACGGGCATTCAATACAGAAACGAACATGATGACTCAGTTTTTCCGTTTGGATCTTTGTAAAACATGTTAAGCCATAATAAACTGAAATAGTATGTTAATTTTGAACCATGTTTTCATGTCATCTTATTATTTGGAAGTTTATAACTAATTTTCAGATACACTTTAGATTCCAATAGAAAAACACTTTGAATATGTTAACACTATTTTTGAATTTTAATGCATTGAATATAAAAACATGAAATGTTTAAAAATCAATATCTCCATGACGGAGCAAATTGTTTTGTCTCGATAAGTGTTTCTTATGTAAAAAGTCTGCTAAACACATTGACCATAAAAATTGAAAAAGTGGGGCATTTTGAGAAAAACGCAATTTAATATTTCAACTACAAAACTAACAATGTTGGCAACACTGTACAAATTATAAAACATTTTTATTTGGTAGCAAATTTAATTTCCTTCAAGAAAAATATTTAACATTGTTGGTAGCTCTTTTATTCATCGAGATATTCAATAAACAATATATTGACTTTTCAAAAATCTCAAAAAACTGGGGGCAGCCCATGGGCCGAGGGGTTCACCGATTGGTCTAAAACTTTGGATTTTTGATTAATAGCCTAGAACAAGTATATCAGCCAATTTTGGTTCGAATCGAAGAGGGTCGATGCATTTCTCCGGTCACTTGATATGGAATGACCCCTATACAAAATTACGAAATGTTTTCAACCATGTTCAATGCATTTTCTATAAGGTCAAAAGATATAACGTAACAATCTGGGTGGTCGCCCGAACTATTTTGGAGTTCAGAATGTAAGGTCTAGAGTTGTAAATGAATTTTATTTTCGGCTACTCAAAGTTACGATATGTATTCATGTATGTAACGTGGTTGAAAACATATCATAACATTGAATAGCCGAAAAAGCTATTGTTACAATTATACATCCTAAGTTCAGTACTCCAGGATAGGTTGGATGGCTTAAAACATCCCAGCATATCTGAATATGTCGGTAGGCCTTCCATAAGATCCAATGAACATAATATCGAACATTTGTGCTTATAAAAAGCTACAGTTTCAATATCCTAAGTTATGAATAATAATAAATTCAATATTCTAAGCTATGAACTAATAAACTAATGACCCAAAAAATCCCAGATTTCAGCATAATGTCGGTTGACCTTTCAGAAAATCAATTGAAAATGGTTGAACACAAATCGTAAATTGTGTTCAGCCGTAAAACTATAGTAACAACTGTAGACACAAGCTCTGAGCTATACGACAGTTTGGATTACCTAAAACATCCCAGATAATCTCATAATGTCTGTTGAGAGGGCTCAATGAACATGTTTTAATAAAAATCGTAAATTAGTATAACTGAAAAAGCAACCTTTACTATTGTGGGATCCTAAGATCTGAACTCCAGGACACTTTGATTGACCAAGAACATCGCAGATTATCTCATTTTGACGGCTGATCTTTCAAAAGATTCGATGAACTTTATTGAATACAAATTCACTCATAGGTACACTAATTTGTAGACTTAAAAAGCTACAGTAACAACTGTAGATCCTAAGTAATGAACTCAAGAATACTTTGGATGACCCCGAACATCCTAGTTTATCTAAAAATGTGTGTTGATTTTCCAAAAGATTTCGTGAACATGTTTGAATACACGTCGTAACTTTGTATAGCAGAAAAACCTACAGTTACAACTGTAGATGCTACGTTCTGAACTCCAGGACAGCTTTTAAGACCTAGAACATCCCAGATTATCTCATAATGTTTTTGACCTTCCAGAAGATTCAATGATCATGGGTGGTTAGATATCGTAACTTTGCATACTCGGAAAGCTTGTAACTGTAGTTCCTAAGTTCTAAACTTCTTCAAGTTCAGGTTGTTCTGGGTTGAAAATAAGGCCTCAAACGCGTTTACTTTTTAGACTGATAGAATAGTCAATTTGCAACAATTTTGCCAAAAATAGTGATCGGCATTTCTCTATACTATTTATCTATACTATCATTGATTTATTTTTAAATCAACATAACTCAAAAAGGAAACGACTAACAAAAAAAAAATTGTATGGGTGACTTTTATAAAATCGCCCTAAAATTTTTGAAAAAGAATTGTAAAAATTGTAAAATCGATTCTTACACGCTAAAAAAAAAATTTTTAAATTTAAAGTCAACAACATAACAATCTTGCTCTTTTATTATGGGTGCAGAGGTTTCGGAGACTCAGTTTTGTAGTACGGCGCGTTGATTTTGACGTTTGTTTTAGCTTACCATGTTTGCATACCGCCCGTCAAACCATCACCGTCGCTGCGCTTTGGAACCAACATCCAAAATGAAAAAGCAAGATTGTAATGCAATTTCTCATGATTTTGTTTCAACATACGTCGTGGGCAAAAGAGCATCACATCAATTCGCTTAGAAAAATTCAATGTGTGTAAGGTTGTGCAGTAGGCTGATGCAAATTTTGAAATTTTGGCTCCCCTAAGCTTAATCGACGGCAATTTGGGTCCTGATAGTTCCCAAAAAATTTGAACACATTTGGTTTTAATTTGGCTTTGCACACGGTATTCAAAGTTTGTATGGGAATTAGTATGAAGAATCTCAAACTTACATTTCCAGATCCCTAACATCTTGATATTATGTCCTTAAACCAAATCTTATATACATTCATATAGTGTAAGTTGTAAACTATCAAAATGCCGAAGATACCTGACATGTAAATTTTATACAAAAATAGTTATTCAACAAATAAATTAAAAAGAAATAAAAATGTATAAAATATATATAAAATATATAAATATAAAATTTATAAATATAAAATATATAAAATATTGAATATAATATATATATAATAAATATAAAATATATAAATATAATATATATCTATATATATAAAACAGAGTGGCATACGTAAGACCGCGCATAACTCGAGAACGGATCGTCCGATTTAGGTTGCTTTTTTTTTATTCTGTTCGGCTTCGCTCAAGGAACATTTATAGAAAGAGAAAGTTGAACAAATTAAAGGGAAAATGAAAACTTCGAAATGATAGATTTTCAATACATTATGTATGGTATTTTTCGTTTTGATCGAGTTATCCTTGACATGCAGCGGAGTTGACAGGTGTCCTCATTATTCTGCTTTTGGTTAATGTTCGGGGTCCAGCTTCGTTCGAGTCGTTTCGGACTGTGGGTGATCTACTATGTGCGACATATCGAGAGGCCTGTCAGCGGTTGCAATTGTTAGAAAACGACACACATTTGGATACAACACATTTCAATGCTATTGTTACTGTACCTGCAATCAAATTCGTACCCTGTTTGCGATCATCACCTCGACATGTTTTCCATCAAATGTAGTCGAATTGTGGAACAAATACAAGGATGACATGGTTGATGAAATTTACATCGAGTTCGCACAACAACTGTGAATTACGAGCTGGAAATTAAAAATAAGATGCGCAACGAGGCGCTGATTTTGATTGAATACATGTGTTTACTCATGTGCGGCAGTGACTCCTCAGCAAGAGAACGTATAGGATACTTTGGTGAAAGCGATTGATGACTAAAGTGGAGGCCTGTTCTTCATCAATGTACCTGGCGGAACTTTCAAAAAGTACCTTATTTTATTACTATTGGCTTGGGTTCGCCCATGATCAGATATTGCGGTGGCGGTTGCCTCTTCAGGGATTGCAACCACATTATTGGAAGGCGGTCGAACGGCTCAATCTGCGTTGACGCTGCCATTGATTCTCCAACTGACAGACGAATCGACATGCAACATTTCGAAGAATTCGGCAAGGACGAAAGTGTTGCAGTGTTGTAAGATCATCATCTGGACGAATGCACAATGGCACACAAACGAGCATTGGAGGCACTCGATCGAACTATGCAAAATACCTTTTGGAGGCGCAATGATTTTGTTGCCTGGTGATTTTCGACAAACACTGCCTGTCATTTCACAAGCCTTAAGCTTTCTTTTTTGGGGCGAAACGTAATGAAGCGACAGTGGGAAAGAAATATGTGAGTTACCTTGCAAAACGATCCGCGTGCCGAGATTTTTCGAATCAATTGTTGGCGATTGGCAATGGATTGATTTCGTTCCTGCCGAATGTCTGCCATTTCACAACAACGAAAGAGGAACTCATAACGAGTGTTTTCCAAACACCAGCCAGAATTATGAGAACCACGATTGACGAAGGATGCCGGGAATTTGAATTTGTAAAAATGTAATTCCTGAACAATTGCATTCATTCAACTTTATTGATTGTGTGACTAATCCTGACGAAGTAACCTATTATCAAAAATTTTACTTATTTCAAACGGTTTACCGGTTGATTTCAAACAAATACAATTTCCGGTTCGCCTGTAATTCGCCATAACAATCAAAAACTCACACAGTCAATCTTAGGAAGTGTGCGGGATTAGTCTCGAATGCCCATGGTTCTGGCATTGTTGTTTATTAATATTTGTTCATTTACGCGCCGGATAATGGAACACAGAATGAAGTTTACCACAAAGCATTGAATTGAACAAGCGCAAGATTCTGTCAACGTCTACAATCATGTAAATAAAGCATATAAATTCAAACAAATTCGAAAAGTGTTTTATTCAATCCATATCTAAAATTCAAGTTTCGTAATCTGTTATCGATCGCGAATGAACGATAAAAAAATTGAGGAGATAAACAAGCCAAGTCTGGCTTAAAGTAACTTAGAAATAAAATTATCATGGATATTCGGAATTATTTGAATCCTAAAATCGATTAACGCGGAACAAAGTTCGCCGGGTCAGCTAGTAAAATATATAAAATAATAAGAAAACAAAAATAAGAATAAAACATCATACCTTAAGTTTGTATTTTATGTTTTACTGAATAACTATTATTGTATAAAATTTACAGTCAGGTATCTTCGGCATTTTGATAGTTGACAACTTACACTATATGAATCTATATTAGATTTAGTTCGAGGACATAATATCAAGATGTTAGGGATCTGGAAATGTAAGTTTGAGATTCTTCATACTGATTCCCATACAAACTTTGAATAGCTTGTGCAAAGCCAAATTAAAACCAAATGTGTTCAAATTTGGGGACTATTAGGACCCAAATTGGCGTCGATTAAGCCTAGGGGAGCAAACATTTCAAAATTTGCATCAGCCTATTGTGCAGTGTATTAGTAGGTGTGTGTGGAATTGGAGCCCGAAAATTCAATGGCACCTAAAACAAGATCTCAATTCATGACTGAGATTCGAACCGCGACAGCAATCGTGACGGCTCTTGATAGAAACCAATCAGCCACTTACAGTCAGAGGAGTGAAGAGAGCGATAGTTCTTGAAGCCTGCAACTTTTGGTGTGGCGCTAGTGACGAATTCAACATTTCAAGGTCGGTTCACAATGGATTATATTTCTTTACAATATTTCTTTTACCAAACTACTAGTATCAGTAAATTAGATGAAATATTATAGTGCCTGGCTAATAAATAATGAAAAATACAATCCTTGTGATAACCACTGCACTAAGTACGAGGCGGAAGATTTTTTTCTCAAATCAAATAAACAACAAAACACGACAACTTCCGTCGCGGATATTGTGTTTGCTGCATATTGCCTTCAAGAAAACCGAGCTGTCAGATAAGCACCACACGCAGCACCAAGTTTTCGGCTTCACGGTTTTTGTTCGTGGATGACAGCCGCTTCAGTCCTGTGTTTACAGTAGCTTCGATTGTCGAGGCACTCAGCGTTACAGGAATGATGAAAATCTCGCTCGCACACACTTACATGGCTTTGTTTATTTCATAAAACGCAGGGTGAACTTCGTTAGAGGGAGATAGGAGTGTGATGACGAGTGAAAATAAAAATTAGAACACTTGACAGTGGAATATCAACAGTGGCCAATAGCGTTGCGGCATTCTGGGGTATTGTCTCACACATATCGAAAAGTTGTTGGCGCTTGAACAAAGACCCAACGGTTGCTTCACCCTGCGAGGCACTGGACCTTACGACTTTTGTAAGGCATATAACCACCCAGCTAACCAATAAGCCTTAGTATATGCAGTAAATCAACCCTAAATCTGCATTTTAGATGCTACAAGCATTGTATTAGCATTATATCAGCATCTTGAATGCTATCTGTTGTAAAGCTGCATTTCAAATGCTATGTAAATGCTTGTAGCCTGTAATTAGCATTTCGAATGCAAAATAGCATTAATCAAGCATTATCAAAGCATTGCAGTAAAGCAGCCGTATAATGGGCCAAAAGTGGCATTTATGCTGCATTTAAGGCGTCTTAAATGCCTGATAGGCTGCCGTAAAGACGCTTTAGAACTGATTATTGGTTACCTGGGCAAGGTCCTTGCTGAAGATGGTGTTTTTTTAGTGCCAAATTTACTCCCTCATGACCTTGATGGCCCGTGGCGTGCTCACCGAACGTGGCAGACTGGATCTTGAACATCATCGGTGAAAACGTCTCCTGGAATTGCCTGATGGTCATGTAGACAAAGTTCCGCTTGACCTCATGCTATTCCTGCTACCGGAATATATCGCCAGGTCGCTCACGGTTCAAAAAAACGCTTATTTACGATGTCCCGATACTCTTTCATCACGCGTAATAAACAAAGAACTGGCAGAATATCAACACAACGCACATCCGCTAACGTATATGTGAAACTAAAGCTGACACCGCATTCCTACACAATGACGAAAATATGTATTCAAACTTATTGAACACCGTGTATATCACATGACCATCCCAAGGGTCTTCCTTCCGAAATCCGGAAACAACGCGCAAAAAACCAAGAGATTTCTAGTTGCTCATTTCAAGCGGAATCCGAGTGATTTAAAAACGCAATCCAGCATACTACACGAAGCTGCCAACGAAATACCGGTACTGCGTCATGCAATGATGATGAGACCTACAGCGAAGCGGATTCAAGCAAATGCCGGGACAGCAATGTTTCACGGGTAAAGACAAGTTAACTGCGGATGGCCGAGTCAGCCAGTCAGTCGAGGAGCTCGTGGCAGTGCACTCCAAGGCACCCGGTAGGGCTGTGCTACAGAAATGTTCAGAGGAAGGCCACTTTCCAGACAGGTGGAAAATACAGAAGCTAGTATTGCTGCCAAAGCCATGAAAGCCTTCGGGCGTTCCAACATCGTATAGGCCAGCCAATATGTTAGATATGGCCTGTTGGATACGCTCGAGAAACTCCTGGAGAGGATCACCCTCAACAAGTTGACGAAATCTACCGACAGCTAGGCTATCGAGAACGCAATTCGGTTTCCTGAAAGGGAAGTCTACGGTGGATGCCATTCGGACATTGGTAGAGACAACCGTAAAGGCGTCCAAACAGAAGCGGAGAGGCGATCGATATTGCGCTGTTCGCAATTAACGATCGACGTTAAGAATGCCTTCAATAGCGCCAGCTGGGAGGCTATTACCGGAATCACTGCATATAATGATGCTCCCCGACTACCTGTGCAGAACTCTGAAAAGTTACTTTCAGAACCGGGCTTAGATCTACGAGACCTCCGTAGGGCGGAAATCGATGAACATTGTTGCGGGAGTGGACGGGTTCCATCCTTGGCCCACCACTTCGGAACAGGATGTACAACGGGGTGCTGACGCTGAAGCTGCCTAATTGAAAACTGGATGCAATGGTCAAAGCTGCAGCTAGCCCACAGAGTTGCTTTTGGTCAGCACCCTTTTGTCCGGAGTGCGCAGACGTCCAAGAGACACCGGAGCACGTGGTCTTCCGTGTGGGGATTCCGTATGTGCAACAAGGAACCGGGTTTTAATGGGATCAGAAGCCGACCTTCTCTTTAAGGGACGACTCTGACCACACTCTGACACATTGCACGATGACCATGTGCAGGTATCTGTGTCAGGTCAATCCATAAGGAATTCCTGAACCTCGTTTGTAAAAAAAAGTCAGTAATCAGCTAGTCAGTCAGTCAGTCAGGCTGGACTTTCACAGGACTTAGGGCTTTAGTAGTTAGCTAGTCCCTTCTTTCCTGCTGCTGGTCATTACACCATCTATTTTGGAACTTCAGGAAGATTTAAGAGGCCACTGTGGTTATTCGGGGTTGTGTTCGAGTCCCTCACAGCCTTAATGCCGTTTTTCGTGCCGTCGAAGCGAAGACATGCCAAAAACACATTCTCTGCGGTCTACTCTATGTCCGTGCACCCAGGACACGCGGAGGACTCGGCATGCCCGTACTTCTACAGGTACTGTCCAAAGCATCCACGACCTTACAGAATCTGCGTCAAATAAAAGCTTTCTTCACCGTTTCACCGGCCATCACTCCAAAATTTCCCCTCGTTTAATTCCAAGCCAAAGGAGACGTAAACAACGAAATTGTTTGCAATCTTTCATACAATAGCTCTGATTTCAGCAATATCAGGCTTGATTTCACACCTCTCAGGCTTGAATTCACAGCTTTGACACCGAAAGGCTGTTCAACATCATGTGAGACTGCCATGGAGCCCTTCTTGTAGGCGTTGACGTGGTTGATAAAGGACAGCTTGTTGTCGATCATAGCCCCCAAATTCTTCAGAGACCGCTTTGAGGTGTGATGCAGTTACCTACACTTATCTTTGCCTGTTTTCCTGATATTTTGTTGTTGACCACAGTATCACAGTTTTCTGCAGCGCATCTATTCCTCGAACTATTCCCCAGAATCCTGCACAAGTACTCAGGAACCCGACGGCGTTGGAGCGAGTTGGCCATAATCTCTCAACTGTTGAACGCTTTTCTCAAGTCAAAGGTGACCACTACACAGAAGTGAACGCCCTGGTTCTTGCACTGGGGTGCCATCTCTGTCGTCTTGGGCATCCACCGTTGACTGACTCTTCCGGAAGCTCCACTGGTTGTTTGACAGGTCATTTTTACCATCAGTGTACTTCGACAGCATGAAGAGGATTACCGCCTCGGACACCTTACCCATCGTGTCCAAAAAGTATATCGGTCTTTCCACAGATGGATTGCCTGTCTGGATTTCCTGTCTTTGGTAGTAATACCAACAATCAATATGAATCTAGCGATTTGAAAACGGTTCACTGTTGTAGAACCCGTTGGTCTGAAGTACACCATGCAATACATTTTTGATACTTAAGTCCATGTTTTTGTTTTGATTCGCATTGTTAATTTGTCTGAATATTTGAGGGTGTGATCGTGTGAGTAACGTTATTAAGGGCAAATCGTTAAGTTTGGGATTGAGCTGGGAACTGATGTGCTGGTACTTCCTGAGCCAAAACCTGTATCCATTTTCTTCTTCTGACGCATCGTTTACCTTAAGCGACTTTTCTATAGCGATGAGTTTGCTACGCCTTCGATTCCACGTTGCTACGGTCATTGTCTTCATGGTTGAGGATGATTGACGTGTAAACTGACCATTCGTCTACCGTTATGACAGCGTTATGGTCTGGGACAAATCTTCGGCAGTAGGCCGAGCCACGAAAGAGCACCCCAATGATCACCTGCAGTAACTCCGGTGACTGCTCGGTAGGAGCCGCTGCTCCCTTGGTTTTGACCATTTCCACCCTAGAGGCGTCCCTCCTGGGTCCATACTGGCTTTCAAACGAAAGCAAACTTATTTGCTGGCCTTTTTCTCCCTCTTAAGCTCGGACGTAACGGTTACTACCCGTACAAGGGGACAACAAAATATTAATACCTAATTGTGATATTGATAACTGGCTGTTGTGTAACAGCAATAACGTCAGTTGCAGAATCCATCTCTGACAGGAGTAAATTTTATATTGCTTTCGTATGCTGTTGGCATACATACAACGTTGGAAAATCAGCACTATTGTAAAATAATATTATTAGTTCTCGATCCACCAAACTGTGCAGTTCGGTGTTTCTGACCATCGCCGCGAATAAAACCTATTTGAGTTTAAAGTGAAGTCATTTGTTTTTCTGGTCAATCGCAACCGCAGTGAGTGTTCTTCAAAAAAGTAGGACTGAGATCACGACCATTACGGCCACCTCCCGAACCGCTGTCCAACATATTTTGGTGCCGTGACCAGGATAGTGGCATTTTCCAGATCGAAGAGGCCGCCGACCGATTCGCCATTCTTCCTTGGGACAAAGGTGCCCACTTCTGTTCGCCATCTTCCAAGCCATCATTCGGACAATCGAGCTCTTGTGATACGCCATCTCAGTAGTGCTCCACAAACGAAGCATCCGCCATCGAAGTGCTTGGCAAATAGAGACAAAGCCTATTGTGCCATTGCCATCGAACCACACCATCTGCCATCCTCGGGCGCCAGCTTACAAATTTAGTGATTGTGTGTTGAATCCTAGCAACAGAATACGACTTCTGACAACTTTGCTGCTGTCCCCCGTTTAAATTCTACGACCACGCCGTGGTATAACTGGTCATCGCTAACGGCGTTACCAATTTTTCCTGTTTTTGGTTGCCGATGTTCCCGAGTACAAGCATAAATACAAGGCATTAATCCGCCTTGGTCAGGTGAACACCTTTAAAAGTGATTTCCTGTTTTTCCGTCAGTGCTTCCTGGTTTTTTTTGCTTGACAGATTTTCGTTTCGACGCTACTCTACCACTACGACGCAAACCTACCACTACGATACGATGGATGAAGAACGTCGGAAACAGGTGCTGTCAACCCGACGGACGACGTTACTGACTTCTCTAGGACGGGCTGAGAAATTTATGCAGCAGTACGAGGAGGAACGGGACAAGCTCGAGGTCGAACTGCGGCTGGAGAATCTCGATACTGTTCAACAGGGGTTGGAGGACGTTCAGACGAAGCTGGAGGATATGGAGGATACGAACGAAGGCATGGTGAGAAATTTACAGTACCGCTCCAATTTCGAGACTCTGTTCTTCAAAATAAAATTCTTCTTGCTCTCTAAACTTCCTTCTCCAATTAATCTGCATGGCAATCTCCCTCAACAAACTGCTACTGGGGCCAACTCCTCTCTAATGGGTCTGAAACTGCCAACGATTCTCTGGAGACTACAAAGACTGGCTTGCGTTTCATGATACTTTTCTCGCATTAATCCATGCGAATCCAGATGTAGCGGACATTCAAAAATTTCACTATCTACGGGCTGCTGTGAAAGGAGAAGCAGCTCAATTGGTATCAGAGCTGCTAATTATCCCCTCGCATGGGAAGCGCTCATAAACCGTTACGCCAACAAATACTTTCTGCGAAAGCGTCATCTTCAAGCCTTGTTGGAGTGTCCCAAGATGAAGAAAGAGTCAGCGTCCGTCTTGCATACCATCGTTGATGACTTTGAGTGACATGTCAAAGTTCTAGGTCAGTTAGGGGAGCCAGTTGATGCGCGGAGTACCATATTAGAGCATATACTCTGTACGAGACTGCATGACGAAACCATAAAGGCGTGGGAGGATCACGCTTCAACCCTGGACATTGTTACGTATCAACGGCTGATCGAGTTTTTGCAACGTCGCATGCGAGTCCTGGAGTCGATTTCCGTGAATCAATACCATTCGTTTGTCCCAGCCCAACCCCAATTTCATTTTACGTATCCAAAAAGACATTTCAATCCAATATTTCTACCCATGCTGCCATTGAAAGTTACCCTATGAAATGTTACGCCTGCGAAGAACGACATCCCTCAGTGCGGTGCTTTGAATTTGAGAAACTCCCGATCTCCGAAAAATTGAAGCTTCTCAATGCCAAGCGCCTTTGCCTCAATTGCTTCCGCAACGACAGCTTTGTTCGAAATTGTGCTTCGAAGTACAGCTGCAAGTTCTGCCTAAGGCGTCACCACTCCTTCCTCCATGCAGCCTACGCGAATTTTTCCGACCGATCCAGCACAGATACCAATGCTTCTTCTAGTAGTTCGTCCAACGCACTCATCCAAACCAGCACAGGTGCTTCCGATGAAGATCCACTACTGTCAGCTTAAACGTTGGTCGAAATCCAGGAACAAATGTGCAGTATACCGATGCAAAGCTGCGGCAGGAACGTTTTTATGCTCACAGTCAGGCTGAAAATCATCGATTGCTATGGTGAAGAGCATTTTGCCAGAGCTCTCTTGGATTGCGCATCCCAACCAAACATCATCTCAGAAAATTTGGCTCAAATTCTGCGACTGAAACGAAACAAAGTGAATGTTCTGATCCATGGAGTAGGAGAGAAACCGAAGCATGCCCATGACTCCGTTCGGACTCAAATTCGTTCCTGTAAAGAAGATTTCATTCTGAATATAGACTTTCTAGTTCTGAACAAGGTCATCCCTAATCTTCCAGCTCATGACGTCTCCATTGATTATTGGAAGTTACCTCAGGCCCTGTTCTACGCTGATCCTAATTTTTACAAAAGCTCTGGAATTGATTTGATCATCGGCAATGAGCATTTCTTCTCTTGCTTCTTGCTTCTTCCGATATTAGTCGACAGTGTATTCGGATGGATCGTCTCCGGTACCACCAACCCCGATCGCCATTCTTCCAATGCGTCTAGCTGCTCCATTACAACCGTCTCATTAATGTCGCTTGAAGAAAGCTTGGAACGCTTTTGAAAAATCGAAGAACTACCAGACCGCTTATTCGCTGGATTAGAAGAAATGTGAGGAATTCTACAATTCTACTGTCTTAAGAAACTCCACAGGACGATATATTGTGTGACTACCCCGTAAATCCAACTTCGACACGCTGATTGGAGAATCCAAAAGCACCGCATTACGACTTTTTGAACTTCTCGAGCGCAGGCTCGACCGAGATGCCCACCTGAAAGAAGAGTATAATAAATTCATGCAAGAGTATTTAGAGCTAGGGCACATGCGATTGGTGCCTGATGAAGAAGTGATTTTTTCAAAGGAATGTTTCCTCCCACACCATCCGGTCTTGAAGGAGTCTAGTACGACGACGAAGGTGCGTGGCCCTGTAGTGGAAGACGATATACTCGACATCAGTCTGCGATTCCGAACTCATCCCGTAGCAGTTGTAGGTGACATCGAAAAGATGTATCGTCAAGTTCTAAAGCACGTAGGCGACACTTCGCTCCAGGAAATACTTTTTCGTTTCAACAAATCGGATCCAGTACAAACTTACCGACTCCTAACCGTAACCTACGGCATGGCTCCTTCTGCGTTCCTTGCCACTCGAACCCTTGTGCAGTTGGCCGACGACGAAGGGGGTGCATACCCACTGGGAGGACGAGCCCTCCGAAAGGGATTCTATGTGGACGATTTCATCGGAGGGGCCCAGTCGGTCCAAGAGGCTGTCCAGTTGAGGACTGAACTGGGAGAATTGATGTCGAAGGGTGGATTTTGCTTGAGAAAGTGCACGTCAAACAAACTGGAAGTACTGCAAGGGTTATCTGCTGACGAATTTGGGATCAATCCACTCTAAAATTCGACAAAAATGAAACTGTTAAAGCACTGGGTATTTGCTGGGAGCCTGAGCTCGACGTATTCCGTTTAGGAGCTGTTATTCGACCAACACAAGGACGAGCAAAAGAAGCATCCTATCCGGAATATCGGAATTGTTTGACCCTCTTGGAATAGTTTCTCCACCGTTGTACGAGGCAAAATGTTGATGCAGCTCCTATGGCTGCAATCATCTGGCTGGGACGACGAAGTTCCTGAATCGATCGCAAAAAAATGGGAAGATTACGTCAAGCAACTGCCGAGGCTTTCCGAGTTCCACGTGCCACGCTACGCTTTGCTTCCGAACGCCACTATAAAGGGCGATACGGTCAAAATTTGGTCAATATCAACTTGACGTATTTCTTTCAATTTTGCATTTGAAAAACCTGAACACCCTGTAGAATGTTGCTCCTATTTTGATTTTGGAATTCACTCTTCAGTTGTCAAAATGCCGTCCAAGCAAGAAGAGGAGCGTATCAAAATTTTGATCGCGCATCGCGAAAATCCGAGCTACTCGCACGCAAAGTTGGCAAAATCACTAAAAGTTGCCAAATCAACCGTTACAAATGTAATTAAAGTGTTTGAGGGAACGTTTGTCGACAGCCAGGAAGTCTGGATCGGGGGGAAATCGAAAACCGGAAGCCGCTGAGACGACAAAGAGAGTTGCCGGTAGTATCAAGCGAAACCCTAACCTATCTCTCCGAGATGCCGCAAATAAGCTGGGTGTATCGTCTACAACCGTGCATCGAGCCAAAAAACGAGCCGGACTATCGACTTACAAGAAGGTAGTGACTCCAAATCGCGATGATAAACAAAATACGACGGCCAAAGCGTGATCCCGGAGGCTGTACACGACGATGCTGGCGAAGTTTGACTGCGTGGTAATGGACGACGAAACCTACGTCAAAGCCGACTACAAGCAGCTTCCGGGACAGGAGTTTATACGGCAAAAGGAAGGGAAAGGTAGCAGATATTTTCAAGCACACGAAACTGTCAAAGTTCGCAAAGAAATATCTGGTTTGGCAAGCCATCTGTACCTGTGGCTTGAAAAGCAGCATTTTCATAGCTTCCGGGACTGTCAACCAAGAAATTTACGTGAAAGAGTGTTTGAATAAACGTCTGCTGCCTTTCCTGAAGAAACACGGTTGTTCCGTACTGTTTTGGCCGGATTTGGCATCTTGCCATTACGGTAAAAAGGCCATGGAGTGGTACGCCGCCAACAACGTGCAGGTGGTTCCCAAGGACAAGAACCCTCCCAACACGCCAGAGCTCCGCCCAATTGAGAAATACTGGGCTATTGTCAAGCGGAACCTAAAGACCAAAAAAACTGCTAAGGACGAGCAGCAGTTCAAGGCAAACTGACTTTCTGCGGCGAAGAAGGTGGACAAGGTGGCTGTACAAAATCTGATGGCAGGGGTCAAGCGTAAGGCCTGGCAATTCGGATTTGGAAAAGCGGAAGCCTAACTGAATATTTTTCCTGAATTTTATACTAATTAAACTTGAAAAAGAAATTTAATTTGATTTTTTAAATAAACGATTTCACCGATTTACACGCGTTTTCCCTTGACCAAATTTTGACCGTATCACCCTTTACAGCTGCACACCTTCTCCGACGCATCCGAAGCTGCTTATGGTGCCTGCATATACGCTCGATCTATGGACTCCTATGGTAACGTTGTCGTGCATCTACTGGCATCGAAATCCCGAGTGGCACCTCTGAAGTGTGTTAGCCTTCCCCGATTGGAACTTTGTGCCGCCGACCTAGCTGCAAAACTTTTCGTGAAGGTATCTCAAGCGCTGCAAATAGACATTTCCGCTTACTACTTTTGGTGTGACTCCATAGTCACTCTCCAATAGCTTAAATCTCCGCCCAACACCTGGAAGACTTTCGTGGCCAACCCAGTGGTCAATACCCCAGTGAGCAGTGCTAGATTGATAGTTCGAATCAACTTTGATTGTTATTAATTGTATTCTTTTGGATTTATTTATTGATGTTTATTTGTGTGATTTACTTGATGTCTTTTTAATAGTTAAAAAAGTGTAAGTGGCTCTCTACGCGTAGTTTAGTATTCTTACATTAACCTACAAATTGAATTTGACGGTCTTCTCCAACATCTTCCGATGGGAGACCTCCCAAAACTGTATACGAATCTTTCATTTCACGTACGGGTGCATCAAGTCCTTTTAGTAGAGTGAATTAATTGTAAACCATCCGCCCAATATATTCGAATGTAGCAAGTCTTGATTTCTTACCACCCAAATGCCCGGTCGAGAGTCACTATAATGATAACAAAAACTACAAATCATCCTTACCGAGTCGTAGTCCGCCCTCGATAGCTGAGTCTCGCTGCCTCTCCTAGGTCGTGACGGATCATTGTAATCCTGAAAGCATTCGGAAAGAACAAAAAAACACACAAAGAAAACAGAAATTGAGTATTCCAATCACCAAGGTCAATCACGGTTCATTCTGCATCGTTTAAGAGATTAAGATTCCAGAAGATTCGCTCAAGAGCTTCTTTTCTGTTCTGTTCAGAGTACAAAGTAGTATCAAATGTGTTGAGTGGTGAAATGTAGGGAAATTTAAAAAACGCACTTCGGGACAAACATTAGTAGACTGGTGTTTGTTTTCTGACAGCAAATAGTAGTGGGATGTGACAGTGTTGGTTGTGTCGTTGGCAAAGTATAATGGTAAACAATATACAACTTCCTAGTCTAATTTTGATTTCTGCTCTAAACATCGAAACGTTTCTAACAAATGCCTAACGGGGTGGATGGAGTTCTGTTTTGTTTTGGGTGAAATGTGGTCCCTCAGGTGGTGTACTGAATCTGTGACTGTGGTGTTCATTTGGATTTTGCTCTCCGTAGGACTGGTCTGCTGTCAGTAGTCAATTTTGACAGAATCAGTCCGAAGAAAAATCGGAACACGTTCACCAAGATGCCAGCAGGTGGCAGCAGTGTGTGGTTCCGAGGGAAATCAAATCGCTTCTAATCACCTTGTTCTTCAACTGTTTGACAACGTCGCTAGACGACGAGGAGATTTTGTGTCGATTCGGGTGATACAGAGGATTGAGGCCGAGGACACCGGCTGGCGGTGAGACGGCACCGAGGCCACCGAACGCAACTCGATTCGGCGTACCACCGCTGCCCAGATCCGCCAGGTGGCTCTGCGATGTATTTAGATGACGGGACGATGACGACGATGATGGTGGATGATGGTGGAGAATAGGTCCGGCCGACATGGGACGATACGGCAGTGGTGCCGGTGGACTGCGCAGCATTTTGTTGATTCAGGAGGGGAAGATTTTCGTTTTGATAAATTATAAATAAAATGAGTAAATAAATTGGTCAAATGAAAGAAAGTAAGTAAGGAGAAAACTCAGTACCGATTTCGAATGTCCGGGTTGGTCCCGGCTGCCGTCGCCGAATTCGATGCTGCTGCCGCCACTGCACCGGGGTCGTTTGCCAAACCTCGGCCTGTCGCTTCGATCACTTCCAGATCCGTGTCTGAAACCTGCAATGGGGAATGGGATGGGAAGATGGACATTCTGAGACTGCTTAGAAGACTCCAGGTGGGCCTCAGCACGACGTTTCGTCGACAGTGTGGCGTCGCTTACGATACAAGTCTATGCGTGAGAAGTGGTGAGGTGATCTCCTAGAGGCGCCAAGTTGCAAAACTACTGAATTGTTCAAAACTACAGAATCGGATTTGGCTGAGATAAATTAGATAAACAGTGGCATTCCCATTCCATCTAATGGTGTACAGTGGAGGCATACCTGCCCTAGCTATAATGACGGCAGAGGGCGCGTGAGTAGAGAAATGTACATACTAAAGAGAAATGACGAATTTCTTTCCATCCATCTTTTTATTTACAAGTAACAAAAATGCGGGCCTTCAAAAACGAGCGAGCGGAGAATTTACAGCCAACGATCTATTCTACCATTGAAAAAAAGGATAAAACTTTGCTGAAACACTTTTTTAAGTCGAAGGAAACAAGTGAAGATTATGAAAAAGTAGTAAGTTTGCAACGTGAACAAGCAGAAAAGTACCGAGGTTTAAAAAAATACTAGCGGAAAGTGAGAGCATTTCCAAAAAATCTACACCAAGCTGCGAGAGGGGTTTGCTTTTAAAATTTAGCGCGAGAGCAAATTTTAGTAAAATAGAAGATTAAAATTTCGATTTTTATTAAGTTGCAATAAGTGTGTGTATGTTGTGACAGGTGTGGTGGTTGTTTCTACTGTGGTGAAGCTGTGCGTGTGTGTGGTTCATCTAAACAAAGGAGCTACAATTGGTACGAAAAATGTGGTTTATCTAAGTGCGATCGCTTTTATCGTTAATGACTATCAATTAATAAAATTTTGTGTGTCAATGTCTTCCTAGATTTCACTTGTAATATAATCATCTAGTAGTCGTCGCACAGATCCAGCAAAGACTCCATTTTTGTTTTTTACTGCTACTCCTATCGAGCGCTATAAAAAACACGGTTCCTGCTTCACCCAATCAAAGTAGAGAACTCACGGTGCTTCGCTTGTTATTTTTTTTGTTTATTACTCACACGATCAAAAACCGCCGTCATCCAATGAAGGCGAGGCAATTTCGAAGAAATTGTACATAAAGGCTGACGATGTAAACATAAAAAACACTCGCCATGCTGCAGAAGGGGGAGAATTTTTGTTATTACGCCATCTCTCCATCTGCCTTCATCGGCTGCAGCGAAGTGCGGGACGTGCGCACATAACAAAGGAACTCAACCGCTGCTGGCAGACGACGTAGCAGGCCGTGTTTCCCCCTCGTATTTTTTCTCGGATGATGTTTTGTTGGTAGGCACACTCACGCACACCGAGTCGGAAAATGCTTTGTTAGCAAAACAGTCGGAAACTAACTAGGGTGAGGGTTTTTTTTTCTAGCCTGAAGTCTCTGTACATTAGAATGGGAGATATTCCCCCAACTTATGCTGTGTGCGAACGGAGTTTCCCTTTTTTATGCGAGCCTGTAAAATATAGGCAATAAATGGTTTCGTTGGATTGTTTGGTGGGAACCCCCTCCATCTGCCGGATAGACGGACACCCCATATGGCCTTCTGATACAATCCAACTCAGCGTTTCCCAAACTATGGATCGCGATCCACTTGGTGGGTTGCAGTTAGTGGCTCATAGAAGTTCTTTGATTTTTTTTTCTTGATTATGGATAACATTCCCAAGCAATCAAAAGTTTAGATTTAACTTGAGAAACGAACTCAGAAGTTCGTATATCAAATTAGGTTCTAAGGAACTATCTCGCTGAATAACATGATACGTTGCATATGATCAGAGCTTAATTTCCTATTAAGTATTTCTTATATATAATCTCGGAACCATGCTAATGCAACCAAATTGTTGAATATTAAAAATAAAAATCATGTATTCCACTTTTAAGGAAAAATAGTGCAAAACATATTCCGATTTAGTTTTCGAATACCACTCATCATATTTTGGACACTCAGTTGGCTAACCTGAGCGGCCATTTAGTTCCGCCATCTCTTCATCTCCGATTCATACCGAATGACCTTTTCACTCTTCGTCAACTTCTGTTTGAAAATTGCCCAATATTTCTAAATTGAGCGGAACTGAGGGCAGTTGGGATTGATTCCAAGTAACACCAAAACATTTTTTTGTCAGAAATCTTGAAATTTTGTTTGCCACCGTCGTACAAGAATATTAAGAATGAAATGAAAAACATCTTTTGTCATATACAAGCTGAGAAAATGTTGTCGCGAAACATTTGTTTTTCATAAGTCATTCATGTATTTTCATAGAACGTAAAACTTAATTTTCGACACAAATATGACCACAACAGCGCAATTAACCGATCTTTTTATAACATCCTTAAGGTCGCATAAGAATTTTTAAAGATGCACTGCATAATATGCTTTTGACATGACGATGTCTTATCTAGGTAGTTTATAGCATCAAAATAACCAATAGGTTATAATCAAGTTATTAAAAAGTAAAACTAAATGCGGCAATGCATTAACACAATAATTCTATCCAACAAGTGTTAAACTAACAGATGTAAAAATCGATCGAGTTTGATAATAATGTTTGTTATGAGTATGATGAGTTTACTTATGAATTCCCATTACTTTTTATAAATTTTTCATTGCGATTAAAAGCAAACTTAGCCCATTTGCGAGATATCTTCTTAAGAAACAATTACAGAATTGTTCCAACTACAAGAAAAACATATTGTTCAGAACTATAGCGTGCAATAAGAATCACCATCAGCAGTGTGACGGTTTTCTGAAATTTCTTGAGCCAAATGACATTTCACTAGGTAAATGCTCTAATATGGTTATTATGATGTTATTACAACTAACTCAAATATTTTGCAACTAACCATCATGAGTATGTAATAAGATTGCTCTGAAGATGTATTTTGAACTCAATTTCAACTTCACGCCATAGCTATGGATAAAATTACAGTGCCGGTTGAAACTTTGATTATAATTATCACTAAACATTTCGAAAGCTGCGTTTTTTTTTCAGTTTCGATGATTGAGATGATACATATTGAGTAGGTAAGAAAATTTCTCGATAATCTAGCCATTTTTCTATGATTTAAAATTACTTGTAATCGACAGTCTAATCCACCATGAAATTTTTTCATTATTACATAAGAGATACTACAGAATTGCAAAATATAAAAGAATTTTCTGTTGATTTTTTTAATCTTTAGAACGACGCATAAATTATTAAGGATTAAAACCAAAAGGTGCACCAAAAATGCTGCCTTGCATGTGATATTTTGTTAAGCGTTCTGAGCATTAACAATCTTCAGATTTCTATGATTCTATGAGTGGAGCATATTCTCCTAATAAACAAACATAATTTTCACAATCACAACAATCTTTGTTAAATTCTGTTCGTTTGACATTTCTCAAACTAGCATATCATGTTCATGTGTTTCAGTCATTGGTTTTTACTTTGAAATTACTTGATTTTAACCTATGTATTTGTTATTATGATGCTAGTAACTACCATGATAAGACATCATCATGTTGAATTTATGATATTCAAAGTATCTTGAAAACGCATTATTAGTCCTAAATCTGTACCTAAAAACTTCTTGTGTGACCTTAAAGATGTTTCAAATAGATCGATTTTTTGTGTTGTTTTGGTCAAATAAGGTACCTAAAATAAGTTATGCGTACTTGAAAAATACATGAGATCATGTCTTAGAGATAAACGTTTGAACATTATATAACAAATTGTGTGCTGTTATGGGAGACTTTTTACTATCGGACAAGTTGGGCCGAAGGCTCTCAGATTGTTACGTCACATTGTCAACGCTTAGGGTTCATGGGTATATGTACGAAAAACAATATTTAAAAAATCAGGGTAGCCAGCTCCCCTGGAAAACGATTTTCTCGAACATCACTAATTTCGATAATTCGTAACACAAGCACGTATTATCGTAGAAAAAATTTTTCCAAACTATAAAGAAATTTTCTCGAAAATTTGAAAAATATATAATATAATCGTCACTCGTTTTCATACCAAAATAATAAAAAATCTTATAAGTGTCGTCTTCCAATTTGTTTGTAGGTACCTAACGAATGCTTTAAATGTAAGTATGTGGTTGTACAGTTTTGACCAAGGTAGCTGCTAGGTAGAGAGTTAATTAAAGTATAGATACAAACCAAATTTCTATATAAGAGTGTTTGCGAACAAACCGATCATTAGTTCACCTCAAGTAGTTCATCCGTGCGTGAAACGATTTCGAAGAATAGGCTTTATTATACTTCAAAGTTTCATCACTGTTCCAAGGACACTACATCACCATCGATCATGGAGAAGGTAAAATACTACGAAGCTCAACGCGCTCATTTGCGTTCAATTACTCAGAATTATCTAGATAAGCTACGTTCCAGACGAATGGATTGGATAACGAATAAAATGAAGCTATGTACGAAATATTGCTTAAGGTTTACAAATACTAATGAGGAGAACATTCCCGTAACAGTTACTGCAGAAGCAAAAATTAAGGAACATACTTCACCCCCAACTTCATCGGTTTTATCGAAGGAAACAGCCTCCACGGGAGACTCCGTAGGATCATTAAGTTAGAAGAAACAAAGCTCTTGCACCGTTTTATAGGAATATCTATCGAAGGAAAGTATCACAATTTAATGCGTCTAGTAGCAATTATCACTAATCTAACTGAGATATTTTAACAAATTTTCAAAACGATAAGAACAAGGTTTCCAAAATGAAGTTTCTGACGTGTTGGAGGATTTCGAAAACTTGCTATTAAATTTTAAATTAGCTTTTTCAAAAGCCGACTCAACTGAGATACTAGTTGAAATTTTTAGACTATTGCCAGGATATTATGTAAAATCTGACTTTGAAGAAGCTACTCAACATATGGTTACTGAGTCGAAAATGCACGATTTGGGAATTCAACTTTTGTCAGAAACACATATTTCAGATGTTCAAGGCAAGGCTTTTCTCTCAGAGACGACATCAATTGACCATTTGCTGGGTTGAAAGATACAATTTCTATAAAATTACCCAATACAATTCGTCAAAACTTTCGAAAGCTCCTTTTGCAGAAATAAATAGCGTTAAACAAATTTATGAATGGGCGACATCCGAAGAAGTAAAACAACAGTTTAAAAAAGTCTGGCAATTTATGTATGCAAACGATGAAGATTACACAAACACTGCAAAAATGTTAATGGAAAGATTAAATAATCTTGTTCCAATTCCAGGGACACACAACTAGTATGCGTTTATTACAAAAGACGAACAATGGATTTATGTAAATTTATTCTCTGATGAATAAACAACCTAGAATAAAGGTATTATATACCTTCCTCTCGATAAAACAATGAAACGGAAATCCTCCAGCAGAATTAATCCAACACGAAGTTCATGACATAAGAAATGATTGTAGTACTTGTAAATAAGTAGAAATTAAGAGAATAAAAAAAAATAACAATGATAAAATTAACAACAAATATGTTTAACTAATCATGTATATTATTATTGCATGAAGCACGTAATCATTTATAATGTTTGAAAATTGGAAAAATCCTTCTTATTCACATGCAAACCTAGGAGTGGACAGAAATTTCTGCTAGAGCTAATGATGTGAAGATAAAGTATTGATAGGTTCGTAAGAGCTCGGCACATTGTGAAATTTAATAGAACTAGTTGAAATTGAGCGTAGGACATCTTTGAACAAGTAGACAATCTCTTGTCTAGCTACCACAGTGCGTGGTAGGCAAGGGAGGATGGGGAGCACTGCTTCTATAAACCTTTAAATCCTAACTCTTAATGTAAATCCGAACACTTTTCTACTTTTTTCTCATCAAAGGCTGCCCTGCAGTTATCTGTACGTTAGTTTCAAATGTTGTAAAATCTAAAGTGTATTGTTCGAAAATTTGTCACACAGGTTGTATGAAAACCAAAACAATTCAACGAAAAGGACCATTTCAAAAAGCCTTTCAAACTACTGTTGCGAGAAATTTTTATGTAATGCATTACACCATAATTTCTTCAAATTAATTTTAAAAAAATGTCTTCATTTTTAATCTTTGAGGAATTGAATTAGCTTAATTCAAATTATATTATATCGGAATATCCCCAGGGACTGGATAGTCCAGAAGAAAATGGATATAGGTTTTGGTTCCAGAGGTACCAGAACATTGTCCCATACTTACTGAAGAACCCCTGAAAATATAGCTCACAACGAAGAATCTCTCAGAATGCCAAAATTTGAACAATATTACTGTGCACCTCTGTACAGAGAATAAACCGGAAGTAAAGTAAAACATCTTAGTTCAGTTGAATTCAGCACACCACTTACCAAAATGGACCCTGCAGCAAACCCAGCAATTTTATCCACCACTTGCTGAACCCGGTGCGAGCCTTGCTACATTTGCAGCTGAATGAATGAACTTTTAATAGATTACATTCATTTAGTTTCAGATTTTTTTAGGAATGAGTTTTGTTAAAATATTTTCCTAGTGTGTTATTTCTGCAAAATAAAATGTAGGTTTGTGTTGTTAATTTAACCCTCGGATCATTAGTTTCTACTGTGGATTTTTTTTTTCTGTCTAGAAGCATTTCATAGACAAAACATGTATCTTCAAACTACGCCGTATGCTGTCAGTTTGAACGAAATTTTCTCTTACATTACCTTATAATAACTTCTTGTGCCTAATGTAGCACTGAGAGTAGCTCAAACATCTCCCTTTCTTGACTAAGAAGGGGCTTGAACTTCTATCATAACATGCTTCTTACCCCGAGAAATACACATTTTGTGTTTCAATTGCCTGGATAATTCTCATGTTTGGTTGAAATTTCTGTTTCATTGTTATGAGAGCCCCTCCTTCCAGAAGGCGTAGAGGTCCCAAACCACCGTTGATGCATTTCTTGCCATCAAAAACTTCCACATGCTAAATTTGGTTCCATTTGCTTGATTAGCTCTCTAGTTATGCAGAAATTTGAATTTTATTTGTACAAGATCTCCCTTTTCAGAGCCTCCTAAAATCCCTAGATGCCAAATTATATAGAAATGTATGTTTCATTTATATGACAGGAGAGGAGTCTCGGACCATCTTAAGAACCTTTTTCGGTCCTAAAAACCCCTGCATACAAATTTTCAGGGACAATTCACATGTTTGGGTTAAATTTGTGTTTCAATTTAATGAGACATCCCGCTTCCTCAACCCCCCCTCCTCCTAACCAAAGAGAAGAGCAGTCTCGAACCACCGTGGAAACATATCTTTCCTTCAATATCCTCACTTGTCCAATTTCCATATGCTTTATTAATTCTCGAGTTATGCAGAAATTTCAGTTTCATTTGTATAAGAGTCCCCTTTTTTAAGAGGGGATAGGTCTCAAACTACCATATAAACATTTTTTGCCCTCGTAAAACCCTACATGCCAAATTTGGTTCCATTTGCTTGATTGCTTTTGAGTTATGCAGAAATTTGTGTTTCATTTGTATGGAAGCCCCTCCTCCTCCCTTCCAGAAGGCGAAGGAGTTCAAATCACCTTAGAAACATTTACCTTTTTCAGTTCTATGTACGAAATCCATGTTTACGCAACAAGTGAAAGCTAATTTACGTAAACAAATTTCCAGTGTTATACGAATGGAAATTTTGTTGGAATGATTCTCCGGAAGAAGTATACCAATGTTGCCTGATTAGCATTTGATTGAGCCTAGGAATAAGACACTAGTGATTTAAATAAATAAGAGCTTTTATTCGTAAAATTAAGTTCTGCAAAGTTGTTGTTAAGGAAATTGTCTGTTTGTTAATTTCAAATTCATGTAATTACTATTACATGTAATTACATGTAATAAAGACTAAAATGTTTCATAACAGCTGATTGTTAGTTAGGAAAGAGACAAAGCGTTGTTTGTGTATTGCTTTGTTTGCAACAAAAATACTTTTAATCATGTTGCATGTACCGGAAAAAGACAATGTTTGATTTTATCCCCCTTTCTTTTTCGGCCTTTTTATATGTACACAGCTACTGCCATTGATTTTGCCATTGAGTCGAGTTTTGAGTCGAGTTCAATTCAACCGTGAAGAAGGTAGAGTTGGACGCATGAACTACGAGAAATTGTTTAATATTTGAGTAAATGTAAGTATGAGTGACATTAACTCATTTCTGCTATTTTCCTCAATCTATGAGCTACTTCACTGTTTGCTCTTCTAAGTCGAATTTGACTAAATCTTGAATCGATCCTAGTGGCCGTCTACGTATAAATTCTGCATCTCTGTATCATTCTCCTCAAAACCTGACTTCAAACATATTTTTTAGAGAATTTCTAGCAAGTTTACATCTGTTTGTGGTGCGCGTACGTGTGGGTTAGCTAGTTGTTTTGAATGAATTATGTCATTGTTTGAATTTGTTACTCTCGACCTGTAGCGAACGAAAAACAACAATTTTGTCGAGGGATAGGGCATAGTTGGTAAAGATGGATGGATATTTACTGTTTTAAAGCGAAACATACGATTGCAATACATTTCACTTTGTTCTGGTAACATGAACTAAAGCATATCATGCAAGTTGTTATTAAAGTATAAAACAAATAATTTATTCCTAAAATATGATTTGATTTGCAACAGATATTGTTCATCTTTTCAACCATGTCCGTTTCTAGCGACATTCCTCTACTCATTGCGAACGTTTCATCAAAGCTTTTCCAATCCCGACTAGTAATGTACATATTCAAACAGAACTTTTAAATTTGAAGATGAACCAGATCAGTGGTTCTTGAAGTTTGTAACCAATAATCAATTTAAGGGATCCATCTCCATAATACACCGAAAAAAAAAAAATCGGTGAGGACTGTATAATGTCAATTACGAGAAATGACGATTGATGCAATCTGGAAGAACCCAGACCAATTATAGATCTTATGTTCTTAACCTCATAATAGTTTGGATATTGAATTTTGTTAATTTGTATAGCCTGAAAAGCTACAGTTAAAATTTCAGATCCATGTTTTTGAGCTCCAAAACTGTATGGCTGATATAGAACATTATTTCTATACACCAGATCATTTCATAATACCTAGTGACTTTGCAGAAGACTCCAGATAAACATGGCTGAAAACATATCTCAACTTTGTATAGCCGAAAAAGCTACAGATACAATTACAGATCCTAAGTTCAGTACTCCAGGACAAGTTGGATGACTTATCCCGATTATCTCATAAAGTAGGTTGCTCTTCCATAAGATTCGATCAACATAGTTGAATACATATCCTACATCAGAACACCTTGGACATCAAAAAAAGCTACAGTTTCAATTGTAGATCCTAAGTTATGAACTAATGAACAGTCTGGTATGACCCAGAACATCCCAGATTTCATCATAATATCGATTAACCTTTCAGAAGATCCATTGAGCATGATTCAATACATATTGTAAACTTGTCAAGCCTAAAAACTATAGTTACAATTGTACATCCCAAGTTTTGAGCTTCAGGACTGTTTGGATGACCAAGTACATCCCAAATTATCTCATAACGTCTTTTGTTTTTCCAGAGGACTCAATGCACATGTTTGAAATGCACATGTTAAACCTGAAAAAGCGACCGTTACAATTGTAGATCATAAGTTTAATCTTCTCGAAAATTTCTGATTATCTCAAAATGCCGGTTGACCTTTTAAATTATTCAAATTACTTTATCGATAACATATCGCATATATGTAAAGCTAAAAAAGCTACAATAGCAACTGTAGATCCTAAGTTATGAACTCGAAAACTGTTTGGACGACCTAGAATATCCCAGATTTTCGAAAAGGTCTGTTGACCTTCCAAAAGATTCAGTGAACATAATTGAACACATGTCATAACTATGTATTGCCGAAAAAGCTACAGTTTCAACTACACAGAAAAAAAATCTGAATTTTCATTGTGATGTAAATGTCAGAGTATGTAAAATTGTATTTTCGTCCTCATAATACAAGAACTCTCATGAAATAGTTGTTATAAAGACGAGCTTTTGTATACAACATTATCCACAAGGAATTGAATGTCTCAGAGCTTACGTTTTATAATGTCAGTTTGTCTGTTTTTTGACGCTCTATTTATGTACATGAAGTTGAATAGACATTCACACTACATTTTCGAGCTGTGAATCTATCCTTAGTTCTGAAATTGATCTTCCAAGAGACTAAATAAATACGGTTAAAAAGATGTCGTAAAGGGTGTCCACGATGAAATTGCCACACAAAAAATTGATTCGCAAAATTCGAGTTTTCATCCGATTGCCATCAAATTTTCAGGGATTGAGAAATAACTATTAAACTTCATTTTACCATTTTACTCGTATTTTATTTACAGTCAATACACAAATGCCCGCACCTTGGCCTTAACCCCGGCCATAAAATTCTGCACAACCTGTGAATCAACCGTTTTTTGCATGTAAACCCATACTTTCTTCAGTTCCTCGACTGTCTTCACTACCTTAGGTCGTTCAAGAAGGTGCTGCTTCATAATCGCCCAGTACTTCTCGATGGGGAGGAGCTCCGGAGTGTTGGGAGGGTTGAACATTTTCGGCACGAAATTGACCTTATTGTCCGCATACCACTTCAGCACCTTTAACCATACATAATCGAAAAAGCTACAGTTACAACTGTAGTTACGAACATGTTTAGGATTTTCTAGTTTCAAAATCAGGCTTAACGCATACATTTTTTTTTATTTTTCCCTGATAGAATAGTCAATTTTCAACAAGTTTGCCGAAGATAGTCTTCGTTTTTGTTCAGTATGTGATTTTATACAGGCGTTTTTCTCCAGGGTGAAGTCTATACAAAACCAATTTTATAGTTGCTCAGATCAGTAATTTGTGTGACAGCAACAACTGGTTGCCTTTTGTTCATGTTACTGATAATTTAATGTTGCTATCGATAGTGCATTGCAATAATGACAAAACGTTTTTTTAACACTGTTACACGAAAACAAGGACATTGCAACTTGTGTGCGAGTCACAACATTTTCTCAAAGGAACTTGTCTCTTTCCCTTCATCAATACAACATTTTGTTGTCTCCTTCGTATTTTGTGGTAATACATTATAGTTACAACATATCATTGTTGCAGAGTGAAAAAATAATGGGTGTATCACTCATCATAATTATCGTATGTTTTTAGGTACAACAAGTGTACAACACACTGAGCAATTTGAAGTTTCCCATAGCAATACCCATACGAATTTCAAACTAGATGAGTTCTAATTTTGGGGTGCTTTTGAGAACCATATTGGGAATCGTTCTAGCATAGAGTGGCAAACATATGAAAATAGGCATCAGTTTCCTTGTGGCACATTTGTTCCAATCGCCAACTGATCATCCCTATTTCATAATCGCCACTCATCATACAGCGCGTCTTTCCGTTCTTCCAACTCTCAAACGGTGGCAACCATGGCAACAACCAACGGCCGGAAAACACATCACCGAAATCTAGCATCTCAATCCCCTCGGGAGAAATCGAATCGAAGCAATCGACAAAAAAGGAAACAGTTCCGTAAAACAATCGCTTCAATCGCGCGGGGGTGGCACAAAAATGGGAAACCACATGGAAAATGTGCGTAGAACTTTTCCCGTCGTCGGAAAAATACATAACGTTCAATGTAGGGTGGTGGCTGGTCGCTATATACTTACTTCCCCCTTTCGATAACGTTCAGAGGGAGAAGGGAATTTTTTATGTTTACAATCTGTCGGAAAGATGTCTGTCTGTGTGTTGGTTGTTTGAACGGCGATGGTGGCTTCGGTGATGGGAAACAATTCGGAGGAAATCTAAACTTTTGATATCAATTTGAGAAATAATCGAATGCTAATGGTCATTCTATACGTATGGAATTATGCTGAGATGAAATGGGGAGATAAATTAGGTTGAATGGACCGTGTCCACACCGATTTAATCACGGAACGATGGCGGTTGCAGCGGTTCGGCTAGCCAGCAGAACTTCGGTAAGTGGCTTGCCCTCGATGGGAGAGTGAGATGCATTCGATGATAAATTACGAGCAAGGATTAAACATGATCCGTTCAGCTTTGGGCCGGTGCTGGCGGTAGGATAATGTACCAAAGCAACTACGGAGTGGCGATTATTGGTGATGACGCATGTTTACTCTCAGATCGCTCCGTTCTTATCGGGAGTTTCGTTTCCTTCAGAGGTAGGTGCAAGAAGCGTCACAAGCACAGACCGGGTGGGTTTCTGTTTGCACCTAGTCGCTTTTGTTCCTCAACAAGGGCACTTGTTTTCCTGCATTACAGAGCTAACACTCTTCTTGTTTTTTTGAGGAAGACAACAAAAACATTCATAATCTTAAGTCAACACTGTGCCTAACGTGCCTCGCTGTTATCGGGGCGAATGGAATGAAGGAAGAGGAGGGAAAAAAGTGAATAGTAACAGCTCTTGGTGATTTGTAGATGTAAAAATAAGTTGATTAACTTGTTTGCTTTCGGATGATGTAGTTATTTGAACGAGATTCGACTCGACGGGGACTACTTTCAAAGCTTCTTAGAAGTGGTATGACTTCTCCTACCTAATTACTGCCTGAATTATTCATATTAAATTTTGTTCAAACCATCACCCGAAATCCACTTGTCTAATTACATAACCCGTCCAGTTTGTGAGCATTTGCAATCAGAAACTCGTTGCCAAGAACCAACTCCCTTTCGAAGGTTTGTCGCCATTCTCGGTCTTCGATTGACCCGCATTGTCCACTTTCTCTGGGCAATGCACAAAATAGCTACCTAATTACCCACCAACGACCACCATCGTCATTCGACGACGACGATGACACCCGTCGCAATTTAAAAATTTCCCGTCATGCTTCTGTTTTACCTCGCAAAAGGGCACTCGCCGCCGCAATAAACTGCTAGGGCCAAAGGGAACGGACGGGGCCTTAATGAGAATAAATAGGAATTTCGTCAGCTTGTAAAAACAGTTTCATTCATAGTGGCTGCCGCCAACCTACCGATTTGAAATACGCAAAATTTCCTCTTCCTGGTTCGGAGTCGAAGTTGTTGTTGTTGCTCTTGTGCAATCATAATAAAGATAAATAGATGTCCCTAGTCTCAAACCCACTACTGGCTCCTTGAATTCATTATTTGCCTTAATAATTCAAATCGATTGGCACGAGGGGTGCCCCGATCAGTCCGATACGGTTTTGTTCTATATTGAATTATGAAAAATTGACGACACCCTCGCCTCGCCACTGCAATCTTTCGTCAGCGATCGAAACCCATCAAACTGAGGTTGGGAGAAAAAGCACGAGTCTTCATCCCAGAGCAGCCATTTGAGGGGGCGATGAAAGTGAGAGTAATTTAATCGAATATAATTGGGAAAAACTGTGCTCGTCGTTGTTTGCACACACATTCATTTGGTGGCGAGGGTCGAAAAAATGACGGACGTTTTCGGGAAGTTATACTTTTTTCCTCCAGCGCAGGATAATGAGTTTGTGCTCTTCTCGCTGAAAGCCGACAGAATAATCGCAAGGCGGAGGGATGAATTCGGGCATTGGTCTCTGAGGACTTTTTATTGTTGTTGGATGGCGAAGGGAGTGTAGTGGTTCCATCTGGCGATAGTTTGCAGGGTGTTCGAAATCAGAAAATAATATCTTTTATTTAATTGAGTTATACGACTTATCGAGGGTAAAAACAGTCGAGAACATTTCCATACAAAATTTCAAAAAACATGATCCTTAAAACGCGTTTTCAACGGTCCCTCGTCATAGATAAACTATCCTGGGTAAAATTCTACTGAACATTGTTATTTGTACCCAACGGTAGGTAAACATAACTATACCCAATGTTGACATCCCACACTTAACTGCTCCGCATTGGTATATTTTTCTAAGCGTGTACATTTGCATTGTACGCAGGCATTTGTGACGGTTTTAATATCTCATCCAGGGATGCCAGATATTTTTTTTCAAAAATCTGTAAAAGAAATTTGAACTGTCTGGGAATGTTTTTAAAAATCTGCAAATTTGTTTTACAATATAAGACTTCTTTCAACGAAAAGACGTAATCAGAGAGCGATTTATGTCAGTTTCGCTGTATATATGATTGTGTAAACATTTCTACCTTTAATTTTTTGGATTGTATGCAACCTTACACTATTGTTTCATGTTTTATAGTGACACTGAAGCTTGAAGCATCCGCATAGATGGGATTTTTTTTTATTATTTGTTTTCCTCTGTAACGTTCTTTCCAAAAATTTAGTTTCCATGTGATAAATTCAACAGACTTTTTTTTATCAAGAATAACCATTGATTTAAAATGAATAACAGAGTCAATTTCCGTTACATAAATTACAAAGTTGAATTCAAAAATTTTTAATTTTTATGTCGTTCATAAAAAAACACTGCAATGGCACTAAAGAGGATTTATTTTGTAGATTAAGTCGAGGGGCTGTCATTTTCGATTTATACATTTGTGTTTCACTTGTATGGGAGCCCCGCCTGTCATAAGAACCTTCCCCGGCCCTGAAAACCCTCAATATAAAATTTCATGCTGATTGGTTCAGTAGTTTTCGAGTCGAAAAGGTTCAGACTGACAGAAATCCATTTTTATGTACATAAATTCTCTGAACTTTTGAAGCATTCTCGAAAACTTCGTAGTTGTATTGACACACTTATTGAATTCTTTCATACTTCTCAGCTAAACTTCCGGGAAATTTTCTTGCTGATCAAATCTTCCAAACGAGGTGAGATGGAAAGTAAGGAATTGTAATTCCTGCCTGAGTGTGTGTCCTCATTGGATGATGCAAACGGTTGGGCAGATGGTGTGTACCATATTTGAATATGGTTTCATGATTGATGAATATCATTATGGTCATATGAATGATTTTTGTATAGACTGCTTCTTCGGTTAGTCAGTGATTATCTCTTAAATTTCAGGGCTCTCCTGATCTTCTGCAAGGCTCTTTGCTAAAATTCTGGAAAGTTTCTTCTCGAGCTTCAGGTAAAATTTCTCATGAAATTCTTGGCAGTCACTCCTTATTTGCTTTGAAACTCACACTTAAGAACCCAACATTACCTTCCAGAAACATTTGGTAAATATTTTACTGAACATAGTTACTTTCTAACCTTCTGATAAGTCTCATTCTGAACTACGAGGAACATTTCTGCAAAACTTTGGGAAAGTACTCTCCACAATTTCTTGGAAAATCTTCATAAAGTTGTAAGAAAGTTCTTTCCTGAACTTCTGAGAAGTTCTTTCCTGAACTTCTGAGAAGTTCTTTCTGAACTTTCGAGATGTTCTCTTCTGAACTTCGGGGAAGTTTGCTCCTGAATTTCTGGAAAATTCTTCCTTGAAGTACGAGTAAGTTTCCCCTATACTTCTGAAAAATGTCTTCCTGATTTTATCAAAAGTACCTAAATGAACTTCTGGGATTTCCTGAACTTCGAGAAGTTCTCATTCTGAAATGCTGGAAAGTTCGATTCGGAACTTTATGGAAGCTCTCTAGCACTTCTGGGTAGTTCCAACAAAACATTTGGTCTCTTCGAAACTTCTGAGAAGTGCTCTTGTGAACTTCTGAGGAGTTCTTTACTGAATTTTTTGAAAAATTCCTTTTCGATCCTACAGGTTGTGCCCCCTCTGGTAAGATTCTTCGTAAAATTCGGGGAAGTTTTAACCTGAACTTACTCTTTCCAAACTCCTGACCTGCGAGGAATTTTTTTTTGAAACTTTGGCAAAACCGTCTCCGAAATTTTTAGAAAAATTTCCTTAAATTTGTTCTGGAAGTTTCTTCCTGGACTTCTGAGAAGTCCTATTCTGAACTTTTGGTTAGTGTTCTCCAGAATTTTGGGGAAGTTTGGTCCGGAATTATTGGGAAATTTGTGCTCAAATTAAAAGAACCCCCAACGCTCCTGGAAAGTTTCATTCTTTTCTCTCTAAATAATTTTGAGAAATCCTTATTCTGAAATTTTAAAATGTTCTCCTTTGAGCTTTGGAAAAGATGCCTAGCATTTTTGAGAAGTTCCAACTAACCTTTTGAGAAGTTTCTTTCGGAACATCTGGGAAGTTATTGTTTGAATTTTAGAGAAGTTCTCTCCTCAACTTCAACGACACATCGTCCTGAGGATTTTTTTATAGATTTTTTTCAAAATTATAGAAAGTGCCTGGTTAGTTCCCGTCTGAACTGTGGGGTAGTTTTTTTCCTAACTTTTGGGAAGTTCAATCTTGAATTTCTGGGAAGAGCTCCAAAACCTCTGGAAAGTTCCAAACTTCAAAGAAGTCCTCTTCCCTGCACTTCTTCCTAAAGCTCTCCTGATGCTTGGAGAGGTTCAGTCTTGAAATTCTGGTAAGTATGATCTTGAACTTCGGTAATGTTCGGTTCTAAATTTTGGAAGGTTTTTCTTGCTTCAACTGCTTGCTTCCAATACTTCTGAGAAGTTTCTAGCTGACCATCGGAGAAGTTTTATTTTCTCGAGGAAGTCTCTTCCTGAACTTCTAGAAATTATCTTCCCGCAGCTCTGGGAAGTCTTCTTCTAAACTTTCCAGGATGTCCCCTAAATTCTGGGTCGTTTCTTTCTATACTTCTAGGAATCTAGGATTGGTGGTCCAAATAACTCGAGCTCCTAGTTGCTCCACATTTGCTAAGCATTAGGTTGCTGGCTTCACCTCAAAAGCTTCTGGCGATTGAAAATTTGACATATACTTCTTGTTAACATGCAACCCATGGAGTGGACATCAATTTTTGCTATAATCAATGATGTAAAGAGAAAGTATTGATATGTCCGTAAGAGCACGGCAGGTTGTGAAATTGAATAGAAGTAGTTGAGATTGGGCGTAGGACATGTTTGAAAAGCGGCATAGCTACCACAGTGCAGGCAAAGGGGAAGAAATCCCATGACTAACAACTTACTATCTTCTATATGGTCTTAAGAATATGGTAAACGGCCATATAACATACGTTGAATAGGCGGATAAGTTCAGTTACCATAAAAAAATGTCAATTTTCACGAACAGAATTTTTGCTGTACTCTATGTCAAAAAGTTGGTATGTAATCCAGACCGAGTGCAGAGAATAAAAAACCTTTCAATGACAATGTAGCATAAATTAACAATAATTGTGGATGTAAAGGTTATATGGTGAAAACGAGATTAAACTATTTGAAAACAATAACATAACATTTTGGTTATATATCTTCCATACGCAATATAGTTTTGAATATACAGACTATACAAACAATACAGTGTATCTTTATGCGGGTTGTATTTATGGTTTAGTTGATAGTAAATAGTAGATATGAGTGTTTCTTGGTTAAAATACTCAGCAACTCCTTTTTTACGATAAATTTCTCATATATGATTGGTTTACTTGTGAACCTAGATGTTCGTTTTGACTTGATGGCAACGGACCAACATTACCAAAGCTTTGACAGAAATTTTTCGCATGGGATTGAACACGCGTGGAATTGAACACTACCATAAGTAGGAACTCCATGTTATCCTCGGAAAGAGCCTAGTCGATACTCTTCTCCGGGCCCATTGTGTCCCCAAGTGGCACACCGCTTTTGTTTCTTCAAGGATTTCTACCTTAAATGATACCTACGATATTTTAAAATATTTGAACAGAGCTACTTGTTTTAAATCCAAACTTCAGAGAATAGCTTTATTTGAAATTAAAAAAATATTTCAATTGTCTATAAAAGTCTGAATCGTTAAAAAAGTCTGCAACAAAAAAGAAAAGCGTGCACATTTACAGACACATCTGTGAATATTGCATCCCTGATCTCATCAGAGCATGCTGTGTGTTTGAGTGTCATCTTTCGTTTGTTCACTTGCTTGCACGGTTTACATTCATCGTTTCCAAAACGTTGAGAATTGAAATTGAAGGTTTAAGAAGGACATACGGGATCACGTTCCTATCGCATCGCAGTTTTCTGAGCACAAACCTCTAATACTATTAGGAATACAAGGTGAAATTTTTCATGAATTGTTTGCTCCACTGGTTAGTGGTTTGAGCGTTGTTTGTTTTGTTTCGTTTGTGATTTTCAGTCTCAAAAATCATGAAGTGATAATCAAAAAAGGAAACTCTCAGTTTCACCTTAAGGTTTGGACCAAGGAGCAATACAATTTTTTTGTGAGTAACTTTTTCTCTTCAAAGTTACTCAGGATTCATCAAAATTGCACACTCTATGATGTTCTTCTCCTCCCAAGATATAGAGAGTGGTAGGAATGCCAAAAACAGGTGTGAGAAAACGAAAACAACAACTTCTCTCATATCTGATCATAAAATTCACGTTTGTTCAGAATGCATCAGCTTCCATCAATTTGTTTAATCTACACGCAACGAAATAAACTTTCGATATTCATAAGATTGCATTAAGATTATTTGCCATTTCAAATCAGTAGGAATTACATAAATTTCCCTTATAATGACATTGAAAAACCATGGAGCAACCTGGATTCGAACCTTGAACGTTGAGGTTATGGGTCGAGTGACTTGACCACTGGTACAGGGTGTCTCACAATAGTTGTCAATTAAACGAAATGGGATTACAGCAAAACAAATAAACCAAATCATAGCATTTATTTTTCCTTGATAACTTTGCGCAAACGCTTTGTAAACCCCTCGCAGCTGGCACGCACGATTTCCTTAGGAATTTGGTCCCAAATATCAACCAAATGTTTCTTAAATCGATCTAAAGTTAGCCTTTTCGTAGGGCCTGTTGAAGCATATAACACCAAACAAAGTAGTTAAGTGGGTTGAGGTCCGGAGAAGATGCAGGTCATTCTTCGCTTGTGATGAAATCGAGCAAATTCTCAAGCTTGTGTCTTCTTTGCCCTGTGAGCTGGATGGTGGTGTATTCCCCTTCAAAACACGAGGAAGCGGATGGTTCTTTAAAACCTGCTTATAATATTCAGTGGTGATTTTTACGTTAGGTTCTATGAAAAGAAAGAGGAAGTTTTCCTTTTCGTGAAACAGTGCCCCATACAATGATTTTCGATGCATTCTGATAGCGTTTTACAGCTAGTTTATCTCTTGGAATATTGACAAGACTTTTGCCATACACGAGATCATTTTGTTGATTATGATTGTCCTGAAGGAGGAAGAGCTTTTCATCCGAAAATAAAATCTCGCAATCACCGGGCCGAACCAAAAGACTTCTGCTTTTTTGGACCCTGGCTTGCTTTTGAAGCTTCCTCAATCCGTGAACCCGTTGATTCTTGTACGGCTTGCATTCCAGACCATGTCTGAGGAACCTGTTCATTAGAGCAGGGGACATTTGAAATTGTTTGCTCAATTTACGGACAGATACGGCCGGATTACGTATTATTCTGGCATCTCCTATGTGATGAATATGAACATTTCCAGTTTCCGCGAACCGTTTCAAGGTACGAAAAATTTCCCAGCTAAAGTAAACCAATACTGGAAAAAAGATGACAGCTATTGTGAGACACACTGTATATATCAACACTTGTAATCATGGAAGCTCAAAGGCGTACAAGAAAAACGTTGTGTAAAACAAAATCAAGTCAAAAGTCAGCCTTACAAAATTCCAAAGCATCGTTCATAAGTTGAACCTTATGAAATTCTTAAGTTTATGTGCCTGAATGTATTACTCGATTTGAAGTATTCTGGCAGCACTGGCTTGAATCTAACAGTGATAAGCTTTATGACGTTTAATCACCTTTTCCTTTCAGGCACATTCAGAGGGACGATGGTTTGTTTTACTCCAAATGATTTTCCTTCTTACTTGCACTCCTTTGATCTAAATGGCGCTGTAGTGTGTGTGTGTGTGTGTGTGTGTGTGTGTGTGTGTGTGTGTGTGTGTGTGTGTGTGTGTGTGTGTGTGTGTGTGTGTGTGTGTGTGTGTGTGTGTGTGTGTGTGTGTGTGTGTGTGTGTGTGTGTGTGTGTGTGTTAAACGTCGCTAAGCCTGATAGGATATGAAGCAAGTGTGAAAGAGTTAGTGGATTTGTTCTGTCATGCCTGTCGTGTCTTGGCATTGGGGCCATAAACGTAAACAATGGATTCTTCAGTAAATTTCTCGTAGTAATACAAATTCTACAAATGACTATTGTTCTTCGTAATGTCTGTGGTAGATTAATGGGTATGCAAGGTTGACAAATTCCAGGAAGAAGCAAACGTTTGTCGATTTCAATAGTCAGATGTCCAAAATTGTCAGATGTCCAAAATTGTAAACATCATGTGAACTATTCTGGATCAACAATAGAAAAGGGCCCATCAACATTTGTTAACAAACACTTCTGAGCCCGTTTTCTCGGAAGCCGTTGGCTATACACACAAACCTACAGAATCATCGTGTAGGGGAAACTTTCCCCTACATGGTGATGGTATTGGTTTGCGTGGGTGGCCTACGCTTTGCGAGGAAATAGGCTCAGAAGTGTTTGTTTACAAATGTTGATGTTGATCCAGTATTGTGCATCTATACGTGGTTGACAGCGACGCAAAGCCCCTGGTCGGTGACGACGGTGGCAACCTTGGCGACCAATAACAGCAGTATATTCACTGTCTGGAAAAATTATTTTTTATAGTACCGTAAGAAGCGAATATAGGTCGCAGTATTTGACGGAGCAATTGGACCCCGATTACGGTAAGTAGATTGTCTAATATTGTTTCATTGTATGAAATGGAAATATCCTTCTTTTCAATATGCAACCCTAAGAGTGGGCAGTAATGTCTGCTAGAACCAAAGATGTGATGATTGATATGTCCGTAAGAGCACGGCAGGTTGTGAAATTGAAAACAAGTTGTTGAAATTGAGCTAAAAGCATGTTTGAGAAGCGGTATCCGATTGTGCATACAATCTCTTCCCTAGCCAGGGCTGACAAATGTCATTTTTAATGAAAAAAGACCTAAGATTTTTACAAAACTACGTCTGAAAATCTCATCGGGCGAGAAAACGATGACGGTGATTTTCTTCTGACCACCGTAAAGCGTTGCGATACTGATCCCCACCAGTATGATTAATGGTTACCACCATTTACGGCCTGTTGAACCTTGTTGGCCTGTTGGCGAACTTGTCCGTGCCACGACCTACCCAGCAGTGGGATGTTAGGCAAAGAATGACGTCCATGGTTCGAGTACCAGTGGACACATGCTCTTTCGCTCAAATTTCCAAAACATCTGTTCGATTGCCTACCTGCCACACACTGACGGAACTTCCAACACTTTCTCTTCATATCTATCATTCTAGCAAAAACATTAATGTGCACTCTTGGTGCCTTATGGTGATGAGCGAACACCTCCTTCTACAACCTATGATATTGTTTATTCATTACCATTACCATTCATCTTTATCATCATCATTACCATTATCATTATTATTTGTGTTTTCTAGATTAGTAGATTGACATAATAATAACTTTATCATTTTAAGCTGTTAAGTTATATATACTTTTAATTATTATGTCTTATATGTTCAACTATCATTTTCTTCTCCTTTTATGATTAAGAAGTATCTTGTGCCTTAAACTCAAGAAGCTGCAACGGAATCTGTGGTAGGCTTTTGCACTTATTACTGACAGTATTTTTCGTTTCTGGTTTGCAAATGGACATTTTACTAAATCTGAGGTGATCTGATTCATGCAGCGCTGTGTGTTCAAAAGATTTAACGAACTTTTTCAGGACACCTCTTATCATGTTTTTTTCTTTATGAGTTGAATACGGACGAAAACATGCTAAAGCGCAGAACCACAGAATTCTACACTTCAACACTGTATAACATTTCTTACATTTCATGATCAACCGAATGAAGTTCATTTATAATGGATACGAAAGCTTGTAGTATTTTTCATTTACATAAATATATACACTATTATGTAAATTTTTCATGAAAATGTGAGGGACCATCAGGGCACCCGATTGAAGCACTCTGAATGCAGAGAGTGGAAATTTCAACTCCCCATTGCTAGCAGTTTGTGAAAAGAGAGCGGGCTCTTCTTCCCACCCATTGGAGCATCCTAATGTTAGATAGCTTGCTCTTTTGACCAATTGTTCACCTTGTTGTTGGAAGGAGGTTCTTTATGTATATCCCTGTGGAAACATATAAGTGATGTTGCATATCGATCCATCCAAACCCGTGTTTGGCCCATCATACAATGGCATGATTGAAAATCAGTGGTTATTAAAGCTTGATCAAGTCTAACAGCGAGGAGAGCTCACTGCAGTTGGACTTAGTTTCCGTGCTACAATGGGTGTTAGTACATATCATACATCATACATCATACAATTGGTATCTTGGTTAGAACCCTACCTTTCGGACCGTGAGCTGAGCAATCTCGGACTTCTATTGTTTATTTTGTTTTTCAGTTATGCTACTTTGATTTTGGGTGATGGTTTTAAAGTGATCTATGCAGATAATTTAAAGTTGTACATCGTGGTGCGCACGCAAGAAGATTGCTTACTTCTGCAAAAAATGTTGAGCTCATTTTCTGAGTGGTGTCAGAGAAACAAACTAATACTTAGCGTGGATTAATGTCAGGTTATCACGTTTCACCGTATGGAAAATCCAATTCTGTTTGATTACTACATTGACGGCAATACTCTTAGTAGAATTACCAGTGGTACTGATCTGGGTGTTCAGCTGGATTAAAAAATGACGTTCGAACTACACCATTCTGCGATCATATCAAAAGCAACCCGACAGTTGGGCTATATTTCCAAGGTGGCGAAGGGTTTTACGGACCCACACTGCTGGAAGTCATTGTACTGTGCACTTGTCCGTCCAATTTTGGAAAACGCCTCGGTGGTATGGCAGCCTTTCCAGGTCACGTGGTGCCTCATAATCGAACGAGTTCAGATGCGGTTTATTTGTGTGCCTCTGAAAAACTTGCCGTGGCGAGATCCTGACAACTTGCCAAGGTATCCTGATAGATGCTGACTACTGAGTTTGGACACACTGGAACGACCTCGAAAAATACAGCAGTCGTTGTTTATTACTAAACTGTTAAATGGTGAAGCTGATGCTCCTGAGCTACTTTCTCTGTTGAACTTTCATGTACCGAACAGAACATTGCGGAACTCTACGTTCTGCGAGCTAGTTTTATAAGTGATCTTATAAGTTTATAAGTTTATTTTTATTCATTAAGACCACCCATTGTCAGATGAATTATTTTAAATACAAATACAAATATATATTCCTCGGACCGCAACTTTGCCTGGTTGAATTTAATGAACTTCAGGCGCTTAGTTTCGATTTTGACATCATGTCAGGCACATACTGTTGGAACAATTGACGATGTCGTAGCAAATGATTATCAAACTAACCTAAACATCAAACGGTATGCGTAGAGTTGATCCTTCACCTGAAGCACAGTACAGAAACTTTGTACTGAAACTTGAAAAACATTTGGACTGCATAACTGCTAACCTGTCGATGGATTGATCAACCAAATTTAAAAGTGACATCCATCTTCCCCATGACAGAACATGAGTGGATATGCAATGCGTCGTATGAGTGATGGGTCTGATATTACACGTTGCAGTTGGCCAGAATAATGAAGCGCGGTTCAACATGTTCACCGACGATGACGACATCAACTTCATAAATTGTGGGGGCATTAAATTGATGTTCATGAGTAATTTTGTGGTCGTCAGAAGGCTTATCTTCCAATGCCATCTAAAAAACCCGAACCAACGCATTGAGCTCGTGAAGAAGTTCTTGCATTTCTCCAATGATCTGACGTTTTACAGCACAACGCTGATCAATTTAGGTTTTCCGAATTGCCAAGGAAATAAATTTGAATTTGCCCCGAATCTGAATAGTGGTGGCTAGTTCAAAATGGGTTAGTACACAAAAGAGAAACTATTTTCGTATCTCTCTTCGATGCTTCTTCGACAATATCAGGTAACTGACATCCAAGAAATTGTGGAATCATCAGCATTTTTAAAAAGGTCAATAAATTGGAATCAACTAAAATCAACAACGGAATATTTTTCATTTCGATGGAAAATGATATCCTAAATATATGATAACGGCAGATTACAGCAGATTTTAAATTTACACGCCCTTTAAACAGAAGACATGTTAATTTGCAACATACTATTTACAGTGGTCCAAATCTAGGCTGTGTACCAATTCGCGAATTAATTTTATTAAACTTAAACTACAATCCCTTTTGCTCAATGAACTTTCGATAAGATGTCGGTCAAAATTGAGTTCCCGTCTGTCAGAAACAAGTCAGTTCGAGTAGCAGACTTAATCGATTATTTTTCATCTGTCAAGTTTAAGTGAAGATTAAAATTAATTTGCAAATCGGTATACAGCCTTAATTTTATACATAAGTTCATATTTATTATAATAGAGGTCAATATGTTGTATTCAGTTGATTAGAGTTTAACAATCACAGAGGTTCATTAGAACTGTGCAGAAATGCTACCTACTGTTAAATTTACAACGTATAGCATGTTACGTTACGATTCAGAAATATAGATATAATTGAAATTGTCTGATTGTCTGATGTAACATGAGAGTTGTTTGATATGTTATTAAAGTAACGAAGAGGCAAGTTTGCTGGTTTCAAATCTCCCATCCTAGGATTCGAAATATAAATACCAATTATAAGCTACTACTTTCATTGAATAACTCATTTTATCTGAAAGGCAGATTTGCGATGATGATTCATTTTCGATATAAATATTACAAACGAAGAAGAAGATAAAAGAAAATCACGACTCAACCCATTTACCTTCTTATTTACTTCCCTTCAAAATCCCTCCTCGCCTTCCTCCCCCTTCCCTAACGGTCAATCTTTTTTATCCTTGCGCTCCGATTCCCTCAATGGCTCATGTGCTATCCATTATCGTCTCTTTTTTTTTGTTTTTCCAATTTTCTTTCACCCTCCGACCAAAACATCACCACCTCCGTCCGTTCTGGAAACCCGCCAGCTCCCGTTCAGTTCGGTTGAAGTTCAATGCTACAACTGCTACTGATAACCCTCACGCACCATCGCTCACCCTTCCGATGTATTGGTGCTGAGTGCCCTCCTTCATTCATTCCGACTCGTCTCCCTCTCTCTCTCCCAACACGCCGTCAAACCGAATGAACATAGAAGAAAAAAAATCATCCTCACTTTCGATTTCATTGTCCATCCCAGCAGCGTGCGTTTCGGTTCACATACATCCTGAGTGAGAGCGAGAGTGGAGGAAGGGCGCTGAGCGCCCCCGGTAACTCAATTCCACAAAAACATAGGCCACTCAACGCCTCATTGCCTTTTTTTTTGCTTCCCTTGCCAGCAGCACTACCGGAGGGAAAGGGAAACACGGTGAGGGTCATCCCGAAAAATAAATCCAATGCACTCGATGTCGAATGTCGTCTCCGTCAGTCAGGGTCACACATTATCGAAAAAATCTCCGATCAGTTTTTAAAGTGCTTGCGACGCGTGAGGTTCTTCGCTCTCCGAAACGAATTCGAGAAAAGCGGGTTACTTGGATTTTGTGATTTTTACGCATTTCGATTGTGACGTTTGACGTTTTAAGCAGGAATAAACAACGAGTGCAGTTCCTAAGTGCAGTTAGGTAGAGTGAAATTTGAACAAGACGAACAGAGGGAAGGGATTCGGTGAACTTATCTGACATATAAAGTGATTTCGGAGCGAATTGGAGTGTTGAAGGCGATCTGGATAAAATGCAAAGTTGCTGATTTGGAAAGAAGCAGGCAACTCAAGTTTCCAACAGTTCACTGGTAAGTTCGAGGTCAACTCTTTTGTTGCCAAATGTGCCATGTTCCCGGAATATTTGTTTACGACCGGTCAGTTTGACTTTTGTCAAAAAATTTCTACCCTTGGCGAATGCGAAAAAAAAAATCAAACAAGGGGCGTTCTGGACCCCCCTCGACCGGAGGTAGAAAAAGTCACTTTCTCTTTCGATCTTCGCCGTCGGACTTGGTTTGGCAAACCAAAACTAGAGCAGTGTCTGTTGTTTTGGGAAAACTGTTACCCCGTTTCTCCGAGCGGGCAGAGAGATTTTTACGAGCTGCCTTGTGACTGTTTTATTGCTCCCGGGACCCGGCCTATGAATATTCAAATTGGGTCGTAAACGGAGAGGTTCGTATTATTTTTTTCGGCTTGGGAGAATGTTTTCGTTCAGATGATTTGTCCCTTTTTCGAGCTGGGATCGAGTGACTTTCGATTTTTGGAGAGATGCACAGTAAAGTAATAAACTTGATGAAGCCCTGTTTTAAAACGATTGTTTTCGGATCGGTTACGGGACGTAATCCTTTAAAACAGTTATTGGTTGTTGTTTCGGGGCAAATTAAGAGGCCTTTCGGAGGAAAATATTTACTCAAGCAATCGGGAATGGAACTGAAATCAGTGTGGCGACATTTTTCCTGCTCAGCAGAACTGTCTTGAGGCGAAAGGAAAAAAAATCTTCCCATTTTATCGATTTTCCGACCCTTCTGAATGCCAAAAAAGCAACGAAAGGAAAAACTCATATCGAATCCGTACAGCCTCTCGTTCCACCGCCTTGAGTAAATAAAAAGCTCGCGCGATGAAAATAAAAATAATCGTCCTCATGGCATTGTGTTCGTGTGTGCGGATAGCCTCGTCTCACATAGAAGGGCATTTTTGGGGGAGTTCACCCTCGCAAAACGCAAAAAATATCCGACATCACCAACATGGCGCGTTTTATTAATGGTTTTCTAACTCGCTTCTTCTCTCTCTCTCTCTCTCTGTCCGTCCCCTTCTTCCGCTTTAGAAACAGAAATGCAGAACTTCGACTCAATCATGTCCAGTTCGCTTGCCCAGCAGCACCATCAGCAGCAGCAGCAGTCTAGCGGAGGTAGTTGGTTCGATATGACCATCAAATCGGAGCCCCTGGATACTTCGAACAGCTACGGTCAGCAATATCCCAATCATCACCATCATCACCACCACCATCATCACTCCCAGCAAGACACCCCAATGTCTCACTCCAGTCCAACGTCACCGCAGAGCGTAGATAGCATGGATTCCATAACCGGACGGAGTCCATATTACGATGTGAAGCCAACCAACGGAATGATCCACGGGTACAATCCGCTCGGTTTCAATCCATTGACCCCACCGGGATACGCTGGCATGTTTGTTCCACCCCAGCAGCAGCTAGCCAGGCAGACAACTCCAAATCGAAACTACGCCAAGCAAGACTCCGGCTACGTGTCATCATCGCTGACTCCAACGCATACCCCACCGATGGACGTAACACCGCCCAAGTCTCCGAAAGAACCATCCGAGACACCCGAGAAGGACGATGACCCCGGTTCGGACTGTGAAGAGTCCTACGACGGTAGTGAAGATGAAGACGGTATTCGCAAGCCAAAAATTAACTCACACGGAAAGGTCAAAAAGTTCAAGTGTAAGCAGTGCGACTTCATCGCCGTAACCAAACTAAGCTTCTGGGAACACACTCGAAATCACATCAAGCCGGAGAAGATGTTGACCTGCCCCAAGTGCCCATTCGTCACCGAGTACAAACACCACCTGGAATACCACCTCCGAAACCACCAGCGATCGAAGCCATTCCAATGTCCCAAGTGTACCTACAGCTGCGTCAACAAATCCATGCTGAACTCCCACATGAAGTCCCATTCCAACGTGTTCCAGTACCGCTGTGCCGACTGCAACTACGCCACCAAGTATTGCCACTCACTCAAACTACATCTCCGGAAGTACTCCCACAAGCCGGACGTAGTCCTGAACCTGGATGGCACTCCGAACCCGCTTCCCATCATCGACGTCTACGGCACCCGGCGGGGACCCAAAACCAAATCGCAAAAATCCCAAGAATCCAAGCAAGAAACTCAACCCAACAAATCACCTCTAACCCCACAGTCCCATCAATCCATCCCAACCCAATCGGCCTTCACTCCCCCCAACGCTCAACCCACCAACCTGTCCCGAAACCTACTACCTCACCAACTCCTGCCGAATCCCCTCGCCCATATGTTCAAAAGCGCAGCCTCCAACAACCTCTCCCTGTTCCCGTACCTCAACCTCAACTTCCAGATGTTTGCCGACCAGCAAGCCGCCATGGCCCAACTCTCGCCCAACTTCCACCAACAGTTCTCCTCCAACCTAACTGACAAACTAACCAGCGAAGACTCCACCGAACCCCCCTCCAAGTGCTCCTCCATCTCCGCATCCCCCACCAACCCCGGCACCACGTTGAGCGAGGAACTCCTCAAGCACATCACGGCAGCCGCGGCCGACAGTTCCAACCTCAAATCCTCGGAACCGGACACCGAACCCACTCCCACTCCCACCGAAATACCCCCCACCCCACAAACTCCATCCACCAGCTCCTCAACGCACCCCCCAACAACCACCATCTCCGCCGCCGGCGGAAGCACCGGTAAAAACCGCCGGAAGGGTCGCGCCTTCAAGCTGGAACGACTGAGCGAATTCACCAAAGCACTGGAAACCGCACCCTCACCGATGGACCAATCGGACGATGACCATTCCAACGGATTTGACCGGCCGCAGCAGCCGGAACAGCCACAGCAAACTCCAACAAGCCAACCGGCATCGATGGTGGATTGTTCGGTGCAAACGATGCCGGTGGCCATTCCCTCTCCGCCGCGAACCTTCGAGTGCAAGTACTGCGACATCAGCTTCCGGGACGATGTCCTGTACACCATCCACATGGGTTATCACGGGTACGACGAGGTGTTCAAGTGTAACATGTGCGGCGAAAAGAGCGAGGACCGGATCGGCTTCTTCCTGCACATTGCCCGGAAGGCGCACTGATACCGGAAGTTAGTTTAAAAGCGTGAAAAGACTAGTCGTTGTTGAAGATTGTGTTTGATTGTAATCGTGGAAATGCCAAGAAAGACCAAGGGAAGACTGAATAGCTAGTGTTTAAGTTGGAGCTTCTCAACGAGCGTGGAATCAAATATCTCCCATCTATAAATATAGGATAAGTGTGAGGAAAAATCAACCTAAGACTACGAAGTAAGATCGAAGCATTATCTGTATTATGTGAAACATGTTGTATTATATAGCAAACCGAAGGGAATTGTAGAGCATTCTAAAATGAGCGTCAAATCAAAGAATAGTTTTAAGGTAAAATAGTTCATAGGCAGGCTACGAAGCGTTTTTTTGTTTGTTTATTGATAAATGGAACATCTGAAGGGCAGATGAAAGTTGTTGTGTAATTCCAAAGTTACTAGATTAAGGCTCGCTGTACCTCTACCGTATTTATCGAAAGGAAAATAAATTATTTGAAATTAAAACAATCGGTGTTGGGTTGTGATTCGAAAGTAATGGTATGGGCATTTTTTTTTGGGTGGCCTCCTTCAGCTTCAGCTCAGGAAAAGATTCAGCTATAAAGCAAAACTACGGTAGATATAGCAGGATTTTTTTCACATTTCAGGTCGTGGATAATTGGGGTTTTCCAACTGACCTGTATTGAAAAAAAAATCAAAATTTATATCACACAGAAGCTCGCGTATCTTATTTGCTACAAAACAGATACAGTTATCCGAAAATACATATTTCTTACATTTTCTTGTTGCTGATATGCCTCTCAAAAGGTACGAGAAACAAATGCTGTTGCATCAGAGATAATATAATGTTACAAGGGGTATTATAAATTAAGTTTCCAAGTAACACATTTTAACATACGTATATGATGCGATGGAAGGTGGAGCTTCTTCATTTTAAATAAATTTCTCTGCGGTTTTGTTTAACTTAATTCCCAAGTAACACCAAAAACACCTTTTTGGTCAGTTATGTTGAAATCATGTTATACACGAGTATTAAGAATGAAATGAAAAACATATACAAGCTGAGAGGATGTTATTGCAAAACATTTGCCTATCATAAGTCAGTCTGGTTTTTTTTTCTAGAAAATGACTTAATTTTAGACTTAAATATGACCAAAACAGCGCATTTAACCGATCATTTTATAACATCTTTTAGGTCGCGTAAGAAGTTTTAAAGATGCACTGCATAACATGCTTTTGACAAGACGATGTCTTATCTAGGTAGTTTATAGCATCACTAAAACTAATAGGTTATATAGTTATTAAAAAGTTAAGCTAAACGCAGAAATTCATGAACACAGCAATTCAATCCAACAAGTGTCAAACTAGCAGATGTTAACACAGATCAAATTTGACAGTAATGTGTGTTATGAATATGTTTATGAATTCCTTTTTTTTTTTGCTCGAAAACTGCTCGATAATCCAGAATTTTTATATGTTTTAAGAATAATTTTAATCGACAATGTAGGCCATGTGTCTAATCCACCATAACGATTTTTGATGATTCCAACAGAGATGCTGCAAACTTGCAAAATATAGGAGAATTTTCTATTTTTTTTAAATCTTTAGAACGACGCATGAATTATCAAGAGTAAAACCAAAAGTTGCACCATAAAAGCTGCCTCACATATGATATTTTGTTAAGCGTTGTGTGCATTAACAATCTTTAAATTTCTGTTATTTTTTCAATAATTGATTTGGCCAAAAACGATTGTCATTTTTTAACTAGAAGTTGTGCATATTCTCCTCATAAACAAAAATAATTTTCTCAATCATAAGAATCTTAACAATCTTTGTTAACTTCTTTTCATTTGACATTTCTCAAACTAGCATGTCATGTTCATGTATTTCTGCAGTTGTTTTTACTTTAAAATTACTTGATTATAACCAATTTGTTATTGTAATGCTAGAAACTACCAAGATAAGACATCGTCATGTTGAAAGCATGTTTTTAAAAGCATCTTGAAAACGTTTTATTAGTCCTAAATGTGTATCTAAAAATTTCTTTTGTGACCTTAAAGATGTTTCAAATAGATCGATTTATTGCGCTGTTTTGTTCATATAAGATACCAAAAATTAGTTATGTGTACTGGAAAAATACATGAGATCATGTCTAAGAGATGAATTTTTGAACATTACATAACAAGTTGTGTTACTTGAGTTAGTTTTCAACTAGCAATAATCGCACCTCGGTTGTACCTCATTGGTTACGATATCACCACTGCGCGAACTTTGTTTAACATAATGATGTCAGCAATTATATTGCAACTTAGCCCTAACCTGTAATCTTGTTTCTTTTCAGTGTTATGCCCCTATAAGTTATTAAAACCTTTTTCGCACCCAACTTATTCCAGTGGTTCCTTAAATCATATAGGAATAGTTTTGCGACCATCTAGTAACTAGGTTCTAAAAAATACACCAAATCACACCTGGATTACTTTTTTTTTTAAGAAGGACTGTATCGAAAATAAGTTATCCACATATTTTTCTTTTAAATCGTATAAAAAAATGATGTTTTTTGAAAACAAATTTCGTTATAGAACGGGATTGAACATGAACATTGTGAAGACCGGATGAAACTAATATTATTTTTTCACGAATTTGCGAATTGTTGATTGAATTCACCAAGTTCCGGACAAGAGTTTCATTACATTTTTTGGATGCCTTAGCCCAAATTTGAGCTTTTGCATATTCTCAGCAGCTTAACAGTATTTCTGAAGACCCTTTTCACAATCGCCTAATAGCGTTCGATGGGCCGAAGCTGAGGGCTAATGTCTTTCTCAACTTAATATACAATCTTTTCCGTTAGCCAATTGAGAGTTGATTAACCGTAATGCGCCGACGCTAAATTCTCCCAAAACAGTGGGGGGGAATTCTCCCAAGCAACATAATTTGTTTGAAAGAAGTTGAAACTACTGATCAGTGACAAATATTAGTAATCAATAACAGCTTACATCACTTTATATCAGGGCAAAAATTTAAGCCTAACGAACCAAAAAATCTCTCCACATACAAGAATATTTCATCGACAAGCTTGAGATTAGAACACTTGTCTTTGGCGTGATACGTTTAAGGGGGGATATACAGTTAAGAAAGAAAAAAAAACTCATTTTTGAAAATAAATTTTCAAGGAGATGTTTTAACTCAAATCAATCGAAACTTACTTTTTTTTAAATTATAAATGTATCTTACTACATCCTACTACTTTTTCAAAAAAATTTCAACAAAATGACGGCCGTTAGAGTGCGTTGAAAAAGTCATTGTAATTTGCTTGTGCCGGGTCTCTTGGTCTCAGTTTTGATCTGAAACCTTCTTACCCACAAAAATTACATTAATTACATTTACACTTAGTAGATGAATTGAAAAAAAAATAAAAAAATAAATTTGCACTTTTGGCGTAACTTTTTTGAAAAAATCCAAATGTTTTCCGCCAATTTAATCAAGTTTCCCATATTTAATAATAAAATATTACAATAAGTTTTAATTCATATAGAAGGTAATACTACAATAAATAAATCCAGTAAGTTTCAGCGTAATCGAATTATCAGTTTTTGAGTTATCACCGGCATAAACTCTGAAAATGCTGTTTTGAGAAAAACGCGTTGAAAGTTTTAATTATCGGTCTGCGCGCGAAGAAGGCGTCTTCTAAAAACGATGAAAAGAAACACTTGGAGTTTGAATTTCGAAAAAACGGTTTCAGGAACGTATTCTACGGGAATTTTACTAACATTTTATACAAAAAGAAAAAAATGAGTTTTTTGGTCATGCTAACTGTATATCCCCCCTTAAAGCTTCTTCTCTACGCCAACTCTGATTGTTGAGAAGTCAATACTGAATGTGCATGTGTATTTCATTGTCATTGTAACCGCGTTCTTGCACGCCAAATCTGTCAAATATTACAACACATGTTAATAAAACAGTTCGGTTGGTGTAATTTAATTTAAAATTCAAATATCAATTTTCAGCTTCTACAGATTGTCATGTGCTGAACATTGCCCTAATGTGTCATTTTAACCGTCATTTTAGAGACCGTTTTGAAATTACAAATAGCGTCGGATTCGATTATTGGTATCTTCACAACATACCTATTCTGAAAATACTCAAATCGTTGCATTTAAAATTATTAATCTAATACAGATGGCGGACATCTTGGATTCAAAACGGGATCGAATATCAATTTTAAGCTTCTTCGATTTTTATACCAATTTGCACCTACCGGCAGGGTACCCGGGTACCCAAAAAATTCATATGGTTGGAACTATGGCAATTATTGACCGATTTTAATTCTTTTGGCACCATTAGATTTCAAAACTTATTCGCTTTATGGACATTTCCTGCAATGACCATCTGAATTAGTTTCCAGAAATCCAGCCTTCTGGGGCTGTGGTACGGTAAGGAGACAATATTTGGGAATATCAATCGAATTTGCGGTGATAGATTTCAAAATCGTTGGAATAATTCCTAGAAACTATGTCTATTCCATTGTGGGCCGTATGCCGATTTGTCCCCGGAACGGCCATTCTGTAACAGGTTTCCGTGGCAAAACGATCATCAAAACTCATGAAATTTCTCCAGTAGGATATTTGTCAACATTTAGTGGCACTCTGATGATTTGTTCTCGGACCTGTCAGATTCCCGTGGGGCCTCCTTTGGCCATTATCGTTTTCAGAAGGAAACCCTGGCAATATGAGTTTCAAAATTTATGAAATTTCTCCAGAAGGCTATTTCTTTACGTTTCATTATTCACAGAAAATAGTTTGTGATTTTACGTGGTAAAATCATAAACTATTTCCTATGAGGTATGTAACTTCAGATCATCAAACTCGGGCGGTCAGTCATGCTCATGGAATATCAGATCAGCGTTCGAATTCACAAGTGTTGTATGATAATTTTAAATTATTTTCTTTTCTCGTGACTATGATATATTGTCTAAATAATCAGGTCTATAATGGATATGCTAATTCGACTACATTTGCATCCAGACCGCAAACTGCAGACATGTAGTTACAAATAAAATTGTTAGATACATTTTATATTATGACACTCCTTCACTACATTTTAAATGCTATTTATATAACATTTTCTGCTTCGCATTTAGTCATCTTTTTAAGGTTTAGGCAACCTAACCAAGATTATGTATTTGAAAATATAGGTAGTTTGTTACGCAATGATCTGAAAAAGTCTACTCAAAAATGCTTTTTCCTTCTTCATCAAAAAGTATGATAATTCAAAAACCAACATAAACAAAAATAAACATTTCATTTTATTTCACAGACGTAAAGACTTATTTATTAGTCCTGTTAATTTATTAAGTTTCCGTTTTGGGCAATTCATTGGTTAAATTATTAAGTGTTTTTGTCGTACAATCAAATTTTCACCATTTCAGAGTTACAATCATCAAATAACGTGTGAGCTGATGATACAAATAGCTGCATTTTATCATTATTGGTACATTACCTAGTAGTTTATTATTAGAAAGACATATTGATTTTTTTGAATTTTCCATATATGTATATAACACCATATATTAGGATGAAAGGAGGGACCATCAGAGCACCCGATTGAAGTGGTTTGGATAGGAAGAGTGAGACTGCCAACTTCCTATTGTTAACATTTCGTGAATAAAAGGCAGGCTCTTCTCTCCATCTAGTGGGACTTTTTAGTAGGCGAGGGCAAGTTTCTCCGAACTTGTTTCTGGAAGAAGAAGATTCTCTCTAGATCTCTGTAGCTTTAGGTTGCGCGTACGTGTATCTACTCACAGGCCCACAATACGTATTTGAGAACACGACGAAACAACTACCCCAGTACAACCTTAATCATTTTTTTTAATTAAAACAATCCAGTGCTATAGGCTAGATTAAATGCTAGTTCACATTATCATCATCATCATCAAACTAAACGTCCGGCTAGTGTCATAAATTTCGTCCAACGGTTAGAAAAAGTCGTCTGTTTTAGCCGAGAGCTTTGTTTATTCAATTTAGGCATACATTGAAGACCCAGAAGTCTGTCAAAACGCGCACATGGCAATCGATGTCGGAGGACTATGTCCAATAGGATTGTTCGAGATTTCTACGTTGTCATGAGGGTGTAATGGATATAAATGTAAGACACATCAAGTAATTTTTTTTCGGAAGGAGATAACAAAGATAATAGAACTTGAAAATTGTTGCTTTTCTATACAAGTATACAGGTATTATATGTAAATTTTCGATTCTGGAATGAACATCAAATCGATGCTTATTTTTTTTTATTTCTTATGGAATGATTCCAAATTACAAATACTTATCAAGTATTAATACAAAATTTCCATACCATACAATGCATAGAGTGAACTTTGGAGAATTTTCTTCCAAAACTTCTTGAAACTTCTTCCTGAAACTTCGGGAGGTTTCTTCCTGAATTGATGACAAGTTCCCCTCTAAGCATCGGAATATTCCTTCCTGAATCTCTGGAAGATTTCCTAATTTTTCTAGGAAGTTCCCAAAATATTCTCCAGAATCTCTAGAAAGTGAATTTTCAAGCAGTTTCTTCACGAACTTCTGAGAAGCCCTCTCCTGAACTTCGGCAAAGTTCTCTCCAGACCTCCTGGGAAGCATTATATTGAACCTCAAAGATGTTTATTCTTGAGTTTCTGAGATATTCCTACTTGAACTACTAAATAGTGCCCCCTATACTTCTGAGATGTTTCTTCCTAACTTTTAGAGATGTTTTTTCGAGGAAGTTTTTTTCTGAAGATCTCGAAAGTCTCTTTTTGATTCTCGAGGAAACCATCCAGAACTTCTGTTCTTCTCTGTTTGTAGATGTGTTCAACCACTCCAAAAGTTGTCTTGTACTAATCAAGTCAATTTGCACTGGGTTCATGGCCCTTGGTGGAAACGAGAGAGCCGATGAACTAGCAAGACTCGGATCGTCTCATCAGTTCATAGGACCTGAACCCTGTTGTGGTTTATCTACTTCTTCTCTTAGGGGAATGCTTGTAAGAGGAGGTAAACTGGAAAACACTATCATAGCTAGTCAATCAAAGCGGTTCATCACTCCAAACATTTCAATGACAAATCACTTGATCTTACCAAAAAAGAATTAAACTTATTTATAGGCCTTATAACTGGTCGCTGTCCAAACCGAACCAAGGAAAACTTCAAGATGTCGATTTTGTGATATGGATAAAGAAGACTCGGAACACTTGTTATTTCACTGGCCGGCAATCTCCAATTAAAGACTTAAGTTCTTCTAAAAGCCTCCGAGAACAAAGTCCAGTACAGTAAGGCTTGCTTCATTTAGAATTGGAACAAACTTTTGTTCATATTGTGGCGCTCCTGGTGGACGGATTTGGAAGTTATTGGCGCCCACGTGTCGGGAATTTTGTCAGCTTCACGTGTGTATGTTTGACATTCCGCAAATCGACTGTACTTTGTAAACAATCAACATGGAAGCCGAAAGAAGGGAAAAAATTGTGCACAGTTATTTGGAAAATCCATTGTGGTCTGCATCTAGGCTAGCTAAACAGCTGAAATTGCCCAGAAATACCGTATGGCGCGTTATCAAACGGTATAAGGAAACATTGACGACGATTCGGAAGCCTCAAGCCAATCGCCGGAGTGGAACTGTCGACCGAAAACTGCGTGGTAAGATTTTGACCGTGGTCAGACCGTGATTTGGCCAGAAAATTTGGTGCTGCCCATAGTACCGTGAGGAGAACTCGACTCCGGGAAGGAATCAAGTCGTATTGAGCTAGCAAACAGCCAAATTGTACCATAAAACAGAATAGTGTGGCCAAAATCCGTGCTCGGAAGCTATACGACCAGGTGCTGACCAAGTTCGACGGATGTCTTCTGATGGACGATGAATACTATGTCAAGGCTGACTTGACTGACTTGGCCAAATTTAAATTTGTTTTTGCCGACAAATATGCACGAAAATTCATGATTTGGCAGGGCATTTGCAGCTGTGGCAAAAAAACGAAAGTTTTCGTTACAAATAAGACAATGACGTCGGAACTATACCAAAAAGAGTGTCTCCTAAAACGAATTTTGCCGTTCATTCGATCCCACGACCATCCCGTAATGTTTTGGCTAGATTTGGCAAGCTGTCATTACAGCAAAGTCGTTCAAGAATGGTATGCAGAGAAAGGGGTCCAGGTTGTTCCGAAAAACCTTAGCCCACGCAACTGCCCCAAGTTCCGCCCTATTGAGAAATACTGGGTAATCATGAAGAGGAGACTCAAGGCAAAGGGAAAGGTTGTCAAAGACATCAATCAGATGAAGACCTGGTGGAATAAGATAGCTAAAACGATGGACGAAGAATTCCTTCGAAACCGTGACGAATAATTTTATCCGTATTTTTTCTTAAAAGTATGAAGAAAACGCTACATTTGTATAAAAAAAGATCTTGAATTCAATAACAAATAACTGAAATACAGGCAATTGTTTTTGTTCCAATTCTATCTGAAGCAAGCTATAGTACACTTTATTCGGTGTGTTATACCACCCTGGGACAACGCTTTAAGTCAAACATAGGCGATCACTTCTAGCAATAGTGATGCCTCATGTTGACAATATCTAAAGCAAAAAAAAGGAATGTATCACAATAGATGTTAAAATTGGTCGCAGTGAGGAAGAAACCCAACATGGAAAAAAAAATCCAGAACTTGCAAGAAGTTTTCCTTAAACTTTTAGGAAGTTTCTTCCTCAAGCTCTTGGAAGTCTCCTTTTGGATTTCTAGGAAGTGCTTTCTAAATTTCGTCCTATGCTCCTACAAAGTTTCTTCCTAAGCTTCTGGGAATGCCCCTTCTTTGGATACTTTGGAGAAGTATTTCCCAATACTTTTGGGAGGCTCACCTTAAAATTTCGGAGTTTTCTTCCTGATTTTTTGGCAAGTTCCCCACTAAACATCGAAAAGTTTCTCACAGATGTTCTTGGCAGCTTGAGGATGACTTTTTGTTTAAAGAATTAACTCCAAAACAGAAATATTCCAATACGTTTTCTAAATTTGTTTGGTTTATTAAAAGAAAAAAAATTGCTTTTAAATTTTGTTCATTTAATCACATTCAATCGATTTTAAAATAACCCTCAATTGTTCTAAGGATCAATTTCTATCCACTATCTTCTCGGAGTCTTTTGATCTCATTTCTCGCAACGAAAATTGAGAATCCAGAGGTCATCCGTTTTTTTTTTCAGAATATCTGAGCATTACGTCAACAGCATTCAACACCGATTGATCAGGATCAATCTGGAAGTCGTTCTCAGGATCCAAAAGTTCATACTGTCATCGTCTAGTGGGCTGGAATCCATAGTGTTATACATTATCTCGTCATCACCATGCTTGTTCCACTATTTTTGAATCTTTCAGAACTTTATATTCAGCATTCTCATCACCGACGACGCTCGACGCCATTGTTTTGGTGGAGACCTCTTTCAATCTCTTTTACACTACTGATCATCTTCGTCTTTCACATCTTCCGGATTAAACCAAGTCCACGACTCAAGCTTGAGTGTGCTTCAGAGTAACTAGATCCCATGATTTGATCTTTTCAAAATTGTCGTGAAACTCTCCTGATCATCCCAGAACGTCTCGCATCAGGATCTGTCTGTAGCGTGATTTAATCATTTTGATCTCGTTTTTATCCATTGGTTGAATTACAGCTGTGGTACTGAGCGACAAAAAGTAGTTGAAAATAGGATTTAATAGAAATACTATAAATATTCGCATTTTTTCCAACCTCTGTAATCTTCTTTAACCTTCAATTTACAGGGCTAATTTTTGCATCTAGTGATACCAAATTATTAATAAAAAAAAATGCAGGCAAATAGTTTTTTCAGCATAGCACTGACGCACACCACAAACAAATACACACGCCAGTGCACAAATATGCATTTAACAACTGATTTTAGCGCTTTTTAATGAGATTATCCTGTCACCATCGTCAATCGCAGCAACCCTGTTGTGTATAGCGAAAAATTGACACCGTTATCAGTTAATTTATTTATTTATTTATTTACTAGCTGAACCCGGTGCGTGCGCTGCTACGCTTGTAACTGAAAATTTAATATAACTGACACATTTATGGTTTTTTTTCGAAATGAGTTTTTCTTTCTTGACTAAGCAGGGGTTTAAACTTCTTTCAAAACATGCTTCTTATCCGAGAAACACACGTTTTGTGTTTAAGTAAGCTGGATAATTCTCATTTTTGGTAGAAATTTGTGCTTCATTTGTATGGGAGTCCTCCCTTCCAGAGGGGGGTGGTTTCTCAAACCACCATACAATCATTGCCTTCAAAACCCCCCACATTCCAAATTTGGTTCCATTTGCTTGATTAGTTCTCGAACCATCGCACTGGGCTCATCGATTATAATAAAAATTTGAGTTTAATTTGTGTGACGCCCCCCCCCCCCTCAAAAAGGGGAGCCTTCAAAACCCTCCACATGTCAAATTTGATTCGATTTGCTTGATTAGTTCTCGGGTTATGAAAAAATGTGTGTCTCATTTCCTTCCTGAGAGAGTAGGGGTCTCAAACAATCATAAGAACCTTCCCCAGCCCCAAAAACCGCTTCATATAAATTTCCACGTTGGTCGGTTCAGAACTTCTCGAGTCCATAAGGGTCTGAAAAACAGACAGACAGAAATTCATTTTTATGTATATAGAAATCTAGCCTCCAAAAACCCCCATATGCTAAAATATGCTAAAAAGGTTTCATTCACTTGATTAGTTCTCGAGTTATGCAGAAATTTGCTTTTTATTTGTATGGGAGACCCCCCCCCCCTCCCCATTTGAAGTGGGGAGGGGTGGTGAAGTGCCATAGAAACATTTCTTGCCTCCAAAAATCTCACCATGCCAAATTTAATTTCATTTGCTTCTTTGGCTCTCGAGTTATGTTAAAAATTATGTTTCATTTTTATGGGAGTCTCCCCTTCCAGAAGGCGGAGGGGTCTCAAACCACCTTAGAAACATTAATTTCCTTCAAATACTTCCACATGCCAAATTTGGTTCCATTTGTTTGATTTGTTCTCGGGTTATGCAGAAATTCGTGTTTCATTTGTATAAGAGACCCCTCTTTCAGTAAGCGGAGGAGTCTCAAAGCACAATACAAACATTTTTTGCCTATGAAAACCTTCATATGCCAAATTTTGTTCCATTAACTTGGTTAGTTCTCGAGTTAGGCAGAATTTTGTGTTGTTTTTGTATGAAAACCCCCCTCCCTCCCCCTTGTTGTGCCTCCAAAAACCTCCACATGCCGTATTTGGTTCCATATGCTTGATTAGTTCTCGAGTTATGCACAAATTTGTGTTTCATTAGTATGAGAGCCCCCCTCTTACAGAGGGCGAAGGGGTTTCGAGTTACTTTAAAAACATTTCTTGCCTTCTAAAATCTATACCTGTCAAATTTGGTTTCATTTACTTGATTAGTTCTAGAGTTATGCAGAAACTTGTGTTTCATTTGTATGGGAGCACCACCCCCCTACCAGAGAGGGAGGAGGGGTCTCGAACTACCGTAGAAACATTTATTGCCTTTAAAATCCCCGCAAGCCAAATTTGGTTCCATTTGATTTATTAGATCTAGAGTTATGAAGAAATTTCAGTTTCATTTGTATGACAGCACCCCTTCTAGGAGCGGGGAGGTGTCTCAAACTACTATCCAAACATTTTTCACCACCAGAAAACCCCACATGCCAAATTTGGTTCCATTTGCTTGATTAGTTTTAAATATATGCAGAAACTTCTGTTTTATTTGTATGGGAGCCTCCCTTTCTAGACAGAGGAGGGATCTCAAACTACCATAAAAACATTTTTTGCCTCCAAAAACTTCCGCATGCTAAATTTGGGTTCCTTTGCTTGATCAGTTCTCGAGTTATGCAGAAAAATGTGTTTCATTTGTATGGGAGCCCCCCCCCCTTTCAGAGGAGGGAGGGGTCTCTTACTATCTTACAAACGTTCCCCGGCCTCAAAAACTCCTGCGTACAAATTTTCATCCCAAACGGTTCTTCCGCTCGCGAGTTAAATCGTGACAAAGAAACCCCAACTCATTTTTATTATATAGATTATCACCGTCTTCGATTAAAATAATCGTACAGACTGAACTACTTAATACTAGTTTTCAATAACTTAACGTCTAAACAATTCTACTTATTCGATTTTTAAAAACATTTTTGGACATATCATAGTCGAATTCGTCACATACACAATTAAAAGTGCGAAGGCACGAATCTAACGGATTGTTGTAGCCATAATTAATGCGGTGATAAGGAACAGCAAGCATCGGATAATTTCGAAGTCGACGAAGAGGAACGTTCAGTGAAATCTGCTCAAGCAGCGCAGGGCAGTCAATAACGCCGATTAGGATGTCAAAAACCAGCAGACGCTGCATTTTAACACGCCTGACAGTCAGTAGTTCCAAACTTATTAGTTTGCAACGGTCCGAGTACGGAGGGAGATTGTCCGGGTCATTCCAAGGAAGTGAACGAAGTGCGAAACGAATAAACTTCTTCTGTACACGTTCAATAGAAACGATGGGTGCCACATAATAAGGAGACCAAACTGGGGCCGCATACTCGAGGATGCTCCGTACCAAACTGCAATAAAGTGATTTTAAAGCGTAGATGTCGTTGAACTCAGAGGCGTGCCGTCGGATTAGCCCTAACACTGAGAAGGCTTTAGCAGTCGTGATTCCCACATGCTGATTGAACTGTAGCTTGGCATCGATGGTAACTCCCAGGTCGCAGATTGAAGCCACACGATCCAGATGCGCTGACCCCATGCTGTACTGGTGATGAGCGGGATTGTTGGAGCGAGTGAAGGATATAACTTTGCATTTATCGTTATTAACACGCATGCCATTGTCGCTACACCAGATTAACAATGTGTTAATATCCTCTTGTAAGGCGAAACAGTCGCGTGGAGAACATATTACGCGAAAAAATTTAAGATCATCGGCGAACGATAGTTTGAACGACGAGAGGCACAAGCACAAATCGTTAACGAAGATGTTAAATAACAGCGGGCCCAATACGCTGCCTTGGGGTACTCCTGACGTGATGTTGAGTTGACGAGATCTCGATGAATTGACCACTACGTGCGCTGTGCGGCCAGAGAGATATGAAAAAGCCACTTCGTTAGCCAGTCAGGATAGCCGATGCGTTTGAATTTGTCAATGATCAAAATATGAGGAACTGTGTCGAATGCTTTAGCAAAATCGACGTACACCGCGTCCCTTGCCTTCCTAATTCAATTTCACGTGACAGTGAGGTAACGTAGCACATCAAGTTTGTTGTCGTTGAGCGTTGTTTCATAAAGCCATGTTGATTTTCAGATATTAATGGTGCGGCTACTGTGTAGAGGACATTGTGCATCAACTTTTCGAAAACTTTGCTTAAACAACACAGTATGGAAACACCACGATAGTTTGCGACTCGGTTGACGTTTCCTGACTTATGGATGGGGACGATATAAGCATTCTTCCAAACGGAAGGAAATGTTTTTCGCTAAGCGATCGGTTGAATAATATCGTAACAGGGGCTGCGAGGCCCATAGCACACTTTTCAGGAATAGTGGTGGTATGCCGTCTGTTCCGGGTCCTTTATTGGAGTCGAGATTGTTAATGACCTTCAGCACTTCATCATAGGAGAATTGGATGACGGGAAAGTTAATGTTGTGCGAAGGAATATGCGCGAAGCAATTGTGACGAGGTACATGACACGACTTACTGAATACATTCTCGAAGAATTCGGCGAAGAGGTTAGCGGCTTCTGCGTTAGAGCTAGCATGAGCCTTCTCGTATGTTATGTTGCAAGGGATGCTAGCAGAAGATCTCAGTTTTCTAACGAAACCCCAGAAACGTTTTGGATCCTGTTTGATGCTTGCTTGAATCTCGGATAAATAGTCGTCGTGAGTGGATTGCAAAACAGATTTGAATGTTGTCTCAACTTCTCTTAGAATGGTTTTGTCGGCTTCAGATTTCGAGAGGAAATAGTGATTGCGTGCCTTCCTGAGTAAGTTGCGAAGATGTCTCAACTCAGAGGTCCACCACGGTTTGTTGAAAGTTGAGTTAACCGCACGTCGTTTGCACGGTACAAAAATGCTGCAAATTTCGAAGAGCTTGTCGTAAAATGCTGCAGATGTTTCATCGATCGTTACGGTCCTCGCGAGAAAGCTCCAATCAACCTCTTCAAAATTTGCGGCAGCCATGGCGAAAACTGAGAGTAACTACGCTCTATTGTTTGATCGTACTGCTAACTTCACCCCGAAGTCGAACGGAAGCCTGATTCCGGCCGCTTGAAGTTGCTGCGCGACTTTAAAGTGCAGCAAAAGCTGAAGAGGTTAACCGAGGGCAAGGTGACCCCATCGTTCCGCGCCTAGGGCCGAGAGGTAGGTGGCATCGGCCAAACTGTGGAGAAGTACATGAGTAAAATAGACATTGTTATTCGGAAGCGTTAGTCGAGGTCGATCGTGTCGGGGCAGCAGGTAATCACCCAGAAAAAGTGGCTGAAGGTGCTGGTGAAAAGCATCTTTCCAGCGACCTACTTGATGTTGGACGGTTACACTTATGCAAAATTGAAACCAACATCGGCATCTCTCAATCAATAACTCTGCAAGTTCATCCATAACAATTAGGTTGAAATGGAAAGAACCAAACAATCCTTCAGTTATCCTCTTGGAGCTCACAAAGCATCGAAAACTGTTGCAGAAACACTCAATCATCTGTACCCCTTTCTACAATCGACGACACTCGTCAATGGGTCTTTCCTTTTTACAACCTTTCCAAAAGTCCAACAATCATCTGTTCCGACCATCTCGAATGCATAGCACATGCTGCATCCTGCTGGCTTCCACCACAACCCAGCATCGCTAGCGACATTCTATCCTAGCTGCCACACATAAACAATCCCACACCGTTGGTAAATAAATGTGCATTTCTATTTTTGCATCGATCGGGGGGTGTAGGTGGGTGGCGACGATGTGGTTACTTTCCCTGCTGGTGATGCTGCAGTTTAGCTCTCTTTATCCATCTATCATTAAAACACACATTGCTCAGCCCCGATGCCAAGAGGGTCGTCCTTCTGCCCATAAACTGCCAAATCATTCCACACTCGACAACAGATGTATGATTTTTTCTCCTTCTCGCTGCACGATTGTAGGTAGGATCGGTCGGATCGGAGCGCAAAAACGGGAACCGAAAAAATGCGGTTGTTTTCCCTACTTTACTGGACCTCAGCCAGAAAAATGCACTGGAAAGATGTGGGTCTCGGAGAATTGATTCATTACCCAGACCCGGTCGCCCGTCAGCCGTTTCAATTAATTCGCCCGATTTTTTGGCATGTGCCCTTTCGGTCCTCTCGAAATGTTGGGTGTTTTGAGTTATGACCCACCTTTTTCGGTCTCTCAAGCTGACCGTATTTTTACGCAATCTTCGCACCGTTAATAGGATTAAGCAAAAAAAAGGAAGACTCTCCAACAAGGTCCTTATCGAGACCAAACATCTACCGCGCTGAATCGATCTCATTATCCTTCGGTCACGCTTGTTGAGCTTTCTTCGGACGTGTTGAAATGCAGTCTCGCTTTGTAGCGAGTCCCAAAATCGATAATTATGCGTTTCTTGACCCTTGAAGGATCCGAAGATTATCCCGGGTGCTGCCACTCTATTCAAACGCGGAGATCGGAGTGTAGAAACGTGCCTGAGGACGGATCTGGGACTTTTTTGTTGAAAAATTGTCGCAGCGTAATCCTATTCGATGCATCACGAATGTTTCGTTTCTGTTGTGAAGTAATCGCATTATTCCAGCTGACGATAGCTGCCTAAACGGTTCAATCTGCCCGACGGTGCTAAGTGAGTTGGCGACTAATTGAAATGTCCAATTTCATAATTTGAGTTTATTTTTTCGAGATTGATTTCGAGTTTTTTTTTCCAACACAAAACTAAAGGAATCAATTGTTATTTGACAGAAACCACGTGCCCGCAATCTTGATTCAATTTCCACCATCACCCGACCATGACCATACCCAAAAGCCCAAACCCCTACAGGGCCAGCACCCCAGCGCAGAATGGTGCTCGTTAGCACCCCGCTAAGATCGTTCCTATCATGTCCCATCTTAATATTCAAATCAGACTGTATAATTATAGTATAAAAGTCGAGGAAAAAAAATTTAGCCGATTTTTCAAAATGAGGGGACAACAACAACTTAAATTCCTTCGCACGTGCCAGACGACACCGTTGCTGCTCTTTGTTTGTCGATGTACGTATTTTCTTCGAAGGGTCCCGTTCCTTTCACAAGACGAACCGGAAGGGAGCGAAATGGGAAAAGCGTAAATTATACGTCTTTGAAATCTGCTCACCTCCGCAGTAGGCCGAAGAAGAGGCTGCTTGGATCTTGTGCGGGGTCGTTCGGTTGGCAAAGGTCATGTCCTGTCAAAATTGTTATTTCTGTTGTTCGATTTTGGAGAGGAAATTGAAAAATTCCTACGGTTGCACCCCTCAGAGGCACGCTATGGTTCTCTGATGTGAAAATATTGCACTGCCGCCAATGTAGGACTTTATTTAGCATGTTTAGATTCGACATTTTTAAGTATTTACAAATTTGCTGGTTAGGAAACTTCTTTGTAAAATATGAAATGTGACAACTATTTCTGTGAATCCCATATCTGTTTGATGCCTGCTGTAATTTCTAATGCAATTGTAACAAATATGTTATTTACGTCAGACTATACCCAAGAAGCACTGCCAAAACCATCCAGGTTTATAAGGTTTTAATAAAGTTTGATCAAAGCCACTAGAAATAAATTTGATTTTATTATGGTACCAAGAGTTGCTAATAAAGATTGGACTCGGAAAAAATGCGACACTTTGTTTTGGGTGTAACTTTTTATCGCGTGGGTAAAAATAATGAAATTTTGGGTAAAATTAGTTTAGAGTGTTATGTTTATGTGTGAAAATTTTTTTCGCGATCTGTCAAGTAGTTTTTAAATGCATTCGAAACAAGAAGAGCTACGCCAGCAAATCTTGGGCGCGGTGATCGATAATCCTGGTCAGTCGCACAGATGGACCGGCAAAAGGCTTGGAATCCACCATTCCACCGTGTCCCGCGTTGTGAAGATGTTCCAGGAGACGAAGACCATCGAGCGGCGCGCTGGAAGCGGCCGAAAACCGAAAACGGAATACCCAGAGAAGGCGCGGAAAATAAGGCAGTACTGTAAGAATAACCCGAACCTTTCCACCCGAGACGTGGCCAATAAGGTCAATTCGTCGATGTGATTCGTCCAGAGGACCATGAAGCGGACTGGGCTACGTGTTCTTAAGGTCAGGAAGGCGCCAAACCGCGGAAGCTGTACCGTGAGTGCTGGAGAAGCCAGGCTGTCTCGTCATGGACGACGAGACATATATCAAGGCGGACACCAAACAAATCCCCGGCTTCGAGGTTTTTGTCAGGTACGTTCCGCATGGAGGAAAAGTTCCGGAAGAGAAAGATGAACAAATCCGCGAAGAAGTGCCTGTTGTGGCAGGCGATCTGCGAGTGTGGACGGTACAGCAAGCCGTTCGTTACAACCGGCACCATAAACGGGCAGATTTATCGTGAGGAATTCTTGCAGAAGCCCTTCCTCCGCTCTCACCGTAGTCCCACACTGTTCTGGCCGGATTTCGCTTCGTGCCATTACGCCAAGCCTGTAATGGATTGGTACGAAGCGAAGGGCGTTCATGTGGTCTCGAAGGAGGCGAACCCGCCAAATACACCAGAACTTCGTCCGATCGAAAGTTTCGGGCGATAATGAAGAAGAAGTTGAAGAAAAGCGGAAAAACATTCAAAACCGATGAAGCTTTGAAGAAAAACTGGGAGAAATTGTGTGAGGAAGATGGACAAAGCCTCGCCCAAGATCTCATAAGCAGTGTTAAGAGAAATGTACGAGCATTCGGCTTGGGGGAGGAAATTTAATAAATAAATTATGCCAAAACATTGCAGATATATATACATATTTAATCCCTGAAAATTTGAGCAGTATCCGATTTAAAACGAATTTTTGGTGATCGTTTTTGTGTGTCTCATTTTTTCCGAGTCGAGTCTTTAGAAGTACGTCAAGATCCACAACAAAAGAAAACACTTTAAAAAAGGGGAGAAAATTCAACAAACAAAGCAGAAGAGTGAGTCTTATAGTGGATAAGTTAAATATGGTGAGACCCATCCAGTTATAACATTTACATTCAATATATACGCGCCAGGTTTGATTATTTTTTAACCTGGAAGTGTGTTCACTTTACCGTTATCCAAATAAAAACGGTCATGTTTACATACGGGGTTTATTGCGTGTGAAAGTAACCTCGGAATGACCCTCCAAACATTCTGAGATGGCTTACTGGATCTGCTTTAGAGCTAGCACTTTCTTACTTCCGGGTTCAAGCTGCTTTCAATGGTTACTTAAAAAAACTATTACAAACAGATATGTCCCATAATACCACTGCCAGCCGGGTGGCAACTAGCAAAATTATTTTTCGAATCATTATATACAAACAGTTTTTCAATAATATAAATAAATATTGTTATTCATATCAAATAAGTTTTATTAGTTTTCAATGAGATTTACAAATGTTTGAAATTTCTTTAATTTAAATTTATTTATTAATTATGTGATCAATTAAGGAACGATAACCATTCAAAATCATTTATTTAAATTTTTATTTACATAAATCATTATTTTATTTCGACTATTAATTATTAAACAATTAAACCAGTCAATTTCAAACCACAACATTGAAAATTGATTAAAAACTTCGAAATGACCGCGAGTAATCGATGGTACCTCTTTTAACATTTTTTTGAAGCTAGAAATTAGAAGAAAAATTAGTATTTTCCATTTAATTCCAACTACCTTTGCTGATCTTGACAGATACGCGTATTTCGTCTACAATGTGCAGACTTCTTCAGTGTCTCTGCATAACTCGTTATTTTGAAGATTATTAATGTACAAGTGGCCAGACAGCTCCTTATTGCGAGCATTTTCAGAGTTGCTTTTGAGGTACCTCGAGTAACTCACGCTGCTCAGCAAGCGAGCACAGTCATTTGTTTTCGCTCTATTTGACACAGCAGCTGTCAAACAACGTACGCTATGAGCTCTCGTGTGTGAGCAATTGAACAAAAGCAATTTTCAATGTTTTTATTCTTCACAATTTAACTCTGATTTTGAAAATAATCGCTCAAACTACATATTTGATGTAATCGCAGTGTTTGATATCGTGTTTACTACTATTCGTGTGAGCTTTTTCGTGAAGAAGTTATTTTTTGTCTCTAATCAAGTCATACGTTGATTAAACCCTTCAGTTTCGGATTGACCTGCTATTTGCTATTGCAGAATTGCAGAATGTCCACAATTTTTCAAAACAAGTTGGAAGTCAAACGTTTTGAAACCCTGGAAACCGATAAGATGCGATGAAGATAGATTTAGATTAAAGCTATATTGAGTTACTCGTGAGTTCGTGAGGTTAATCAATGCAACTCAAAGTACAGCTATCTCACTCCTAGGTAATGTATACTGATATAGAAAACTAGACTCTGTCAAGTTAATTGGTACAAATGAATGAACATATTAAATTTTTTTTTATCAATTTGAGTTTTTGAGCTTGGCGATAACATGTCTATTTTTTTAAAATGATTTTCAATTAAAATATTTTGCATTATTTAATAAATTTATTAATAATTATAATATAAGCTTAAATTAAGCTTTCAGTTAGTAAGATTTTTCCTTATATAAAAATTTATGTAACATTACTTACAGCATTATCGTAAATGAATTTATATTTGGTTATTGTTTAATTTTATTAAACCAATAAATTTCAAAATTTCAAATTATATAATCATTTGTTTATGAAAAGGAAAAATTTCTTTTCAAAATTATCATTTCAAATAAATATGTCTTATCATAATGAATTATATAAACTATATTATCGACAATATTTATATCATATTGAATTAGATTTCATCAACCACTTTTAAATTTTTATTAATTTTATACAGGGTCCATCCATATACCACGTGGAGAGTTTGGGAGAGGGGAGAGGGGAGTCAAGTGTCCACAATCACGATCCATACATTCTATTGAAAAATTATATGAATGATTAAACACGCGGGGGAGGGGGGTGTCAGAAATTGGTCAAATCCAGTCGGTATATGGATAGCATCACACGTTATTTTATTTTCGTAAACATATTCATTTTTATTACATTTGAAAGGTTCACATGTGAGGGAATTAATTTATGTCTTAATTCATTTGCAGAGATAAGGATTTGTTAACCATGAAATATGGTATAATTTAATATATATAGTACAATGGAGATTTTCATGAGCTATTGTATTTTTGTGTCTTAGTTACATGATTCTGGATTTATTTGGTTGAATTTTTAAATTCATTTAAATAATCATTCATCACCATTTTAACAGGGCTGGGGTCCGACATTTTTAAGGACAGCCCATCGACAGCAGTCGACTAATTTTAGCGATGTGGACGATGGGATGTTCTCCCAGCAACTGATGCAATCCGTGGTTCATTCGCCTCCTCCACGTTCCGTCTTCCATCTGCACTCCACCGTTGAAAGACACTAAAGGCGCGTTGGTCCTACACTAGCAATGTCCATGTTTCGTGCCCCTAGAGAACTACTGGTCTAATTAATGTCTTGTAGATGGTGAACTTTGTTCGATCTAGACGTCCTTCGTAGTTCAAAGTAAGCACGATTTCCAGCCATAATGTTCCTTTGTATTTCTCTGTTGGTGTCGTTATCAGCGGTCACCATTGAGCCGCTATCGTCTGAAAGTTACGTGCTACGATATCAACGTCGTCGGTGAAGCCAAATAGGTGGACAGACTTCCCTCCTGCCACTCGTGTCCATCCCAGTGTTAAACATCAAACACGACAATCCATCACCTAGCCGTAACCCTCTCCGAGATTTGATCGATTGTATCATAAGATGATTTGAAATCGTGAAAAGATGATGTGTAGGCACGTTATATTCGCGACATTTCTGCAGATTCTGCCGAATCGCGAGCAAATCTGGTCTGTAGTAGCGCGGGCACCCATCAATCCCGCTTGGTATTGCCCCACGAATTCCTTTGCAATTTGTGATACACAGCTCGAAAAAGTAGTGTGAATTTTTGTTCAATATCATGCACATAAATAGAGCGTCACAAAGCATACATATTTAAATTTTAGGTCGTGTAAAATTCTAGGACACTCCATACATTGCCGATAATGTTGTATGCAAAAGCATGCCTTTGTTAGAACTATTTCATGCAAGTTGCTGCTTCGTGCGGTGTGAAATACAATTTCACATGCTTAGATATTTAAATCTGAATGGAAATCTGTGTAGGCGGCGGCATAAAATTTGTTGCGTGATTGTACGATAATTGTAGCAATCCAGCTTGTTGCCCTTTGTATGGATGGGACACACTATTCCTTCCATCCTATCCTCCGGTAAACATTTCTCCTTCCAAATCTTGTTAAATACGTGGGAGGCAATCGCGCGGGAGGCAATCGTCTTCCGCGCTGCTATATTGGAGCACCTGACGATTCCCGGGAGCCTCGCTGCCATTTTAATACCGCATCTAGGGCTATTTACATTAGACCGGACCGTGCCTGGGCCGGATCCGAACAGCTTTTATTTCACGGCCGGTATGTTTTGTTTACTTGACACTGTTCCGGGACTGTTCCGGGATTCTATGATGTAGATTTCACGCAAATCAACGGACCTCAGTTGTTTTTGTAGTTGATGCGTTTACTCGCTAATATTTTCGTTATAATCAGTCAAAATTGTATGCACCAAAAATCCATTAATGATAGTTCAAAGCTAGGTAATAATATTTTGAAATGCTTGTCGACCGCAAAATTATTAGTACTTGCTCAAGTAACACCAGAAACATCTTCTTTCACAAGAATAGAAGAACTTTCTTTGTACAGAAGTCGTGAAGATGAAATACCAGAAATGTCTGGTATTGAAAAAGTTTTGAGTACGCAGATAAAAAGAAACATTGCATTTTCTGCGTTATCTAATGCACATAAAGGGAATGCTAGATTTGCCAGAATATAATGGGATATCTTATGTAAATTTAAGCCAGATAACGCCTGAATCCAGCCTGTTGTATGAAATATTGCCAACATTGTTGTATGGCACATGAAAAGTTGCAAACAATTTCGTTGTTTACGCCTCCTTTAGCCTGGATTTAAACGAGGGGATATCTTACACGCTTGTTAAAATTAATTTTTTTTTCTGTGTATGTTTTTCCACCCATATTCGGTTTAAACGTGGTACCAGAACAGCGATCACATTTCTTTTCTATTTTTGTTCGATCTACTTAAATTTCGCTTATGAAAAAACCGATGTTGACTGATTGTCATCTTAACACTACAAACTATTTTTACTCACTTTTGAGTAGTCATACTTTTGACTGATTGGAGTCAAACGTAATAAATTTTGGGTTCTTTGGAAATAGCGTTATGCTATTTGTTTGTAAATATGTGGAGAGGTTGCATTCAAGATGAACTTTAAACATGTTTTTCACATCATTCTGCAATAGTGAAATTATTCAGAATAGATTGTGGATCCAATACAGTGACGGCTGAAAATATGTACATACCGTTTAATACTGGCAGAAAAGAAACACTACCTAAATGTATGATTGTGGGGCCACATTATATGTAAAGGTAAAGCGTGGTAAAGGTATTATGTAAAGCAACAGTTTGGGGGGGTTGTTTAGTATTTGTTTAAAATTGTATTGTTGTTGTTGTCAATAGTCAAATCTTTTGAGATGAAGCTATGCACAAAAAAAAATGTTTTTATACTTTCCTTCATATTGACATACATTTTATCAGCACTTGTTTGTTACGGTTAGGCAAGGAGTGCGTGAGACGGTTGTTAAATTAGGTTACATGGAAGTGCTGGTCTTGTTAAAACGTCATTATTCGCGTTATTTAATATATGAATATACTAGCTGCATAGTAAAGCATCGTAGAAAAATAACGAAACGAATAAACGAGTACTTGTGTGAAATATAAGTAAAGGTACATTTTCCGTTGGGTTTTGAGGCTTTGGCAGCAATAATAGACCTATCGGGAGTAAACTCTGTTAGAATTCACAAAGAAAACGCAGAGAATAAAATACGAATATTTAAAAATCATAAGTGTTACTAATATTTTTACCAGTACTGTAGACTTATATTGTAGGACTGTAGACTTTGAAAATCGCCATGTTTTTTTTTTGAGTTCCATAGAGAAATCTCACAAGAAGTCAATAATTTATTGGGAGTACCATCTACGTTTTTCAATCCAATCAATGGCTCATGAAATTAGTGTAGGTAAAACGGAATGTTGCTTTGCTAACTTTGAGCCGCATATACATGATGCAACTTCTAAAACTTTGTTCATTTTTGTACCGAGCTTACTTGGACAAAACATATCATTTTGTTATAAGCATGCTGTTGGAAGCATTCATAGAACATAATATTTGCCTTATGGATGTTCTACAAAACATCTTGTATGACCTAAAAGATGTTCAGAAATGCCACATTTATTGCGATTTTTTGGTTATATGAGTCTTGAAAAGTTATGCTCACCAACCAAGTTGCATAAAAACTTCACTAATTGGTCATGAAGAACTACCCAGCTTACCGAAATATAACACAGACTCTGTTTCAAAAACCAAATTTGAATGCTTTGAAAGCCTGCGGGTAGGGTACTTATTTGGATGAAAGAAATGTCATAAAATATTCCTTAAATTCATTTTATAGTTACTCGCCAACATTTTAACGAATGCAGGGAAAATTGCTCATGATCTTAATTTAACATTTTCAGATATTGTAAATGATAGGTCGAGGCTGGATAGTTTAACGTTACACCGTAGATTGACAATCATTCATTTTAAATCACGAATAGTGTGCATTTTAAAACTAAGGAGCCATTTATAAACCTCGTAGACTTTTCTACTTTTTTGACCAATATGTACGCAAGATACAAAATTTCAAAAAATTGTAACGAAAAGAGGAGTTTGATATTTAAAAAGTGAGCCTTTGGGTTTATTATCAGGCCCTAAACCGAATACCCGATTGATGATTTTTATTTCTCTATAAGCTTTGTCATCAGTTTGAGAAGCCATTTTCAGAACCCAAATTATTTTGCAATTCACGTTGAAGCTAAAGCGCAAGGTTTTAGGCTGGCAAGTTAAGTTGAGTCAAGTTAAGACTTGAAATCAAATGTGCAACGAAATAGTTAATACTTCGGGCAAAAATCTCTTCACATTACGTAAGGTTTAGTTCAAGTTTTTATTTTCTACATTTTGACTGGCACTCAGGTATAGAAAACCTGTTATATATGTTCTAAACTGCTAATGCAAAAACAATGTAAACACAAACAACAAATAAATTTGATAGGTTACTCATCATGCATTTCTGACATAATGCATTTAAATCGTTAATTAAGTTGAAGTAGAAATATTTCCTAATTTCCTGTCGTCTTTGTGGCTAAAAACTGTATACAGTTGTGGTAGTGTATCAAAATTTAGAGCGTATTTGAAATCGTGCTGCCTCTATCAGTTACAATTTTTCTTATTAAAAGGCAATTGCGAATTGCCACTGGCAGCGAAGATGGTTATTAACATTAAACAGCCGTTCTATAGGAACAAAAATAATGAAATACCACCGCAACTATAGGAACTGGAGGAGCTGCAAGTTAATTCAATTGCAAAATGAACATTTTCCCCGGAAAATAGTTGCAACTAGTGTAATTAGTGTAATTGTTGATATTCAGAGAGTAACATTAAATTTGATTTAATACATCAAAAAAGAAATCTGTTCCCACACACTTGGGCCATTTACCCTAGATAAAGTTAACCAAAAATAAATAACTAGCCTTTCATGTAGGAGGCCCTGACCAAGTCTTTCAGAAACATGAGTGGAATTGGTCGAATCTTGGGAGCATTTGCTTAAAAATTGTGCAACGGGGAATGACTATTTTCGCTAAACATATGGATCATTTTCTGTAAAGTCACATTTAAAACGCAAATCCAATAAGCTTGGAACAACAAACTAGTTTTCTACTTTCTGACAAACCACAGTCTTCGCGCATATTTTTTTTACCATCCCGGTCAAACACCGATAAGGCCACGACCACGGCCCAGTGAATGAATGTGAACAGTCTCATACAGCACTCTAGTAGCTCGGTCGGGACCCGACCAAGGCTCGGCTCGGCATAATGTGAATAGCCCTGAATTGCATGAGTGTCACAGGCGTTTTTTTTCAATAAGGAGACATTTTGACAAAATGGTTTGTATAACAAAGTCATTCGTCATTCGCTGACAACGTCAAAATCTCATAGCCTACTGTTGTAAAGATAAATTCAATGCTTTCCTCTTGGCAATCGCGAAAATCTTGCATTCGTCTTTCAACGTTTAGTTTTACTATTTCCGCGATTCAAATATTCGGTACGGTCAATCATATTATCTTTCTGTGACAACTTGCCGAAACTTTCCGGGTAGAATTTCGCTTTCGTTTTCGGGCCTTCATCATCACAACAGCAGGACATAAGATCGAGAACATCCTAACAGTAAAGTTTTTTTTTTACAACCAATCAACCTGAACCCTACCTCCCATGTTTGTTTTGCAGACCATAAAAATGACAAACTAGAAAGAAAAGAAAAAAAACTCCAAAAGTCGAACCCCATCTAGCGGTATATGTTAATTGTCGCCATTGAATAAAAGCCCTCGGGGTAGTAGTTTTCGTTCTGCAGGACACCATCTTCCAGTGTACCTCGTGAGTCGAAGGTTACGTTAATGGCTCTGCTCGTGCCGTAAAATCCAGATTAGTCAACGCAGACACACAGGAGGAGGAAAAAGGATTGAACGATCGTAAAACCCGGCGCGGTCTAACTGTTTTAACTTTTACTTTTTATCACTTTCATGTCCTGCGGCGTGTTTGCTTTTCTCACCGACCAGCATTACATTTACCCGCTTTTGTCAATTATATCAATGACCTCCACCGGCTCAAGGTCTGAACACAAAAAGGATTAGGAGGATGGGCGTCGTAAAAACAAAAAAAAAATGTTGCCCATGTCTCAATTCCGTAATCCTGATCGATCCTGACTAGACATTGATTGTCCAGCCGAATGCCGTCTAATAGGTGGCTGCTTTAACGGTCGCCAGGTGAATCCCAGGCCGATCCTGCTTTTTGCTTTGATCGATCAAATTTCGCCATCACACAAAAGCGCAGCCGTGTGTCCTTTTAAATCCCTGAAAAGAATCACTGACCATATGCGAGTTTGTGTGCGCAAGGCAGATTCGGAAGATGAAGAAGAATGAGGAGGACAAAATCTGACCCACAGAAAGGACACCAATAATTTATCGATCATCTTTCCAGCTTACTTCCCTAAGTCTTTCCGTGCAATAAAAAACAGCATGCGTTTTCTATAAAAATGAGCCACAATCGGACCTTTAAATGTGTTCCGAGATGACAATTCCACACACGAACCGAAAGGAAGGATTTTTTTTTCTCCCCTGGATTGAATCACATTCTGGAGACGGTACCTAGATAGAAAATCGCAAAACAATGACCAACAATAATCACATGTCGGACACAGAGTCCGAGAAAGGTGATCAACGAAAACATCACCGACAGCAAACACCCGGCTTGTGCGCTGAAAGTCCCGAGCGAAGATGATTCATGATCCTCCCTCCCTTCTGTCCAGCTCTCAGGCGACAACGGGATCTTTTACGCTTGGGCACTCACTCACCCATACCAGCAACGAGTTGGTCGAAACGAGTGAGTGAAATGAACGGTGGAACGGGATCATTCGGACCGTAGCGAAATTCAGACGGTCCGAGGATCTGTCGTTGTTTGCATGGACTGGAAAAAAAAGTTCATAAAACAGGCAGATGCGCAGGGAGTAGACGGTAAACTGTTGTGTGAAAGAGGATCCTGATACGCTGTTTTTAACGGGTTTATTTGATAAACTAGAAATTTATCAGGACTCACGTGAAGAATGCTTTGGGGATATTTTACACGTAGAGGCGCCATAGTAAAACGTGCAAAAGCAAGTGTCATTAAGCGTGTATTCACAGAAAAAAGAACACACAAAAATGTTTACCAAAGTTTGGCCTTTAATCGGGTTCTTTTGAAATTTTGACTTCATCTATTACACCTTAAAAATCACATAGTAAGTGGAAAATATCTACTAGAAATTCACTTAAATTTCATGTGATTTGGGAAGTGGAAAATGCTTTTTAAAATCAAGTGAATCTTCCATTTTCTATGTGATATATGTGTAAATGTCACTTATTTTAGTCTTGGAAAATATCTACATGCACAGAAAAATATTACGAATTTTAACAGGCGCATTTAATTCCCCTTCGTTTAGTTCTAATCCAAAGGAGGCGTAAACAACGAAATTGTTTGCAAGCTTTCATGTACCATACAACAATGTTGGCAATCTTTCATACAACATGCTAGATTCAGGCGACTCTGGCTTAAATTTACATGAAAATTTGCCATTATTTTCTGCCAAATCTAGCATTCCCTTTATGTGCATTCAGATTATACAAAAACTCCAATGTTTCATTTTATCTGTGAATGTTTTGGAAAAGTTGGTTTATTCAACCTCCTCTCCTAGGCTAGATGCCCGCACCATCGACTCAACGCTACCCATCAAATCCTGTGCAACGCTTTCGCAATATTTCTTCTTGAATTTTGAGCTAGTTTGGCGGATTTACCTCCTTCTAAGCAACATCTATGCATCTCGCACTAAGCAACATCTTTGACTTCGTACCACTCTATCACCGGTTTCTCGTAATGGCACGATGTCAGATTCGGCCAAAACAGAGAGTCACCTTCATGGGACCGGAGGAAAGGCAGCAGGCACTTCTGGAGGCAATCTTCTTTATATATGGTGCCGCTGTTGGTGCCGGCATTATGTACGGCTTGCTGAATTTACCGCACCCGCAGATCACCTGCCACACCAAATACTTCCCGGAAAATGTGTCGACCTTCTTCTTCCAAAACTTCTCCGGAACATCCAGGCAGGACTTGTCGATGAAAAATTCCAGGCTGGAGATATGCTTAGCGGCCACTTTGATTTACATCTCTTTGTCCATAACAATGCATTTCGGTTGCACCAACCACTCGCGAAACAGCTTCCTGTTTCGGGATTTAGCCACCATATTCTGTTTATCGGTTTAATTAGGCGCCTTCCTGTAATACCTTGAAGACATTAAGTCCGGCCCGCTTCATTGTCTGCTGGACAAACCAGGGGAATAATAGACCTTCATGGCCAGGTACTGAATCGAATGGTTCAGATTGCGCTTGAAGCAACTCCTCACCTTCCTTGAGATCACGGGGTCGGTCGTTTTCGCATAAGTTTTCAGAAATTGTCCAGATTTGGAAAAAAAAAATCGTTGGCTTTCTTAAAAAAAAACTAAAACAATTGTTGGCTTTGTTATAATAACTCCAAGAAAAGCCATAGATTCTCCTTAGAGTCTTCGTAAGGTCTCTCTACACAAAGCCCATAGAACTTCTTAACATCTACATGAGTATGGACTGCCTGAGAGTCAACTTTACTTCTATGATCGAGCACTCAGTACTTTCCTGAATCATTGTGCGACAAAAAAATCAAACTTTTCATAAGCTCAACAAATTTTCCAGAAACTCAACGATTCAGAACTTGTAAAGTTCAACAAACTTCTTAGAGGGTCCACGCCCTTAGCATTAAAATCTTTGGAGTTCCCAAAAGATTTTTGGACTAACCAGGCATTTTCAAACCTCCTAGAGAATCTTAGTGCTTCCCAAATGTTCCGTGGATTTTTGATAAAATTCAATGATTTTTCAACAAGTTTTATGGATTTCTTAAAGTTTTCCAAAATAGTTATTAAAGTTGTGGATTCTTCAAGGCTTTCAATTCCAGAGGATTTTAAAAAGCCTTTCAGTGCGTCAATCTGTAAGTTTGTTGGTTCTTTGGCGAATCCCGGAATATGTACACAAATTCGTCAAAAGTATTTTTCATAAAATATCCTAAAAGAACTTACAGCAATCACATAAATCTTCGGGAGTGCCATTCCGAGTTTAGAGGATTCTTTTGAAAATCATTGAACATTCTGAGAGTGCATTGAACACTTAAAAAGTGTAAGTTTTAAGTTTAAAGCAGCGAACTCCACTAAAGAACGAACAGCTTCTTAAAAAATCTTCCGACTTTGAACCATAAGCCTTACAGTTTTTCAGAAACTCTATAAGTTTATAAGAAGTTATAAAGTCCCTCAGCCTCCCCAGAACTTCCTTAAATTTTTTGAAGTTCCCAGTTCTAAAAGAGTATTAAAAAGTTGTTCGAACTAACCATCAGTTCCACAAGCTCTACAGACTTCACAGAATTCCACCCAAAATCTTCCCAAAACTTCTTCTTTAAGTAAACAAATAAACAAATAAAAGATTTAAGGACTATTAAAAAACCCATGGCAGCTTAAGAAAAGCAATTAAAAGATTCCAAACATTCTGCGAATTATAAAAAAAAAATACTTTGAACTTCCCTGAAATGCTATTTTTCTAAAATTCATAACATTTCTGGAAATTCAACTGGATTCTGGATATCCGAATGATTTTCTGAAGATTAATGATAACTTCTGACCCTTTGGGAAGCTTTAGAGAATCCTTCAGAGTTTGAGCTTTTGAGTGGAATACCTGTAACTAAAAATGAGAAGAAAAATTAGTATTTTCCAATTAATTCCAACTACCTTTGCTCATCTTGACAGGTACACGTATTTCTTCTACAACGTGAAGACTTCTTCAGTGTCGTGTACTAATAGCTCGACCGGCAGAACTCGACTGATTCAAATGAAATAAAAATATAAAAAATATTCCATTCAATTTCAAGTATTGAGAACTCTTGCATAAGCATGAGATTAATTTACCGCACGAAGCTTTCCCTAGGAGCAAAAGAGCAGGAAAATACTTGCTCGAAAAAAATACATCTCTGAAGACCAGGTAGACACTTCTAAGATGTATAAGGAGAACTTCTTAGTAGATCAAGTAGTAATATCCCAAAATAAATCAATACCAAACATTCGCGAATTTCAAGATTATATTTCTAGGAAGTTCAGGAAGGAACTTCCTCGAAAATTAGGAGAGGACTTCTCAGCGCTTTAGGAAGAAGTTTACGGAAGAGGACTTCCTAGAAGTTTGGAACTTTCCAGGGGGCTTAGAAGTACTCCCAGAAATTTAAGATGGAACCTCCGAAAGCGTAACTTCTACGAAATTTGAGAAGAAACTAACCAGAGAGGACATTACCTATTATTTTTCAGAAATTCAGTAACAAAGTTCCTCAAAACTCAGAACGATACTTTAACAAAGCACAGGACGTTCCGGAAGAAACTTCCTAAAAGTTTAATTGAAACTCTCTTCTTTTCCGAAATTTGGAAGAGAACATTGAAGAATTTCAGGAAGAAATCTCCCCAACAAACAGGAGAAAAAAACTTGTCAAAAGCACTGGAAGTATTTTCCAGTTGTTTGAGCAAGAATCTCAGAGTACATGAGGAAACTTACCAAAAGCTCAGAGCAGTACTTCTTAGAAGTTAAGGAAGAAATGTTCATCTAATTTTCCTAGAAACTCAGAAGAAATTTTTTCCAAAGTTTTTTATCACACGTTCAGAAAGAATATGCTCAGGAAAAAACTTCCCCGCATTCGAGGAAGAAACATACTTTTCAGGGCACTGTCTATAAATTCAAGAAGGAATTTCTCAAAAATTTAAAAAAAAAATCTCTAAAGTTCAGCAGAGGGCTTTTCAGAAGTTCCAAAAGAGAGTTCCCAGAAGTTTAGTTGAAACTACCCAGAAATGCTAGAGAGCTTTCCTGTATTTCGGAATCGAATATTTTAGAATTTCTCAATGAAGCTTACTTAGCTTACTTGTAGATACCTTTGAGAAAAACAAGAAAATACTGTTCAGTAGACCAGTAGTTTAACCAGGAATTTTCAGAACTTTTCAGGAAAAAAGTTCCCCAAAGATCAGGAGACAACTTTCTTGAAGTTAAGACGAAGACTTCTCAAATGCTCAGGAAGAAACTTTTAACATATTTAAATGGATTATCGAAGAAATTATAGAGAGAACTATTCTAAAGTTTTGGAAAAATTTTCCTCGCAGTTCAGGATGGGACTTATTCTTATGTGTAAAGTAATTAAGTTCAGGAAAAAACTTACCAAATCTCGAGTACTTTTTCAAACAGACGTATCTGTTTTTGTAAACAAAGAGGGGAAGTAAAATTCAAACGTTAAATTCAGGAAACTACTAGCCCTTTACTGCAAACTAGGTCCAGCAACACAAGGAATCAGTGTTGATAAAAGTCATGCTCGTTAGATTCAAACGCGTCGATTTTCAGGCAACATAACATCGACTACCTATTAGTTCCATCTGAAAATCAAATGATAACTCGTAACAACAAACGTAACCAGAAAAATGAACGTTCGATTTTCAAAATGCTTCAATATTCATTTATGTAAACAGATTCATTTTCAAGATGAATTTCGAAATGTCAGAAATGAAATTCAGTAAACCACAATGAATATCAATTACCCGTCGGGTTCGGAACATATGCAAGGGCAGCCCAAGTCAGGGTTTTTTGCTCACATTTCTTGCAACATTCTTATGGAACAATGATGATGGCCCTGGTTGTTCCATATTCGTATTAGGATTTAAAATCTCATACCTATAAAAAAAATTATCGCGAGTGATGCTTACCGATCGATTATCAAAACTACAGTGACAGCAGATTTTTGACCGGCACTGAAAGCCGACTTCATTCAATGCAGCAAACAAAATTTAGTTGGCAAAGAGGTGACAGCGGTAACCATGAAAACCGGAAAGTAAACATAATCGTTACACTGGCATAAAATCATTTTCACTTCTCATTGATATTTTATGAAAATCTAAGGCACTGCAAGGAATAATAGGGTGCTGCGAGTTTCATAAAAATTACATTTACTTTCCCTCTCTGTTCACAAAATCAGATACGTCTGTATAGAAAAGTACTCAAGAAATGTTTATAGAAGGTTAGGTTGGGTTGTAAGATGTTTAGTTACAAAACAAAAAATCCGGAGTAACTTCCAAGAAGTTCATGAAGAATATTGCCTAAAGTACAGGTGAAAACAACCCAGTATTATAGCAAAGAGCTTTACAGAAGTCCAGGAGAGAGCTTCCCTGAAATTCAAGAGATAATCAGTGACGGACCGAAGAACCAATCTAGACAAAAATCAAGTCAAACAGTCATGATGTTCGTTGCTCATGACACATATTACAATATAGTAAAAAGCATTTCCCAACTGTTCGCTTCGTACTATGCAGTAGGACACAAATTCATGAAAGTATTACAATTCCTTTGTTTTCATTTCACCTGGTTTGAGTGAACTTCCCTGAAGTTTAGCAGAGAGGTGTAACAAAATTTCAAGTGCTTTATTAATAAGATTCTCTAAAAATTAAAAAAAAATCCTTGATTCTTAAAAATTTACCACTTGGGGTTTATAGTACTTAGGAAAATTGTTGTAATGATTTACCAAAACCTTTGAATGTTATATGTTGTCAATAGATTCAATATCGTCACGCATTCATCAGTTAGCAACTCCTCTTCAGAGTTATTTTTGAAATACATACGACACTTGCCCACATTAATTAATAATAACTTCCTCGAAAAACACATCAAATCGTCACTGTGAAACAGCGTCCCAAGGAGGTTTTCTTATTAAGAATTACATCACACAAAGCAAAAGTGAAAATTTCAATACTTATTCTTCGAATGTCAAAAATGATAGCTAAATTGACGAAACTCCTAAACATGGTGTAATATTGCAATGACATTTTGAAAAACTTCATCACTAAAGTTACCAGTCGACTTCGATTGCCGACTCTATCCGATTCAGTCGGTTTCGGTAACGTGAAATTTTGCTCGACTCGACAGTGACAAGTCTCGAGTATTTTTTCAAACAGACGTATCTGATTTTGAGAACAAAGAGGGCAAGTAAGATTCATACGTTAAATTTTTTAAACCCTTAGCACTTTCATGCAAACTATGGCGTCCAACATAAGGAATAACATTTTCCCTAACCTGACGGTAATGTTACTTTCCGTAAGGGTGCTGAGAGCTCTGGGAGTTTTGGGAAATTTACGTTTAAATCTTACTTCCCCACTTTGCTTACAAAATCAGATACGTCTGTTTGAAAAAGTACTCGAGAAGTGTCGAGTTTAGCTGCTCTACTCGACTTCTATAATGAACCCCTATATTTCACAATGTAATTCCGGTCCAGTAAAATTATTTAGACCGGGGTTTGCGCTGCCATTTCGTATCCAGTTATCCACACTTCGAAAAAAAAATCCTTAGGTTCTTCCTTATGACACCGTCTAGCAGCAAAGAAATCTGAATCGCCTATAACCAATTATGACAGAAATCTAACAAAAATTAAATAATCTTGCATCCGTATCAGGATAGTGGTGGATTTTGGGTGGGCAGTCCACACAAAGCTCACCGCTTTTTCCGATTTCTTAACTAAATTTTTCTATGATTTCTCATGTACATTATTTCTATCCTTGGTTTACTCAGAAACGACCCAGAAAAGGACAGCAAGATCTCTGGAGCAAACTTTTAAAAGGCCTATTAGCTCTCGTAACCAACAGAACCAAAATAGAATAAATGTTTTACCTTACCGATGATACAGAAACTTTGCCCTATGATTTGCATATGCAAAGTTGAAATGTTGCTAAAGAATTATGAAATAATTTAATTCACTAGAAAATAAGAAAAAAGATTAGATAATTCCATTTAATTCCAACTACCTTTATAGCTTATCATGACAAATACGCGTATTTCGTGTGCAGAATTCTTCAGTGCCGTGTACTGATACTCGACTATTAGTACACGACACTGAAGAAGTCTGCACATTATGGGCGAAATACGCGTATCTGTCAAGACGAGCAATAAAGGTAGTTGGAGTTAAATGGAAATTACTATCCTTTCTTCTCATTTTATAGTTACAGGTGTTCCACTAAACAGCTCACACGTTCCAGGATTCAATTTCTGATTTTTTTTCCGATAAGCATGGTTATAGAAGATAAGATAAGCGAAGGCTGATAAACCGGATTTTGACAGACCTATAACGCCGATAACGAAGGATTATGAAATCTTGCATTGTCTTGGAGATTCATCCCCATCGCTTAAAACCGCGAGCAGCGCCTACTCCATACTCTGTTTTCAAATAAGTTTATAACAGCACTCAAAATGTCAATATTATTATTATGGTCGTTATATCTCGAATGCTTTTTCAAATGAACGTAAGTAACATTTGGACGAAAATGATAAAGTAAACATTGAATTCTTTTGAGTTTATTTTTATTCCTATTTGAATACCGGAAGGAAATTCAAATAACAAAGCAATGTTTCGTTAGTTGCTTTTCAATACTAGTGACGTGTTTTCATTATTCCCAAATAAACCAAAACACCGTTTGTAAAAAGTTAGTTGAAATTTTCAAGAATAATCCATGATTTTGCAATAAAATGCCATAAACAACGCGTAATAAAAGAATTTCAAATACCACCCATCGATAGGAAGAAGTGTGCGACATACGCAGAAGTTTCTAAAAACATTTAAAAAATGATACTCCCCAGTAATGATGAGCAGAAATTTATAAAAATTTAGTAGTCATCCGCTTTTCAAGCACTTCGTAACGGAAAACCCTCGAAATTTTTGAAAAGATTCCAAATGTTTTTCCATTCTGAACAGATCTTTTGCAGTTCTTCTTAATTTTTGTAGACTGCAGCTGTACGGAATTCCTGAAGTATTCAAAAGTTCAGCTGACTTATTGGATGATTATGGAATTTTTGGGAGTGCTTCGAGATGTTTGAGTACTATACAATCTTCAAAGACTTTTTAGTCAATAATCCTAATGTATTGTCAGTAGTTTTATGAACGGCATCTTAATAATCGTCAGTTGTTCTATGAACTACCTACAGGGTAGGCCCAAATAAGCGACGCAGTATTTTGTTTCAGTGTGAAATTCTTCTTGCCATCGCAAGAGCCATCTCGTTGCCAGCATATTAAAGAGGTACTGGTTGATATGTAAACAAACTAGTGTTTGCTAGTTTCCGTCGACGGGAAGTGCCTAAGAAAAATGTGGATTTAAAAAGGCAACGGATTTTGCAGTTGCATTTTGCGGGAAAGCGTCCCAACCAGATCCGAATCCCGGAAGGAAGGAATATGCCGTACATTAATCGATCGGACGTTCAGAAGGTGGAGGACAAGGGGAACCATCGATCCAAAGAAAATAAACAAGTCGTTCTCGCAGTGTACAGACCAAACGGCTTGAAAATGCGGTGCATGAGTGAATGCGCCGAAATCCTTGTCGTTCTTCATATAAACTGGCTCAGGATAAGGACGTCTCGAGGGCAACTATCAGATCAGTTCTCAAGGAAAATTTGAGATTGGTGCCGTACGAGTAATGAAAAATTCATGGTCTTTCGGAAGCCAACAAAAGTCATTCGTTTTCGCGAATTACTTCATCCGCATGGCGATTCCATGATTGTGTTTTCGATTGAGAAAAATTTCGTATTTCCGCAAAGTTTGAACGCCCAAAATGACAGGGTCTATGCAGCGAGTATTCAGGATATCCCTTCTTTATTTCGCGCAGTTCAACGCTTCCAAAATCATAATTCGGTCTTGGTTTAAGGAGCGATTTCTGTGGAAGGTCGTGATAAGGGTGTAAAAATCAACGCAGCATACTACGCAAAAGAGGTCCTGGAAAAACATTTAAAGAAGCATACTTCAACGATTTTCGGTAACCGCAAATGGGTGTTTCAACAAAAATTCTGCGCCATCCCATGGAGCAAAGATTACCCAAGCATGATGCAACAAGAATTTGCCAGGCTTCATTCCTAAGGAATTATGGCCAGCTTCATCGTTAGATGCAAATCCTCTGGATTTTTCTATTTGGGGATATGGAAGCTCACTTTCGAGATCTCAAATCAATGGATATTGAAACATTCAAAGCTACCGTACAGAAGATATGGGCTTGTATATGGCTTGTAATGCATTTCCGAAGAGACTAAGGGCAATAATTAAAGCTAAAGGCGATAGAATAGAAATATAACTATGTACACATAAACAGTAAAATATGAGAAACAGAATTACATAGAAACATTAAAAGTATTTGTCTTTTCGTTGGGGATACAGTCTTTGAGTCAAGCGTCACTTATTTGGGCCTACCCTGTACATCTTAAAAAATAAAAAAAAAAACAGAATTTATATGAATATCCATAAACGTCCTAAATGTTCGGTTTTTCATAAAGTGGTTCGTCAAACTTTTGAGAAGTTTGCCGAACCTTCTTAAATTCAAAGTGTAAATTTCCAGTAGGATTCAATTTGGCCCTATTGTGACGAAACGATTTGATTTTTTCTGATTCTAAGCTCGATTATTGTTGTTCTTATGTTGTTCTTAATCCATAATTGATCATACAAATTGAAAGCCTTGCTGATACGGCCTACACTAGTCCAAGCCTTCAATTTTGAGATATTTACGTTGATCGCATTCAAATATCCCATCCCAGTAAACAATCAACCCATAGTTTCCCAACTGTCACCTTCAGCCCATGCCAACAAAACTGACAAATTTTTATCGAAACCATCTGTCCCTCGGACGGAGACGGCAGCGAGTGTCTCTAAATGAAACAACCGATGCATCGGGAAAATGGATGAAAAAACAAACTCACACCCCCTTTTCGCCTACAAATCATTACCGTTCACCTCATTAGCCTTGAACATCCATTTAAATCTCAACCCTCGCACGAGCCGCCAGCCGATCCCTTTCCGAGCGCAAAGAGGTTGAGATGCAGATGAACAAATACGCTGATGACGATGATGACGACGATGACTAGGCACTAACTGCTCCAGTCAAAGCAGCCAACCATAACAAACACTTCACGGTCGCTGTCTGTCCTCTCCTCCGCCCACCTCGCCTACTTCTCCGCGACGAAGAATTCATTAAAATACTTCTAGGAAAATTAACATCTCAAGTGTTGTCGTGCACCAAACCGAGGTTCCGGAAGCGAAACAAGCGGCGGGGAAATCGGTGAACTAATTTCACACTCCCGTGGCAAAGTGTGCGCCTCGCAGACTGTCAGATGTTCGGCTGCCCCTAATGAGGAAATCGAACGGCAGGCAAAAAAGAGCACGAGGAAAAATCAGGACCCTCGCGACGTGGGTCTCAATCGTTCTCAAAGTTTTTTTTCTATAAATATCCTGGCACGCGGCCGAATCCGTTGTTGTTTTCGTATGCTGCGGCTCTGTTACCAGTTCTGTAGCTATCCCGTGGGCAAACAAACTCGTAAAATATGTCACCCGAGAAAAAAAAAAAGGAGGAATTAAACTGCAACGGACATGCACCCTCGCTATCGGGATTTTGGAAAAGGACAAACAGCAGAGATGGAAGAAAAAAGTAAGCGAAGAGCAACTGCAACTTTTTCGAAAATCCCTCTCAACAAGGAGTTGCGCACTCGAATGAACGGGCCAGTACTGGTTAGTCCTTTTGCATCCCACCGGATTTTTTTTTTTCGTTTCTGCACCCGTCCCGTGCGCAGGGGAATCTCGGACAGCTGCTCTGTCTAGTCGAACTTTTTCGTTATTACAATGTTAGGTTTGTTGGTGGCTTGTTTTAGCAATGCCGGATTCAAAAAATGTGTTTTTTAAATAATACAAACGTAGAATTAATAACATTATCTGGAACGCCATTATAGAATGTGAAATGGAAGTAAAATCTGATGATATAAAATGGTAGAAAATATACAACCACATACTCATAAATTGAAAATTTTACGATAACAACTGCATTTCAAAAATTCTATTCTAAGCGATTTTTCTGCCACTTGGTGGTGATTTCACCTGTGCATCGCCAATCATAGTACCCTTTTTGTTTACAGCCAGACTTTGACAACTGTATCTGTTGAATTGCAGAACGCATGTCCACAGCGGTAGAAAACCTCCGTGGTGTATTCTGACTACCGCCTGAACCCCGGGGCTAAGAAACGTGCATCTACAAGATTATCGCCTTGCTGGATGGAGGTCATGCCGAGGAGATGCCTAATTCCGGCCGTCCCACAGTTCTTCGCGACAGCAAAGGCTAGCAGAAGCTAAAGCACAACGCCGAGGGAAGGTGGCGTAGCAACCAGTCAAACGGATGGACATCATCATGTGGATGACCACGACCAAGTTGGCCGTCTCGGAATACCAGACCATACGACCCAGAAGCAGCGACTGAAGACAACGGTCGAGAAGATTTTCCCGGCAAAGTGGGATGTGGTGGTGGTGATGGACGATGCTATTTATCTGATATTGAACGGCTAGGGAGTCCGGAGCAATAGGGTATTTTAGGGGTATGTGGATTATAACATTGTTCGATAGCAAATATAATAATATACCGGCAGTTAATTTATTTTTTTATTTTGACGAGCGTAACTATTGAAAAAACAATTTCAAAATATTATGAAAAAAATTTTGAATGCAAGACAACGTCATCGTATTTCACCATGAAACACGCTACAAAAAACAGACTACCTAAACCAACGAACCAACCATTGATTTTTAGCATACATAAGTTGACATTTATGTCATAATGGGAGCCCCTGTGACTGATAATTAAGTGCCGGGAGCCCCCTGTTACTGAAAGTAAATGTCACTTTGTGAAACTGCATGTCGGTTTGTGAAAATAAAAATGATTAGATTTTTCTTGTTTAAAAATCGAGAAAAAATAGTTGAGATTCATAAAAAATATGTTTGTGCTAGGAAGAACACCCATGATCGATACAGATGAAAAAAACATGTTTTATTTAAATTAAAACCCCATATTTGCTATAAGGGCATACATGCTAAATGTAAACAAAATGTTTTTTCAATGCAATGCATAATTATTACCACAAAAGCATCAGTTTTGAACTTTTCATCCTGATTGTGCTTTAATTTTATATAATTGAATATTGTTTTCGCAAAGAGCGAAGAGTTATTTTATTATCAAAACAAATTACTGCGCGATTTACGCCCTATTGATTGTTATTAAATTGAAAGGCGTAATTTACACTCCCGTTTGATGAAATGGGACTGTAAATCAAAACAAAAACTTGGCGTTAAGTTAGAGGCGACACTGACCAAACAATCAAAACAACGGTGAATAGTGGAAGGCAAAATCAATGAAAATATCAAAAATTGCCGAATAAAGGGTGTTTCGATCAAAATTTGGTTGACTTAAACTTGACGCATTTCCTCTCATCGTGCATTAAAAAATTGTGCACACCCTTCATTTTGAAGATGTGTGCGTGTAGCATTACTTCTCTATTTTTATTTTGAGATTGGCACTTCAGTTATCAAAATGTTGTCGAAGGAAGAGCAGCAACGCATCAAAATTTTGCACGTGCACGGCGAAAATCCAAACTACTCTCACGCCATGTTGACGAAATTGTTACATGTGGATAAATCAACTGTTACCAACGTATTCAAAGTGTTTGGTGAACGTTTGCCGACAGCCAGGAAATCTGGATCGGGAGGAAATCGAAAGCATGAGGCCACTGCGACGACAAAAAGAGTTGCCCGCTGTTTTGAGCGGAACACCAACCTCTCCGTCCGAGATGTTGCAAAGAAGCTGGGATTGGCGCCTTCAACCGTGAATACAGCTTAAAAAAATGAGCAAATCGCGACGATAAACAAAACACGTCGGCCAAAGCACGATTGCGAAAGTTGTACACGACGATGCTGACGAAGTTTGATTGCGTGGTATAGGATAATGAAACTTACATGAAAGCAGACTTTAAACAGCTTCCTGGACAGGAATTTTATAGGACAACCGAACGGTGAAAAGTGGCAGATATTTTCAAGCACATTGAACTGTCAAATTTCACGAAGAAATATCTGTTGTGGCAGGCCATCAGTACCTGTGGCTTGAAGAGCAACGTTTACATTGCGACCGGAACCGTCAACCAGGAAATTTATCTGAGCAAGTGCCTACGAAAACGTCCACTGCCTTTCCTGAAGCGACACAATTGTTTCGCTCTCTTTTGGCCGGATTTGGCATCTTGCCATTACCGAAAAAAGGCTATAGATTGGTATGCTGCCAACAACGTTCAAATGGTGCCCAAGGACAAGAACCCTCATAACACGCCAGAGCTCCACCCAATTGAACAATATTGGGCCATCGTCAAGCGGAACCTTAAGAAGACTCAAAAAGCAGTTATGAGCGAGAAACAGTTCAAGGCAAACTGGCGTTCTGCGGCTAAAAAATTGGACAAGGAGACTGTACAAAATCGTATGGCAGATGTTAACCAAAAAACCTGGCAATTCGTATTCGGTAAAAAAGAAGCTTAGCTGAATATTCCTCCTGTTTTCTGTATTAACTGAACTTGAAAAAGAAAAAGAATTTGACATATTTATAAAAACTTTGATCGACTCACACACATTACAGTTTGACCAAATTTTGATCGAAACACCCTTAAATTCCATGGCACATTAAAATTTTCGAACTTTTATGTTATGAAACACCAATATACTGATCTTTCAATGAACAATTTACCAATTGCAGGCAAAAAAACTCAGGCATTTATGGTCAATTTAACAATTAATCTAGTTATTACTTATTTATCACTTTAGAAAAGAAGCAACTTTCGTGAATCTATATTTTTTTTCTAAAATAGCTTCCACTCAACCACTCAACTATAAACAATAAAAAAGTCTCCATTCAGCAGAACGAATCCAAAATTGGAATCTTCGAAACATATTTGCGACGGACTGGTAGTGTTTTTAAATAGAAAAATCATAAAATATTTAAAACTTATGGAAGTTTCATCACAGTTTTAAGCATGTCTTGAATGTCACAAGTATGTGCCGATAAAACTATCAAGTTTTAAGCGAACCTTGGGATAGTCTTGTGAACCTCATGTAGTATGGGCCTTTATGAACTTAGGAGGGTTTTTCGGCTGTTTTATCGATGTTATGTAAAATACCTATCTCCTTATGTGTGGTTTCATCAAAACTTCTTTAAGTGTACCTTAACATTGAATTTTTTACTTGGGAGCCCTGACTGTAGCATTGGGATTTCGCTAATACGAATTCACGACACGCTTGTGATCCTGATCATCAAAATAACATCCAATCTGAATGCATTTCTCCTTACGTTCAATGTCCAGAGTTTCGTAGTAACTTTTAATCACACGGCTCATCCTTAACTGCCCGATTACGAGTTGTTTTCCGATGTCCCGATGAGAGAGTTGAGGATTTTTCAGGTCACGGTGTTCTATTAAGCGTTATTATCGTTATTAATATACCATCAAATCGGTGAACGCCAGTTGGTTTGTTATGCTATACTTTACCTCTGGATAAATTTTCAAAAAAGTTTGAGTTACGCCCTTTTAAGTCGTGCTAAAAAATCGAATGAAAATCAATATAACATCAATAAATACACATTTATTATCAAAATGACGAACGCCTGTCTGTTTGTATTGTCATACTACATCTTAAAACGAAAACACCAAACAGTGTAGAGAGCCAACAAGCGCTAGTTTTTGACTGCTCAACATAATTTGTTTGTAAACAATGGTGTAGCCGATAGCTACACTCGATTCTTTCCCGGTGCACGGCGGTGCAGTTCTGGTGTAGCTACGAAAACGTCATTAGATGATAAAACAAAAGTTAATCATAGCAAGCATTGGTATTTATAACATTGTTAACAAGGTGTGTTTCCAACGAATACAGTACGGTTGTTCTTTGAAAGTAAACAATGGATAGTCATGAATCCAATCGGAAAAAAGTGTGCATTCTATGCCTGTCCAATAACAAAAATGTAAGACCTATTTCCACTGCTGTGAAAGAAGCCATTCGTTAATATCATTTGCCCGATAAGGAGTGTATCGAAAAGTAGTTATAAACATTCGGTGCGTTATTACGCATAAACTACTGTATATATTTTTAGCGTGTAAGCGCCATTTGCTTTGTTTACATGTCAAAAATGATTATTCGGTTCATTCATTTCCGTTGATAAAGTTGTATTCAAAATGTCGCGAATTGAATTTGAGACTAAAAAGAAAATTCTGCACACTTGGTACACCGAAAAGGGTGTTACTTACAACCAGATTGCGAAAAGAGTAAATGTTCACCCGGCAAGTGTAAAACGCATCATCGAAAAGTTTGGTAAGGAGTGCTCCCTCAAGGATTTACCAAGAAGTGGCCGGAAACCCGGCTCCAGCAACCCCGATTTGGACCAAAAAGTTGTGGATTATATTCAACGGAACAAATCTGCCTCTACTCGCGATCTAGCCAAGAAGTTCAGGACCAGCATCGGAATGATTCAACGAATCAAGCGCAGGAATGACTTGAAGACGTACAAAAAGCAGAAAGTGCCCAAACAAACTCCGGAACAAAGTCTCGTAGCCAAAACCAGGGCTCGAAAGCTGTACAGCTGCATTTTGGACAATGTCGACCAGTGCATTTTGATGGATGACGAAACATACGTTAAAGAAGATTCAAGAACGCTACCGGGGCCGCAGTTTTATACTAAATCTGTTGGGGAACGTGTGCCAACCGCAGATACGACTGTTGCGATGGAGAAATTCGGTCAGAAGGTGCTCATTTGGCAAGCTATTTGCACATGTGGCTTGCGTTCTTCAATTTTCTATACAAAAGGAACTATAAATGCTGAGATTTATCAAAAGGAATGTTTGAAGAACAGGTTGCTACCATTGTATAGAAAGCACCAGTCCCCTCCTCTCTTCTGGCCAGATTTGGCATCGGCACATTACGCCAAATCCACTCTACAGTGGCTGACGGAGAATAACATCAAGTTCGTAGAAAAAGACATCAACCCACCAAACTGCTCCCCAGTTGCGACCGATCGAACGCTATTGGGCAATAGTCAAGCGTATATTTAAGAAGGATGGTACAGTGTCCCAAAACATGACCGATTTTAAGAAAAATTGGGCAGCGGCATCCAGGAAGTGCACAAAGGTCACTGTGCAGAATTTGATGGCAGGTGTCAAATCAAAGGTACGGGCATTCTACAGAAATGAACATGATGACTAGTTTTTCCGTTTGGATCTTTTGTAAACATGTTAAGCTATAATAAACTGAAATAGTATGTTAATTTTAACCATGTTTTCATGCCTATTTTATTATTTGGAAGTTTATAACTACTTTTCGATACACTCCTTATTGCCAATCGACAGTGGTTTTATCCGTCATCTTTATGTACATCGTAGTGTGTAGTGTAATACAAACAATGGTTCAAAGTCAGAAATCTTGCTCCTGTACAAGTACAATTATGACTCTACACAGCTCACCAGGTCTACTGGTACATTCAGTTGTGAAATTTGCTGGCCAGCGAAAGTTGTAATTGGGAAAAATTTACCCGGTGTAGTTCCAAGGAAGGTGAAGCCAGGCCTCCCAGAAAGAAAGTTTCTGATGTGGCTAACGTAGTTCGCATTTGTAACGTTTGCCTGTCCAAAATTAAGCGAGGTAAAGAGCATGGATGTAAATCTTCTGAGCGAACAGAAAATTTGCCTAAAATTCTGATGGCTAAAAATTCTCCGTCAAAATCGGCAGAAGCGCGGTGTCCGATTTTCTAACTGAGAAAGCGTCATCTTCCGGTATAGATATATCTTATATGTTCTTGCATCAAAAATAATGAACATTTCATATGCTTAGGTGGCCATCAGATTCGTCTCTCTAATCGTCGAGGTAAGCCGTCTCTTTACCAAAAACATCACTCGCATCAGCCTCAAGCAATAAAGCCAAAATGTGCCCCGATGACCTATTTAAGATTAAAACGGAAAATTCATTAAGCATGCGGAAAACTCTAGGTAAAGTTTTGTGTATGATTGTTAAATGAACTCGCTTTTTACACAATTGTTTGCAGGCGTCTGAAGGGTCTTAAGCGGTCCGGAATAATGTTTGAAACACTGGAACTAAAAGAAGCTTTTGAAGATGAATCCACAGTTAAGCGAACTTTTTAGTATGATTGAAGCCGGAGGTAAAAATTAGCTAGTTTGTTCTTGAAAAAAATATTTAAAATTAAACTGTTTTTTAACCGAAGAAACAAGGTTGAGTCAATACACAAATGTTCCAATAGTTTACTGTAATAATGTGTCCAACTTTATTGGGCAGATTAGAGAAATCAGAAAAGACCAAGACAGCAATGATCACTTCGTCAAGCTTGGCATTGATGGTGAAGGAGGTTTTTTGAAGATAAGCCTATCTGACTTGTCGAAAAAATCTGTTCATCTCACTGATTTGCTAAAAATTAATTACCTGGAATATACTATCGCCGGGGACTTGAAGATCATAAACATTATCGTGGGAATTATAGCACACTCTTCGTCGCATCCTTGTCCATACTGCAATATCGGAAGGAATGGCCTACCTAGCGTCACAAAGTGGAATACCAAGAACGGTTGGTTATGTAAAAGAACATGCCTCCAAAGGTGCGAAATCAAAGAGACGAAATGAATTCGCAAGCTGTGTCCATGCACCCTTGGTATCTGGACCAGACGATGAACTTATTCTGGAAATTTGCTCTCCCCCTCCACTTCATATAACGCTTGGAATCGTTAATGCAGTGTTCCAAGCAGTTGAAAAGCAAAATCCAGATTTTGCAGACTTATGGGTGCATAAAGCACATGTACGCCATCAACAACGAGCTTATGGCTTTACTGGACCAGCTTGCCATAGTCAAATTGGTGCTGCAAATGTTCTTCAAGACAACAAAGATCTGGTTGGATATTATAATGTAAGTATTCAAAACATGTTTTCTACAATATTTGCTTATAATGAATTTTTCATTTGTCTCTTTTAAGATCTTGAAGCATTTTCAAAATGTCTATGCTAAATGCTTTTCGTTCGAACTTGTACCCAGTTTTGAAGAAGATATAGACAAGTTCAGCGAATGTTGGGAGAAGCTGAATCTTCCGAAATCTTCAAAGTTTCATATTACCAAGTTCCATCTGAAAGATTTCTGCAATGCGGCTGGTCGAAAATTAGGCTAGCACAACGAACAAGCTTCGGAGTCTGTACACAGCGATTCCGCATTTACTTGGGAACGTTACAAAACGGTACAAACTTCAAATGCATACAAATCATCTTTTGCACGCAGTTATCAATTACAATAGCGGTCATTTGTAGAACATTGTTGTATATAATAAGAGACATAGAAAATAATACGTAAATAAGCAGAACACAAAACTAAGCATTTATGAAGAGAAAGATTTATTTGAAAAAATCCGAAATTTATACACAGCAAAACATTATTTCAACAGCGCAAACACATCATCATAGGACGCACCAAAATACAAATGTAATAACAAAAGAAACGGAAAATTTACACCGATGAGCTTAATTCCGTCTCATTTCAGTAAATTAATTATCCGATTGCCAAACGTTTCCGTTCATGACATATAAAAATACAAGATATTTTCGACGCGGATAAAGTGCAACCACTTCGACGCAATATTCAAATTTATTTTTTGCTGTGTAGGCACATACAGTACTGAACAGAAATATAGGCAGTCTGAAATAGGCACCAGCGTACAGACTGATGAAACTTTCCGTGTATGCGTCAAAGTGACTGAAACTTTTGCGTAGTTATTGGTCATATAGTGCTAAAAATCTCAGCAGAATTGACTTAAAGATTGGACTCGGAAAAATGCGACACTTTGTTTTGGGTGTAACTTTTTATCGGAAGGGAAAAATTAATGAAATTTTGGGTAATACTAGTGTAAAGTGTTATGTTTATGTGTGCACAATTTTATTGCGATCTGTCAAGCAGTTTTCAAGATGCACTTGAAACAAGAAGAGCTACGCCAAAAAATCTTGGGCACGGTGATCGATAATCCTGGTCAGTCGCACAGATGGATTGGCAAAAGGCTTGGAATCCACCAGTCCACCGTGTTCCGCGTTGTGAAGATGTTCCAGGAGACGAAGACCATCGAACGGCGCTCTGGAAGCGGCCGAAAACCGAAAACGGAATACTCAAAGAAGGCGCGGAAGATAAGGCAGTACATTGAGACAATGAATCGGGCTGGACTACGTGTTTTTAAGGTCAGGAAGGCGCCAAACACGCAAAACATGGTGGCCAAATTGCGTACGCAGAAGCTGTACCGTGAGGGGTTGGTCAAGCCTGGCTTGCTCATGGACAACGAGACATATATCAAGGCGGACACCAAACAAATCCCCGGCCTCGAGTTTTCTGTCGGTACATCCCGCATGGAGGTTCCGGAAAAGTTCCGGAAGAGAAAGATGGACAAATTCGCGAAGAAGTACCTGTTGTGGCATGCGATCTGCGAGTGCGGACGGTTCAGCAAGCCGTTCGTTACAACCGGCACCATAAACGGGCAGATTTATCGAGAGGAATGCTTGCAGAAGCGCTTGCTGCCCTTCCTCCGCCGTGGTGCCATTACGTCAAGCCTGTAATGGATCGGTAGGAAGCGAAGGGCGTTAATGTGGTGGAGGCGAACCCGCCAAATACACCAGAACCTCGTCCGATCGAAAAGTTTTGGGCGATAATGAAGAAGAAGTTGAAGAAAAGCAGAAAAACACTCAAAACCGATGAAGTTTTGAAGAAAAACTTAGAGAAATTGTGTAAGGAAGATGGATAAAGCCTCGCCCAAGATCTCATGAGCAGTGTTAAGAGAAATGTACGAGCATTCAGCTTGGGGAAGGAAATTCAATAAATAAATTATGCCAAAACATAGCTTATATATACTTATTTAATCTCTGAAAATTTGAGAAGTATCCGATTTAAAATGAATTTTTGGTGATCATTTTTGTGTGTCTCATTTTTTCCGAGTCCAATCTTTACTTTTCAATTGGTTACAGCTGTACCCATATTGTCGATTTGTTTTTAAAAATCTGCAATTGCAGTAATTTAAAAAACCGATTTTTTCGTGATGAAATTTGATGTGGCACATTGACACATTGACAATCTTAAGATAAATGATAAACCACAAGTATGTTAGCGTACGTCTGTATCAAATTCTAGTAGACGAGTTTGTGGCAATATACTTAGGCAAAACGCTGCCTTCATCGGTCCGTCGTACGCCGCTTTTTTTTAAGCCGGGAGAGTGAGGTTGTGAATTCTTGAAAGATTTTTTCTTATTGAATGATCCGAATTTTACACGGTTTTTACGTCGGCGTCACCGATACAGTCGCTTTGGAAAAGATTTTTTTTTTTCTGCCGAGGCAAATTTGGTGTTGCTGGACGCTGCTGCTGAAGATGATGGTGTTCAATTAGCTGCCTGCTTAGGTTGTTTATGGATAACTCTTTTTCGAGGAAAAATAGTGTGTGCACTTGTGAGGGACGAAAAAAAAATTTGGCCAATTCGGGAAGAAGAAAATGCCGTTGTCGTTGAAAAATGATCGCGTAAATGTGGTGTAAAATTTTCCGTTGAAAAAGGCAAATCAAAGAAGTTGGTATCCTCCCCCTTGCCTATCCTGCATTGGATAGTATGGTAAAGGGTTGTTTGCCTGATCGGATAGTACCGTTCAATGCCCTCCGCTCGTTTTCAAACTTGTATCCAGAGATCGAAATTCTCGCTCATCTGGGTGAAAACCATGCTCTCTCTCAAGTAGGTTGTCGATGAGTAGCGAACCGTTCACTTTACCATCTCTCCGTTTTCACCAATAATTCATCCTCTCTCTTGCATATGCGAAAATATCTCTCTCGAAAATTCAACGAAAATATTTTCTCATATCACATTTTTCACTGAAAACATGCTCGTTAAACCTAGATCGTATACGAGGAGCAAAAACCGAAAATAAGGCCAAACCGGTGTACATTGGTACCGTCATGGACCATTATTACCGAATTATAATGTCAGAATAAAACAAACATGAAGACTGGTGCATTTTCAGGTGTCAAAAAGTAAGTGAAAAATAATTGTCGGCATCTAGGATTCACTGAAAAAGAAACGATTTATCAGCTACTCATGCTCTCCGAAAATTATAAATCGCCGTTGCTTTTCTCGCGAAAACTGCTGTGTGCGTATAATAGTCTCTCGCTTCTCACATTCTCATATGTTTCTCCAAGCGGGTGGAAAAGAACGTTTCCCTTCTCAAGTAGGCGAAAATTTCAGTCTCTGCTTGTATCTTTCAATTTCAAAGCCTGCCGTTACCGTATACGGAACTATCAATACACTTTCTCTTCATTTCTATTCGTTCTACCAATAAATTACCATACACTCCTTGAGCTTCGCGTGGACATGAGAAATTATCTGCTTCTGACAAACTACATCAAATCAAAGATGTTGACATGTGCTTTTTTAAGTTTTTATTTTATCTGTTATTTTTGTCCAATATGCCGTTTTTGATCAAGAATTGAGACGTATACGTTAGTGTGGATAATGTGTTTCGTTCTCTACTTGAACCAAATGGACATCTTGTAATGATCACTTGAAGATGCGATGAGAGATCATTGCCCTGTTATTCCCAAATGAAGCACGTTGTAAAACGTTTCTTGTATTATATAACCAAACATGATGGAATTGAGTAAACGAGCGAAAACTCAACGGGAATGATCTCTCATATGCATCCGTCGAACCATTCTGAACGGTCGTTGTGAGAATATCACCATGAAAATCTCACATGCGCATAGCGTGTTACCAATCACTAATCCCTTTTCCTTTCTATTCTCTTCCCTATTCTATGACCACGAGCAATATTATATCGTCATCCTAAAGTCAACTCTTCAAATGCAGTAACATCGAGACAACACAGAGCAATAAAGAACGGTATAAACCCTAACCAATTTTACTTTCAGACAAATTTTCTAACACAAGGTAAGCAATCAAATGACCATTACAAAATATACTGAATATCATCAAGTCGACATAATATATAACGGGAACAGGAAGGGACCATCAGGGCACCCAAGTGAAACGATTTGAATAGGAAGCATGGGACTGCCTCCTCCCTATTGTTAACATTTCGTGAAACGCGGGCGGGCTCTTCGACCCCATCTATTGGGTTTATTCTGTCAATCGAGGGCTCGACTCTAATGCTGTATGTGTGAACTTGCTTTTGGAAGGAGATTCTCTTCCCTTTATTCGCGGGTTTCGCGTAAGTGTCTCTGCTTACGGGCCCGCCCAAACGTTTTTGGCCCTTCATACGGGAGCTTGAAGATCACAAACAACAGTAGAATCCTGATCAAATCGTTTTTCAGATTATTCCACTGCTATGGAAAGTTACCTTGCTACAATAGATGGTAGTATCTCATCATCATCATCATCATATACTTAGGCAAATAAACTTAAGAATTTTATTAGATTGAACTAATGAACGCTGCTATGAAATTTCATAACCCTGATTTATGAATGGATTTTGTTTTACACCACATTGTTCTTATACGCCTTTAAGCTTTTCTGTTTACAAGTGTTTATATATACTAGTGGGCAAGTCACTGAACCCATAACCACAACGTTCAAGGTTTGAATCCAGGTTGCTCCACATTTTTATATTTTCAACAACATCATGTTTCATGAGGCACAATGAGTTTCATAGTGATTGCTTTTGGCAAATAATAAAAATGCAATCTTTTGAGTACCAAAAGTTTATTTCACAAAGTGTAGAAATCGACATATTATGGTTGATTGTTTTCGAGAGCAGGGGGGGGGGGGGGGGGTAAAACGAAGGAGCGGATTAAGGAAATTGACGTCGCAAATCGCAAATCGTAAACTGACCAATTCTATTTCGCCTTCTCACACATGCACGGAATCGCACTCATACAATATTGTTAGTTCATGTACGGATTGCAGAGCTGAAGAAAACTTTGTTTTGATCGGAATGCAATCCGCATGTTTTTAATAAGTCCCTGAAATTGGGAGCTTTATAACATTGCTAAAAAAAATTCTGAGTGCAATGCTCGTTTCGATAGGTAAGATAAGAAGTTAGCAGAGTGATTAACGTCCGGATATTGGCAATTCTATTTATAGATTACGTACAGCTTCATCAAATATCACAGGTGATGCATAAACTGCTTATATCCAGTCCCGTACCCTATATTTCAACCATAAATATAAAAAAAAATATTGAGCTCATTTCTTTGAGCTTCAATTTATTTTCAAATATATTTTCCTTCGTGTTTATATTTTGCAGCTTTTTCATAATAAACAGGTTTACAACCTGCGCTTAAAGATGTTCCCCTAAAAATGAGTCTCCCTATTAAAAAAATATTAAAAACTTCTCACGCCTCATCCTGACACCGAAATTACCCAATAATAATAACCGCGTTGATTGTTCCACTTTGTTCCACCGCCATTTAATTTCCACTTATAAAAAACAACCCCTCGTATTAATTTCAACACCGCTCAGAAAAAAAATCGACGTAAAAAAATTGAACTCAACGCCCCTTTGTAAAATCAACTGATTAACCCCACTTGACACCAGCAGGGAAGGTTGATTTTTCACTCCTCTCATAATCCACCAATATCGGATCGGGATAGGGAGCAAAAAATTGCGTCATAAAAAAATCATTCCAACTTCTCAACAAAAAAAAAACAACAACCAACTCAAACCGAAAAAAATCTCCCTTCGTTTGAAATTGCGTTTTTCAGAAATGCGAGGGGATGTTGAAATGTGATGCCCCGATAATAGTGACGATCGACCGGGAGGGATGGATTTTTTTTTTCGTTCACCGTTTTGCTTCGCTTGTCGAAATAATAGAGCAATAGAGAAGGAAAAAAAATGAATGATCGAAAAAAGGAGAAAAAAAAACTGGTAAATCCTGGTACGGCACATGTGTTTTGGCTTTTTATCTTTGATCTTGCGTTTTTAGGTGGATTGTATTTTTTTTTTGCCGAGGGATGTAAACGATCAGGTATGTTGGATTGGTCGGAACAACGGAACAGGTGATGGATGCATGCAGGGAAATTGAATTCTAGGGAAAATGTGGGTTGCATTGCAATGTGGTATTTCTTAGGTTGTGCACCAACAATGAGGTAGAAGCTTCCAACTTCTAAATTGACAGATTTTGCCAGTGGTGGCTAAACTAAATTTCCAGAAATTCGCCGAATTCTCATCAAAATTTGATCAACATTCGACGTTGATCGTTTTACTAAACAAACTTCTGCATTCTATTCCTGCTTCTATTCAATCGAAGGAGCCTCGTCATCTGGTGGGGGGTGATTCAAAAATGACGTCCATCAAATTTCAGGTTTTTAGACCCGCTCCCCCCCCTCTGTCACACTTTGTCACAAATATGATTACCCCCCCCCCCCTCTGTTGGATGTCACACTTCTGAAAAAAAGAATATATGCATATTGGTTTTGTCGATTTCAATAATAACATGTTTTTTAGTTCAAATTGAATCATTTACATAATTACATGTGTATATTTCTTAAATTCCACGGATAGGTGAAGTGTGTTTTGAAATAACTGGCAGAGATAAATCAAGATATTCGTAACAGATGGACTTAACGTATGACATGTTTTCTTCTGCAAAAAACGAAGTTTTTTAAATATTTTTTTAAACTGCACTCATTTAAGAAACATGTCAGTTTTGAATTTGAAATAACCTTAGTTGAAAAGTAGAGAAAAAACTTGACTGATTCTAATTCAGAAATTCCTATTCAATTAATAATTTCATTGTATATTTTTAACTACTCTTGATAAATATTAAAGGTGCGATAGTTTTTGAAGGTCCAAAAACAAAGCTTTATTAATATATGCTGATTCGTAGCTTTCTCTCTAGATCACATCGATATGAGTGGTTTACATTAACATCTTTACAACCATCGAACTAACTAGATTACAATGGATAAAATTTAATAAATGGGGAGTTTTAGTTGAGTTTATAACATTTTTAGTTTTTCCAATAATACTTACTTTAAAAATTCATAACTCATGAATCACTCTCTTAAATGCACTTACACATCTATGAGATAACCCCGGGTATATTGTGGAAACCGGTTTTTTTCCTCACTTTTGTGCATAAGTAAGAGATTTTTGAGCAAAAGTTACCCTATAATCGGGTAAAATCTGGTTTAAACACCAGTGACTGATCGCAGTTCAGCTTAGGTGAATAATTTAAGTTTGCAGTGCAAACTTTGTAAAACATAAATTGAGTTGTAAAAAGTGCTTGAAATTTTCTAATCAACAGAAAAAAAGGTCTGAAAAGATATTTTACACAACATTATTGTATGTTTGTACACCGTTTGTATGTCGAAAACATTCAAACCAACTTTTATGCGATTGAAAATTTTGATATATCAATATTGGATGTTTATCCATTCTCGAGATATGGAAAATTATATGGAAATATACATAATTTTTCTTGTAGCGCAAAACATCATGACTCGTAGAAAAAAGTTCTGAAAACTCTTGAAATTATTCATAAGCCCGAAAAAGAATATGATCAGAAAGTGGAAAAGAAATGGAATCATGAATATTCCAACAGAAATAATTGTTTTTGATTGTATAATTTGATTTTTAGAACCATACAAATTTGAAAGCGATGAGTTTTTTGTTTTTGAAATACATCGAGGATTTTCGAGATTTACCTTGAACAGTCTGGGAAATTCTACTGAAATTCTCATACCAGGATATCAAGAAATGATCTCACTTTGACATAGGTTTCAAGAAATCAATATTTCAATTTTGTGGGCAATTTTGGTATAGACGATGTTATTTTGTATAAAAAATTTGCCATTGCATAATTTTTCAGCTTGCTGAGATAATTTAAAGCACTTTCCACCACAAGAATGTTTTCCTTAGACGATCAATTTTCAAATTAGTTTTTTAAATCACAATTAGCAAAATTGTAAAAATAAATCATAAATTTTTTCATACCTCAAAAAAGAGAGAATACCCTATTTTGAAACTTCCATACAGGACTGGAATCAAAATTTCTTGTTGATAATAAATTGATTAATTTTTTTTCGCAAAGGATGGTGCTTTATTCAAAGTTCCCGACCGTTTCTCCCAAACGTTGAAATTGTGTGCAACACTTAATCTAGATCATACTTTTTATTGCCAAGTAAATTTCAAGCACTTTTTGATTCCTTAATTATACACTTTTTTAGAGTAGCAGGTTCTTCCTGATCGCACTCTCCCCCATCCTTAAGCACTGTCCCATATTCTATAAAATCAAGATTTCAAGATTTATGATATTTTTGTTACTTTAAAAATAGAATATGCTAACTGAAAAGTTTGTTCGCGTACGTATTTATTTTTAAAAATGCCAACAACAGGATAAAGATGTTCATGTTACTCCAAATTCTTAACGTCACCTCTCTGCCCAGCAACTAACGACTGTTCCAGAAAGTATAAGCACACCTTAATTTAAAGGTCATTTTGAATATAATGAAATATTTCATCATGTTTTGGCTGCGTCCTTTTGTTTGCACATTTCTGAATGACATAGCATCAAAAAAGTGCTCAGTTTTGAGTTACCTATCAAAATGCGCGATCTTACTCCGGAACAACGAAAAAGTATCATGCGCAAATGGTGCACTGTGAGCGGACTCTCCTTGAGAAAATTGGCCAAGGAAGAGGGTGTAAGCGTCGGAGCGGTACGATATGCGATTCGAAAATATAGAGAACATTGTACGTTTGAAGATGCACCCTAGAGTGGTCGGAAATCAGGTTCTGTTAGTCCGGATATCGATAAAAAGATCAGGGATGCCTACAAGCGAAAACCAGCGACTTCCGTTCGGGATATTGCGAAAAAACTAGAGACCTCGTCGAGTAACGTAAAGCGAGCCAAAGAAAGACTTGGGATAAAAACATACCGAAAGCAGAAAAAACCCAAAAGGAACCCAAAACAGGCCGCGTCCGTGAAACCACGGGCCCGCAAACTCTACTATTCGTTATTGTGTAGAAATTCTGGGTGTATAATAATGGACGATGAAACGTATGTGAAACTAGATTACAAAACGCTTCCCGTACCACAACTCTATACTGTAAGCGAAGACAAAGACATCTCCGAAACGGAGAAGGCAATTTTTACCGAAAAATTCAGTAAGGAGGTTATGGTTTGGCAGGCAATATGCGAGTGTGGTGAAACATCTAGTCCGTACATCAAAACGGAGACGATGAACACTCAGAAATACGTTAAGGAATGTCTCCAGAAGCGATTATTGCCGATGCTCAGGCAGCACGAAGGTCAAGTAGTGTTTTGGCCTGATTTGGCGTCATGTCATTACGCAAAAGACACTTTAGAATGGTACAAAAGTCAAAATGTATGTTTCGTGCCGAATGACATGAACCCGCCGAACTGCCCAGAGGCACGGCCAATCGAGACTTTTTGGGCCTTAACCAAATCAAAGCTTCGAAAATTCATAAAACCAGCGGACGACATCCAAAAATTTAAAAAAAGATTGGCCAAAAGTGGTCAAAATGGTGGAAAGTACCACTGTGCAGTGCAGAATGGGTCATGTTCGAGGAAAAAATAGGAGTCTTGGCTATAATTAAATATTTTGATTAAACGAGAGTAAAATATCAAATGAAACACAAATAAAATTATTGAAACGAAAAATAAACATGACTAGTTTGTTATTTTGACAATGTGCTCATACCTTCTGGAACAGTCTATATGCTTGGCTACTCTCTATCGGAGGTCGTCCTGTATCAGGCCGCATCTTGAGACGCTTGGTAAGATGAGCGTTTGTTTTAAATTCTTCCTCAAGAATCTTCTTTCGGTTCAATCTGCTTGTCTTTTGACGTTGCTGATTTGAATTCTACTTCTCTAGGGCCATATTTAGCGCTTTCCTGCGGTTGATCAGGTCAGACAGCGTCTTTTCTGTATACCCGAAGGCATGTCATTTCGCTCTCTAATCAGCAGGCTGGAAATCTCAGAATTAATAATATCCAATTCATTGGAAATTGCATCCTATTTAGGACATGCAAAATAAGAGGGAACTTTTTTGTCTAATTCCGGAGGAGCTTGGGAAGAACTGAAAGGCTGGAGTTCCTTCATCCTGTGGTATTTTTGGAACATTTTTTAACAATCCCTCCTTTCGCAACAGAAGGTCTGCTGGCTTAAAAAAACCTTCAGTGTATCTTTCGGTTTCGAAGCTTCCGTTTTCAAGGTGCTGATTTTCGATCTGAAAAGTTCTTCACAATAGGATTCGTTTTTATATGCAGACACATCGCCACGTTGTTAATTCACGTATGACACATGCATGTATGAGTCATACATGGATGAACATAATTTTTTGCACTAACACAACTACGTAAAATGTGTATTTTCATTTACCGTACACTTAAACTTTTCGACGCCTTTGTTTTCGTATTAACGCTGATAAATTTAGATTACCAAATGCAAAATTGTAGGATGTCACATTTTTATTACCCCCCCCCCTGTCACATATTGTCACATATTTGATACCCCCCTCCCCCCCTAAAGAGTGGACGTCATCTTTGAATCACCCCTGGTGAGTACTGTCATAAACAACGTCAAAGCAACCAGTCTTATTTTTCATTCGTGCGATTCTCCATCTGAAGTAGTTGAAATTCTTCACCTATTAAAATTCTATTACAATCTCGAGCCGAATGCAATTATGCAAAACAGACCGACAGTCCAGCGCTCCGCAATCGACAACAATCGCCCAACTGGTCAGCGAAGCAGCAAAAGGAATAACAGCAATCCCATTATCGGGGTACTTTTCGCACTCAGACGGTCCCATCAACTGTCAACCGCACGCACGCCAAAGCCACCTGGGATCGAAGCCAGTCTAAGTGCGTCGGCTAGTTTTTGCGTTCGCTTTGCACGGCTAGTTTTATTTGCACTAGCATTTGCACCGGTTTCGGGTCACATGCACACTCGTGCCGCCACACGCGCTCTCGGGGTCTCTACCGAAAAGGGTCTAACCATGGCAGGGCAATCAAATGAAGCCCAGACGTCACCGCCGCCGTCGTCGTCATCGGAAACTCGGCGGTGCCATGCGGGACAGGGCGGCAAAATTCAATTATCAAACAGGCTCTCTAAGGCAAACTCGTTCAAGAACCATGCCTAATGAGTGGGAGCTGATGACTCGGCAAAGTCATCGCCACCGGTGCCTTTTATTCTGGAAGCAAAGCCGAAAACAAACAACTCTGTGGTTTCGGAGTTAAAATTTCGCTTTAACTCCGACGAAAGTCATTAATCATATCGGTTTGATTTTTACTTTCTGGGAGTTGGAACTGTGACGTGTGGATGCGTAACAAAGTGACTCAAAAAACAGCATTCGAAATCAATCGATGTTGATTTTTGCTGGTATAAAAAAAAAGAAAGCAAAACCAACAGCCCTCTCGAGATTGCAGTCTGGCATGAAACGCGCGCGCGCTTTTACGAGAGTCATGATCCCAAAAGGATCAAGATTTTCCCCTACGATCATAATAACGTTAAAATTGAGCATCTTCGGTTTCATAAGTTGACCCAAAGTCCCTTGTAAGCTGCTCGTCCGGCCTCGAGGTCGACCCGGCTGGATGGCTCGTGTTCACCTCGGGGTCCGTCCTTCTCCGTCCTTTGTGCGGACTTTAAGAAGCATAACTGTCGTAATAATGCGATATTGTTACCTTCCGATTGTTGCTCGATCGCATCTTGCATCATCATCATCATCTTGGCAACAAGGGAACAAGGGAAGCGGGAACTGGGGGAAAATGCCAGTTTTGATTTCTGGTTTCCAGAGCGTTGTTAGCCAACATCTTCCGAGCGAAGAAAAGCGTATTGATGATGATTGAATGGAGATTTCTCTTCCGTTTGCTCTCGGACTTGGGTGCACTTTCATGAATGGAGAGTTTGAGATTTTCTTCCTGCTTCCAGCGTCGACAATAGACACCCAAGCTGAGGGACGAACCACGAGGAGGCATAGGGATAACAAATTTGTTGACGAACCAAATGAATGAGCGCGTGTGCGCACGAGGATAAAATTATGCTGCGGGAGTTCGTCCGGTTATTGTTGGGTGTTTAGGCACTAAATTTTGTTTGAGGAAGTGCAAGCTGCAGATGGATTGGGAAATGAAACTCGCGCGTTCGTTGCGACACATTCACTCGTCTCGGGTTACAGTCGAAGGAATGATTGAGCGATGGTCATTAGATGTTTTATTGCCGAGTATGAGTCTACGTTGAAAACTGCGAGTGATAAAGCATTACCAAAAATTGTTATAGCTGAAGTAGGCTTGAAGCTCAAACAATTGATATGGTTAAGAAAAATGTTAATTAGACCGAAGCAGTTTTTAACACTTCCGCTTCCCTATGCTTAAACGATGCCGCGTCCTTAACGGCCTTTTACCATTTGTGCACATTGCAGTCATCGGCAAAATGAGGTGGTCACCGAATTATTCTTTCAACTTCTTTGAAAAAACCTGATGGTTAAATGACTTTCAGTAGTTTTATTAATGATGATTTCATTTTAGGTTTCATTTATAAAATACTGATAAAAAAGAAGAATAAATTACTAATAGTAAAATTATGTTAAGAAAAAAAAAGTTTTGACAACAAAAAGTGCCAACTTCTTCAACTTTCATAACGAAGATCAATTCAACGTGTTATTAAGGCGTTCAGTAATTTAAGTGTCCTGCTTTCGCCTTAGACTTTTCAGCATACTCTCCACAAAGTTTTGCAGGTGCTGCAGACCAAAGCCTTCCCAGGCTCTCTCAAGGGCTTCGAAACAGTTGTTTTTATTTGTAACTCCGGTTTTATCCACGTGGGCATCGAGAATGGCCCAAAAATTCTTAATTGGGTTCAAATCCGGGTTTTGTAGAGGCCATTTCATGGGCTTAAATTTGGCATAAACGCAAGAAAGACTCAGTGTTCTTTGCTGTATGCTTCGGATCGTTGTCTTGCTGGAACATGAACTGATTTTCCAGCGCTATTTTAACCAACGATACCTCGAGATTTTCTCGCAAAATTTTCGATTTTCTCAAGAACCCCTTCTTCAGCCTAAGCAAAACACCCCTGAACCATAACTTTACCTTTCCGATTCTAAACAATGCCTTGAATATGTCTTTCCTGAGAAAAGATCAAACTTTGACTCATCAGCCCAAGCATTCTCCCGAGCAAACTTTAGCAGTTTGGCTTTATTAGCTTTGCTGCAACTGCCGGGCAAGCTTGTTTTTCCGGTGAATTATTCGATCGATTATTGGTGGCTGAAGGATTTCCTTCATTTCCATGACAGTGATTTTTGGGTTTTTCTTAACTTTTTGGTGTCAGCCTACCAGAGGCCAAAAGCTAAAATAATCTCTAATAAAGAAACCTAACCGCACCTCATCATAATCTTTAGCCCTTTCAGGCCTAAATTTGTGGTAGTAAGCAATATGGTGCATTTTTTATTGTTCTCAATAAATAGGAAATATTTGTTTAAGATGTGCAAGTCCAAGTCCAAACTGTCCTGGAGTTCCGAACTTGATATTGTATCAGTAGCTTTATCGGTTATACAAAACTAAGAAATGAATTCAATCATATTCAATAAATGTCCTAGAAGACAAGAAGACACTATGCGATAAACTTGTCATTAGAACTGACCTGGAGTACAAAACCTACGACCTTCTGCTGAAGTTGTAGCTTTTTGGACTATTTATTTAACGATATTTATTCAACCATGTTCATCTGTTAATGGTCAACTATTTATAACCGATATTTATGACTTGGGTTGATTCCGACAATTTCCCACTCCAGTCTATTCATTTGTGGACAGCCGTTAACCCTATAAGGTCGGTGGACGGTTCAGGGAATTCATAGAATATGTTTGAATATTTATCGTAGCTTTGTATAGCCCAAAAACCCACAGTTACTACACAAGGTCAGTTTTTATGAGCTTGAACATCCTAAGATAATCTGATATTGGCTGGTGACCATACAGAAAATTCACTGAATGTCCTTGAAAGCATATCGTCACATTCCCTAGGTTATAAAGGTACTGTAGATCCTAACTTCTGAGCTCAAGGGCAGTTTTAATGACCTAGAATATCTCAAGATATCTCATCACATCTGATGACCATCCAGAACACTCACCCAACTTGATCAAATACGTATTGTAATTTTTGTTTTGTTTATGTAGGTTTGAAGTTTTGAACTCCGGGATAGTTTGGATAACGTAGAACATCCGAAGATGATGTCATAATTTCTTTAGATCTTCCAAGATATTCATTGGAAATGGTTCTATGTGCATAGCTTTGCATATCCCAGAAAGCTTTTTTTTAAACTGTAGGTCTTATGTTCTGATCTCAAAGATAGTATGGCTGACTTAGTAGATGTCAACAGGTCAAAATGCATTGAATTTGTTTGAATTCAAAAGTTACAAATTGAGCTAGCATCACAAATCTAGATTGTTATATCCTACAATCACTATTCGGACCACATCAGCAGATCCAGAGCACAACCATGAACTCAATTGGTTACGACAGCATACCATCAAACATTCTTCAAGAATTATTCGAACCACATCAACATATATACATATTGCAAACACTTAGTAACAAACATTCCTCCAACATGCTATATAACAGAAAACATCAACGACCATCCATGTGTCACACCGAAGCAACCCATAATATTTGAGCCGCATCAGCAATTAACATCCAGTCAGCAGAAACGACGACGATCGACCCTTGGACCACTATGACGGTTATGGTGATGATAGGTAGGTCAGCATTTCTTTAGTTAGCGCAGGGTAGCTTCAAAAATCATATCAATAAAGTTAATTCATTAGTAGTTCAGCAGAGTAACAGTGCAGGTGTTTTTAAAAATTCCCATCTGGATAGCCACATCGTAACTCATATTGTCACCTTATATAGCCCAAAAAAAACTACTGGTATAACTATAGATCTGAATGTTTGAACACTAGTACAGTTTGGATAACCTAGATAATCCCAGAAAGATACAAAAATTGTTTAACGTTTACCAACTAGAATTGAATAAAATGTATGTATATGCACCAGCTATGGCAAATCATGCCCGAATATGGATTTCCGGAAAAACTAACGTGGATGATTAAAGCAACGATGGATCGAGTGATCTGTGTCGTCCGAGTATCAGGGACACTCTCGAGTCCCTTCGAGTCTCGGAGAGGGTTACGGCAAGGTGATGGATTGTCGTGTTTGTTGTTTAACATTGCACTGGAGGGTGTGATTCGAAGAGCTGGGATAGACACGAGTGGCACGATCTTCAGGAAGTCTGTCCAACGTTTTGGCTTCGCCGACGACGTTGATATCGCTGCACGTAACTTTGAGACGATGGCGAAAACGTACATCAGACTTAAGGCTGAAGTTGGTAGGATTGCGCTTGGGATTAATGCGTTGAAAACAAAATTCATGTATGGAAGAGGCTCACGAGAAGACATTGTTAGCCTCCTAGAACGAGTTCAGAACGACGGTGATGAAATCGAGGTAGTAGACGAGTTCGTGTATCTGTGCTCATTGGAGACCACCGATAACGACACCAGCAGAGAAATACAAAGACGCATCATGGCTGGCAGTCGTACCTACTTTGGACTCTGAAGGACGCTAAGATCGAACAAAGTTCGCCGAACCACAAAGTTGACCATCTACAAGACATCAATTAGACCGGTAGTTCTCTACGGCCACGAAACATGGATATTGCTAGTGGAGGACCAACGCGCTCTTGGAGTCTTTGAACGGAAGATGCTGCGTACCATCTACGGTGGAGTGCAGATGGAAGACGGAACGTGAAGGAGGCGAATGTACCATGAATTGCACCAGTTGCTGGGAGAACCTCCCAGCGTGCACATCGCAAAAATCGGTTGACTACGATGGGCTGAGCATGTCGTAAGAATGCCCTGTGAAAATGGTTCTCGATAACGAACCGACAGGTACAAGAAGAAAAGGCGCGCAACGAGCAAGGTGGATCGATCAAGTAGAAGGCGACCTGTGGACCCTCCGCTGACAGCGAGGCTGGCGAGGTACAGCCATGGACCGATTACAATGGAAATAACTTCTGTGTACAGCAGAAGCCATGCCGGCCCTAGTCTGATTGGTAAGGTAAGGTATACCACCATAGGCACCATATTCTAAAACAACGCTTTACAGTATTTATTTCTTCTTTTTTTTCTGAACCTCTTCAAGTTAAGAATGTTCTAAGTTGGCAATTAGGCCTAAAATTCGTATGTTTTTCCCCAAATGATATTATATGCAATTTTTAATAACACAAATTAAATGAAAGGTCCACAAGGGTCTCGTAAAGTTGCAGCTTGTACAATTGCGTACCAATGCGACATGGAAAAGTAAAATAATGTTTTAACGATTTTGGTGTCCTTTCTTGTATCCGTTCTGCGTTTCCTGCCTCTACCGGGACGATCCACTGATCCCCCACTGATCCAAACTCTCTTTACTTCAATCAATTTTTTCCGGCAGATGCTTTGCTGATACGGTACCTTCCTGCGATAACACGCTGCGAATCTCCATTTTTTTACATCTCGAACCAGACACTTAAAGTAATTGATTTTGAAAGCACTGCGTTTTCCATGAAAAGCACAACAAATAAAATATTCTGATTCCAAATGTCAAAACTCAACAAAGATTTACAAGGTTTTTATATATGGGCACTTTTTTTGTCACACCTAATTATGCTAACCTCAACAACAAGTAGATGTCTGTATGCAAAACGTAAAAAAAACCTGTGTCAATCAAGATAAATCTGTGTATGTGACAACCCTGCATAAAGGGCGATACGGTCAAAATTTGGTCAATATCAACTTGACGTATTTCTTTCAATTTTGCATTTAAAAAACCTGAACACCCCTCATTTTGAAGGTGTGTGTGTAGAATGTTGCTCCTATTTTGATTTTGGAATTCACTCTTCAGTTGTCAAAATGCCGTCCAAGCAAGAAGAGCAGCGTATCAAAATTTTGCTCGCGCATCGCGAAAATCCGAGCTACTCGCACGCAAAGTTGGCAAAATCGCTAAAAGTTGCCAAATCAACCGTTACAAATGTAATTAAAGTGTTTGGGGAACGTTTGTCGACAGCCAGGAAGTCTGGAGCGGGGGGAAATCGAAAACCGGAAGCCGCTGAGACGACAAAGAGAGTTGCCGGTAGTTTCAAGCGAAACGCTAACCTATCTCTCCGAGATGCCGCAAATAAGCTGGGTGTATCGTCTACAACCGCGCATCAAGCCAAAAAACGAGCCGGACTATCGATTTACAAGAAGGTAGTGACTCCAAATCGCGATGATAAACAAAATACGACGGCCAAAGCGAGATCCCGGAGGCTGTACCCGACGATGCTGACGAAGTTTGACTGCGTGGTAATGGACGACGAAACCTACGTCAAAGCCGACTACAAGTAGCTTCCGGGACAGGAGTTTTATACGGCAAAAGGAAGGGGAAAGGTAGCAGATATTTTCAAGCACACGAAACTGTCAAAGTTCGCAAAGAAATATCTGGTTTGGCAAGCCATCTGTACGTACCTGTGGCTTGAAAAGCAGCATTTTCATAGCTTCCGGGACTGTCAACCAAGAAATTTACGTGAAAGAGTGTTTGAATAAACGTCTGCTGCCTTTCCTGAAGAAACACGGTTGTTCCGTACTGTTTTGGCCGGATTTGGCATCTTGCCATTACGGTAAAAAGGCCATGGAGTGGTACGCCGCCAACAACGTGCAGGTGGTTCCCAAGGACAAGAACCCTCCCAACACGCCAGAGCTCCGCCCAATTGACAAATACTGGGCTATTTTCAAGCGGAACCTAAAGAAGACCAAAAAAACTGCTAAGGACGAGCAGCAGTTCAAGGCAAACTGGCTTTCTGCGGCGAAGAAGGTGGACAAGGTGGCTGTACAAAATCTGATGGCATGGGTCAAGCGTAAGGCCCGGCAATTCGGATTTGGAAAAGCGGAAGCCTAACTGAATATTTTTCCTGATTTTTATACTAATTGAACTTGAAAAAGAAATTTAATTTGATTTTTTAAATAAACGATTTCACCGATTTACACGCGTTTTCCCTTGACCAAATTTTGACCGTATCACCCTTTATTATGAAAGAAATTTGTTTACAACAATCCCTCAAGTGATCATTGGAAGCAGCTTTAATTCGACAGCTAGAAAGTGATAGCTCTACTGCTGATCCAGCTACCCATTTCAGAATGTCTGGAGAGTCACTCCCATTCCAAGGTTACTTTCACATACAATAAGCCCCACTATATAAACATTACTGATATCATTTGGATAAGGGCACTGCAACACACTTCCAGATTTGGAAATGTGAAACTTCCAAACCAGGCACGTATTTGGTATTATTTAAAAATAAGGTAATTGTTATTTATATATAGTCAGATGCAACTCACCCATGGCCGCTACCTTAATTACACTCGCTTGTTCATTCGTAAACATGAAAATTCTCGACGTTGATTCGTAATTTGCTTCATGCACTCGTGACAAAATAAGCGCAAACATTTTCGTTGCCAAACCACCTGTTAGATATGTAACCTACACAGCTACGTGGTGAACGTTTCTGAAATTATGTGGCAGCCTTTCACGCACGCATGCGCATTGTCTTCGTTTGCTGCTTCTGACAAGCAAATGGTCGTTTTCTACATGCATTGGTCTTCCTTTTTTTTCACTCCACACTGCCAATTTCAAATCCCCGCTATGAGGCGACTCTTTATGGAACTTCAAAACTGCAAATAATGATCGATTCACTCGCGACAAAGCGGACAAACACTTGAACTTAATAATTTATGTCCGGATTTCACAATACTACCACTAATTAGCAAAACTAAGCTGATGTAACTCTTTTTCCGGTTGCGGGGGCGAAGCACAAAAAACCAAAAAAAAAAGTGGAAATACTACCGACACTCACACATTTCGGGAAAGAATCGATTGTATTCACCACATCTTTCCCAAAGCACGCCTATATTTAATGATTTCACTGTTAGTTAGAGGTAAACTACGAATTATTGTTTGTTTGTTTTTTTCGCCAAAACGACGCAGCAAAAACAAAACACGTCAGTTTAGAAGCACGGCTTGCTGCGATCTCGTTAATTACCGGTTTCGGCAGTGGACGAAAATTACGTGCGTTTCACGTGGAAATAACCTGTATTTTTGAGTGTAGAAGTTGCCAACGATGGCAAAGGATATGATTTAATACTATTGTCATGAAAATCTGGTTGAATCAGTTGAATTCAAATACTTCAAATTCAATTCACTCTCTTAACTAGAAAATTGGCTTAGTCCCAGAAAGCCGATATTTTTCAAAAAAAAAAAACCAAATTACACCAGATCTCGACGTTCCATCCATTCAATTTCGGCATAAGAAAAATTTAAGTTCCGGAAAAAAAATCTTCCACTGTTGTAAAGCTCATGTGAATCGAGCAAGTTGAAATTGGGGTTTTCTTTTGATATAGTGGGGGAAATTAAGAAATAATTGTTGGTGTTTTTAGTGGTTCTTTGTATAGTGTTTGAACCTTGGAGCTAATAGCCGTTAATGAATCCCCTGAGGTGACTTTCGCTGAAAACAAATGACAAAAACAAAGACAGAAACAGAATGACTAAATTGCCCTAATTTTTCAGTTTGATGTGACAAAAGAATAGCGATAGAGTGGAAGTCATACATCCAACGTTTGCAGAATGGAGGGTTGAAACATTCTTGTAGCATTTTAGCTGCCAGCAGAGGATGTATGAGAAACACAGCGCAACACATCGTTTTCAATTGCTGACGTCGTAGTTCTGGAAAGAACAATTACTTGAAAGCAAAGGAACATTTCCAAACAGTCGATTGCTTTCTATGACTGCTATCAAACCAACCCAGCATTATTCAAGAAATCATAACGCGGAGCACGTCATTATTGCTTTCCTACATTTCCTTGGAGAAGTCCTTTGTTTCCATTCTCTGCTCCATCAGGTTGTAAATAAATCAAGCAAAAACAACACCTATGTGGAAATGTACTTTTAATTGGAAACACAATGCCATTTGCATAGCTCCCCCCCCCCCCCTCAGTCACCCAACAGATGGAACTGACCTTATTCTCGAGGAGGAAAGCTCGGCGGAAAACATTCCCTCAAGGGACCCGGAAGTTCGTGTTTCACGTCAATCCCATGTGCGACTATCACCAGGCCGACCCGCTGCGGATACGCACCTGTTGCATATTCATAGAAACGTGCCTACAACAGCGAGGCAGCATAAAAATTCTAATTCCACATTCGGATGTCAGTAGCGATTCCGCGGTTGGGCAAAATGGAACGTTCACGGGTGCAGCTGGCCTCGGACGGGGCGAAAGATTTGTTCCTGGAGTACTGCAGCAATAGTTCAGTGCACGGAGTGCGTTACTTTGGCTGTCGCGATCGTTCGGTGTGCGAAAAATTCTGGTGGGTCGTAGTGTTTGTCCTGTCGGTTGGGAGCTGTGCGATGCTCATTCACAAAACTTACCAGAAGTGGGATCAGACTCCGGTGATTGTGAGCTTTAATGAGAAGTCCACACCCGTATGGCAGATTCCGTTTCCGGCGGTGACGATTTGTCCGCAGACGAAAGTTAAAAGCGAAATGCTGAACTTTTCCAAGGATTTCAACGAGTTTACCAACATGGACCGGGATGAGCAGGAGTCGTTCAATAGGTATGAGGGATCATCAGTTTAACAACGTTCTATGTTGATTCTATATATTTTCAGAACGGACAACCTTTTGGCCATGATGCAGCTCTGCGAGCGAACCACATTCTACTACATGGTGCTTCTCAACCAAGTGGAAGGCCTTCCGGATAAAATCAGCAATCTAAGCTATGCCAGTCTTGTCCGCCACATGTCACTGCCGATGTACGAAATGATGGAATATTGCGTCATCCGGAGCGAAGTGAAATTTTGTCGTGACATCTTCACTCACACCATGACGGAGGAGGGCATCTGCACCAGTTTCAATCTCCTGTCTGCCGCGGAACTACTTCGAACCGAATCCATTCAGTCCGCAGATCCCTACTTATCTGGCATACACCAAGCCCATCATTGGACCCTCGAGAACGGATACTCCTCGGAAGCGACACTCAACTCCTACCCTTATCGCACCCTCGGACCTGGCTACTCAGCTGGCATTTCATTGCTGCTTCTCTCCAGCAACGAAGACATGGACTACCTCTGTCGAGGGCCGGTTCAGGCATTCAAAGCCTTACTCCACTCACCCGCCGATTATCCACAAGTTTCGCAGAAATTCGTCCACGTCCCCATGGATCAGGAGGTCACCATCGCTGTCAAGCCGCAAATGGTCACAACGACCTCAGGGCTACGCAGCTACACTCCAGACCGGCGGCAGTGCTTTTTCAACAACGAACGATACCTTCAGTTCTTCCAAGTGTACACCCAGGATAACTGCGAGCTGGAGTGTCTGACCAACTACACCTTGCAGCGCTGTGGGTGTGTGAAGTTTTCCATGCTCCGATCGAATCACACGGCGGTTTGCGAAACCAACAGTATGAAGTGCCTGGTGGAAGCCGAGAACGAACTGCTGGAAATGGATGTCGTCAAACACCACGACCAGATGGAACATTTCCGAGCGGAGTGCAATTGTCTGCCGGCCTGTACCTCGATGCAGTACGATGCCGAGATAACGCAAACCGATTTCGATTGGCTCAAGTGGATTCAAGCCGTCAATGTGCCGCTGGAGAATACGACTGGGTAGGTTGTCAATCGATTGTCGGAAAAAGGGGGTTGGAAATTGAGGAATCTACTTTCAGATTGCACGTGGCACGGCTGGGGATCTACTTCAAGGAGGCCCAATTTATGACATCGAAGCGGAGTGAGCTGTACGGATTGACGGACTTTCTGGCCAACTGTGGCGGTCTGCTGGGACTGTGCATGGGAGTCAGTTTGCTGAGTTTGGTAGAGTTGTGCTATTTTTGCACGGTGAGACCATTTTCGCTGTGGAGAAAGCAGAAGCAGATGTCGATGGATGCGAAGAATCTTAAATACGATGAAGTGCCGGAGATAAGTCTACTCTCGATCACGGTTAAACGAGATTAGTTGGTGGATGGTGGTTTGGTGTAGAATTGTGGCTTTGCATTGATCATAAAGCTGTGACGAAAACTATGAGCTTTTTCTTATTTAGCTATGAAAGTGCATAAAATAATCGTCTGTAATGTTCTTAAATAACATTCTTACACATGGATATTTTAAAGGAAATTATAAAAATTACTTCATCAAATTGGAATTAAAAATGAATGATTAATCTCATTCAAATTATGACCAAAATCTGAGAAGTGATAACTAATTCAAATTATTACGGTCCAACCAAAAAAAAAAAAATTATAATAATACGAACATAAATCCGGGTCATAATTACAAAAAATAGAATATCTTAACTTAAGTTACACGAACAATGGTCTTTACGTATTAAACAAATCTTTATCGTGTCTTCAATATATGCCACCATTATCTATGTCTACATAATCAACGCCATTGGTATGCCTATACATTAAATATAAATAACCTGTCTTCTTGTCATAAATTAAGTTATATGTAGTTTAGGAAAAGTTGACAAAAAATCATTGCGCAAACCTCCTAAATATGATTAAGTATTCAAGTGAAGGCAGAGTGAAGGCTTTAATACATTACGTACTTTGAGTTAATTGCAGAAGACGACTTAAATACAGAAAAAAAAATAATTCAATACAACTTATTAAAGGGTGTTCCGATCAAAATTTGGTCAAACAGTAATGTGTGTGAGTAGATCAAAGTTTTTATTAATAAGTCAAATTCCTTTTCTTTTTTTCAATTAAAACAGAATACAGGAGAAATAGCTAAGCTTCCTTTTCACCGAATGTGAATTGCCGGGTCTTTCGTTTAACACCTGCCATAAGATTTTGTACAGTCTCCTTGTCCACTTCATTCGCCGCAGAACTCCAGTTTGCCTCGAACTGTTTCTCGCTCACAACAGTCTTGAGTCTTCTTAAGGTTCCGCTTGACGATGGCCCAATATCATTCGATTGGACGGAGCTCTGGCGTGTTGGAGGGGTTCTTGTCCTTGGGCACCACTTGAAAGTTGTTGGCAGCCTACCACTCAATGGCCTTTTTTCCGTAATGGCAAGATGCCAAATCTGGTGAAAATAGAATAGAACAGTTGTGTCGCTTCAGGAAAGGCAGTAGACGTTTTTGTAGGCACTCGCTCAGATAAATTTCCTGGTTGACGGTTCCGGTCGCAATGTAAACGTTGCTCTTCAAGCCACAGGTACAGATGGCCTACCACACCAGATTTTTCTTCGTGAACTTTGACAGTTTAATGTGCTTGAAAATATCTGCCACTTTTCGTCGTCCGGTTGCCGTGTAAAATTCCTGTCCAGGAAGCTGAACGTTCACTAAACACTTTTAATACGTTGGTAACAGTTGATTTAGCTACATTCAACAATTTTGCCAACTTGGCGCGAGAGTAGTTTGGATTTTAGCCATGCACGTGCAAAATTTTGATGCGTTGCTTCTCTTACTTCGACGACATTTTGATAACTGTAGTGCTAATCTCAAAATCAAAATAGAGACATGATGCTACATGCACACATCTTCAAAGTGAGGGGTGTGCAAATTTTTGACGTAGGACTACGTCTTTCATTTCTATACTGGGGCGCCGTTCTAAAATTTCTGAAATCGACCGCGTTACGGGTCGTTTTGGATATTTTGAGCGATAATAACTAAGTCATTGCATAAACGATTTTCATATCGTTTGCACCAATCGATTGGAAATAATTCTACGTATCAGTTTTAGTAATCAAGTTAATTGATTTTAACCATTAACTTATTAAAAATAACGTAAATGTAAGGTGATGTCTTATAATTTCGATTCGCAGAGTAAATTAACCAAATTTCCTAGCACAGTTTTCAAATCTAAGCAAGAGACGTCTCCCATCGTCTTCTTATTCTTATTCTTTGTTCTCGAGAGGTAGATTCTGTTTCACGCTAGTGTTTGGCGAAACATCTGATTCCCCTCCCCTTTTAATGAACTTGATTCACATTGCTTTAGTTGATACCCCTGTTGTCTGTACTCGCATTCGAAGCACCCGAACCATTAAATCAGCAGGTAGCAGATATTGTGGAACATGAACTGGAATGACAACATCTACCCATTCGACAACCAACCATCACCTAGCACAGGACCATTGTCTGTACTACTCGGACCATAAACAACAAACGACAAAATACCAAACGGCCCTTTTCAGGGCCACTTGACGAGTTCTAAGGAGTTGAATTCAAGATTTTCATACACAGTATTAACGCTCCTAAAATACCTAAAGACTAATATTATATGCTTTTCTTCCATGGAACAGAACCAACAACAACGACCACCCATTCGACTGTCTACCAAATCATCATCTGGTACTCGACAATTACCGGTACTCGACAATCTATTCGGATCACTCCAGGAACAGTGAATAACTGAATACCAAACGGCCCTTTTTAGAGCCACTTCAAAAGTTATAAGGAGTTGACTATATTAATTTTCGTGGAAAACTAAAACTAATAACAAATGGTTTGTTGAGTCTTTAGACTGAACAAAATAAAGTAGATATTTATTAATTCTATTACAATTCCTCCACATCAACAAGCAGTCCTACGTCGACTTTGCAGATATGTCACTGACATATCTCACCTTTTCGTTTTTTAATGCACGATGAAAGGAAATGCGTCAAGTTTAAGTCGAGCAAATTTTGATCGAAACACCCTTTATCATTTTTGATCCATATATCCAAACCATAGCTTATGCATCCTTCTTTTGCACTGATTGAATAGTTATTGAAAATTTACCCAGGGAGCGATCTTAACTGAATCATACTCCGCCGAATCCGCCGAAGTTGCCTCTCAGACAAGGCATTCGCAGTTTCACGCAAAACGTCACTGTTTACTACCAGAACGCGGGCGGTATGAACTCAATTCTGGGGTATTTTTTTAGCATTGAGAGATTCTCTGGGGACTCGCTCTCTTTCATTCAATTCGAAAGGTGGGCAGTTTGGTTTGAAATTTCCCCACTACGTGGCGCTAGTGAGCATGGAAGATTGAGCATTTTCATCTTGTTCTACCTCGTGATTCTGGTAAGATAGAATGTTAGAGTTTTTACAGAAAGGGCTATTTGAGCCTGATTTACTTCGTATCCAAGTGATTCACGGCTGACTCACCTCAATCAAGTGATTTGGGACTGACTGGCTTCTGTCTCAAGTGATTATACCTGCTTTAGGTCGGATTGATTACGTATTTTAGTAATTCAGGTATGATTAACTTAATATTCAAGTTATTCAGGACTGACTCACATCACATACAAGTGATTCAGGTCTGGTTTACTTCACATTCAAACGATTCAGGCACGATGATTCACTTAATATTCAAGTGATTTAGGACCGACGGACTTCCCATACAAGTGTTTCAGATTTTAATCACTTCATATTCAAGTAATTCAGGAAAAACTCATCCCAAATGCAACTGATCTAGCACTAATTCATCACACATTCAAGTTATTAAAGTATGATTCAAGCGATTTGGAACTGACTGACTTTACATTAAAATAATTAAACATTTTTAAGTCTGCTGCACTTCATATTCAAGTGATTCAGTATTGCACAACTTTTAATTCTGATACTTATATAGCTTTGATCCATTATAATAAGCTCCTTTCACAACTAATCCTGTAAGAATGATCACTGTTGATATGTCCCTTTGCTTGAATAGTAAATTAAATGGTGATACGGTTAAAATTTGGTCAAGGGAAAACGCGTGTAAATCGGTGAAATCGTTTATTTAAAAAATCAAATTAAATTTCTTTTTCAAGTTCAATTAGTATAAAATTCAGAAAAAATATTCAGTTAGGCTTACGCTTTTCCAAATCCGAATTGCCGGGCCTTACGCTTGACCCCTGCCATCAGATTTTGTACAGCCACCTTGTCCACCTTCTCGCCGCAGAAAGCCAGTTTGCCTTGAACTGCTGCTCGTCCTTAGCAGTTTTTTTGGTCTTTAGGTTCCGCTTGACAATAGCCCAGTATTTCTCAATTGGGCGGAGCTATGGCGTGTTGGGAGGGTTCTTGTCCTTGGGAACCACCTGCACGTTGTTGGCGGCGTACCACTCCATGGCCTTTTTACCGTAATGGCAAGATGCCAAATCCGTCCAAAACAGTACGGAACAACCGTGTTTCTTCAGGAAAGGCAGCAGACGTTTATTCAAACACTCTTTCACGTAAATTTCTTGGTTGACAGTCCCGGAAGCTATGAAAATGCTGCTTTTCAAGCCACAGGTACAGATGGCTTCCCAAGCAACCAAAAGTTCGAATTTTACTTGAGATAAGAACTTAGAAGTTCACATTTAAGTTTCATGGAACTTTCAAACGCAACCTTCAAGTTCATATGTTGTCAGTTGAGAACTTGCTTTGAACTTCAAAAATCTCTAACACAAAGTTCAATCAAAATACTAACCGTACTTTTAATCAGCGCAATAGTTCACAACAAATATATGTTGAACTACTTTCCTACTTTTTAAAGTACAGATAAGATTCTGAGTAACACTTTAAAAGAGTCACAAAGATTGTTTACATTTGAAGAGTGATCTGGTGTTCCCAAGTAACATTGCCAAATCCGTCCAGCTTTGTTAAATTTTATTAAAGTTTTATGAACGCCACTGAAAATCAATTTTGTTTTCTTATGGTACCAAGAGGTGCCAATAGGTTTTATATTTAGTCAGGTTTATGAGAACCTACACAGCTTCTTCAAAACGATCTTAAAACCTTGTCTTCTAAAGTGCCTTTTACTCCTATCAAGGGTTTTATTTTGGCTTCATCATAAAATGCAGTTTTGAAATGCCGTTTTTTCAAATTATCTTATTATGGTTAGTTGAAGAAGCATTTTGAAACCATTTTGCCTCCAGTAATGCAAACTGGCATTGAGGAAAGCCACCAAAAGACCAAATAGTTCTATAATAGCCATTGCGAACATAAATTAGGGTTTGAGCAAAACTGTGTTATCTTAGAATCGCCATATTCAAATATATGAAACTAGCTGATCCCGGTGCGAGCGTTGCTACGCCTGCAACTAAATGAATGAACATTACATAGAACTGACGCTTTTTTTTAATGAGTTTTTTTTTGAGTAATATGGAGTTCAAACTTCTATCAGAACATTCTTCTTACCCAGACAATACACAGTTTGTGGCTTTGTTACCTGGATAATTCTCAGGATTTGTTGAAATTTGTGTATGAATTCACCATAGAAACATTTCTTGCATTCAAAAAACCCCGCATACCATTTTTGATTCCATTTGCTTGATTAGTTCTCAAGCTATGCAGAAATTTGTGTTTCATTTGTATGCGAGCCGGAAGGGGGAAGCGGTCTCAAACAATCATAAGAACCTTCCCCAGCCCCAAAAATACCTGCATACATATTTTGACTCCAATCGGTCAGACAGACAGTCAGACAGAAATCCATTTTAATATAAATAAAAATCCTGTTTCCAATAACCCCCACATGCCAAATGTGGTTTCATTTACTTGAATAGTTCTCGAGTTATGCAGAAAATTGCGTTTCATTTGTATGAGAGCCCCCTCCCCCCATTTAGAGGGCAAAAGGGTCTAAAACCACCATAGAAATATGTCTGACCTTCAAAACAATCCACATGCCAAATTTGATTCCATTTGCTTTATTAGTTCTCGAGGCGGAAGAGTCTCAATGACCATAAAAACATTTCTCTCCTTCAAAAACCTCCATATGCCAAATTTGGTTCCATTTGCTGGATTAGTTCTCGAGTTATGCAAAAATTTGTGTTTCATTTAAATGGGAGATCCCTCCCTCCACTTTAAGAAAGCGGAGGGGTCTCAAATCATCATAGAAACATTTCTCTCTTTCAAAAACCTCCATATGCCAAATTTGGTTCCATTTTCTTGATTAGTTCTCGAGTTACGCATAAATTTGTGTTTCATTTGTATGGGAGCCCCCCCCCCCCCCTTCAGAAAAGGAAGGGGTCTCAAATAAGCATTGAAACAGTATTCATCTACAAAAACCTCCACATGCCAGATTTGGTTCAATTTGCTTAATTAGTTCTCGAGTTATACAGAATATTATATTTCATTTGTATAGGAGCCCCCCCTTTCAGAGCGAAGAGGAATCTGAAACCATCATAGAAACCTTTCTTGCCTTTAAAACCTCACACATGCTAAATGTGGTTTCTTTTGCTTGGGGTCTCAAACCACCGTAGAAACATTTCTTGCCTACAAAACCTCCACATGCCATATTTGGTTCCATTTGTTTGATTAGTTCTTGAGTTATGCAGAAAATTGTTTTTCATTTGCATGGGAGCCCCCCTTTCTAAAGGCGGGAGGGGTGTCGAACTATAATAAGATCCTTTCCCGGACCCAAAAACCCCTGCATACAAATTTGCATAGCGGTAGGGATAGTTCTCATGTTTGGTTTAAATTTGTATTTCGTATGTATGGTAGCCCCCCTTTTCAGAGTGAGGAGAGGTTTTAAATTACCACAAAAACATTTCTTGCCTTCAAAAACTCACCCATACCAATTTTGGTTCCATTTGCTTGATTAGTTCTTGAGCTATGCAGGAATTTGTTTTTCATTTGCATGGGATCCCACCCTTTCTAGAAACGGGAGGGCTCTCGAACTATCATAAGATGCTTTTCCGGACCCAAAAACCACTGTATACAAATTTGCAAAGCAGTAGGTATAGTTCTCATGTTTGGTTGAAATTTATTTCATTTGTATGAGAGCCCCCCTTTTTAGAGGGAGGAGGGGCTTTGAACCACCATAAAAACATTTCATGCCCTAAAAAACTCGTCCATTCCAAATTTGGTTCCATTTGCTTGATTATTTCTCGAGTTATGCAGAAATTTGGGTTCCATTTGTTTGAGAGCACCCCCTCCCCCCTTCCTCCTCATATGACGGAAGAGTCTCAAATCACCATAGAAACATTTCCCTCCTTCAAAAACTTCCACATGCTAAATTTTGTTCCGTTTGCTTGATTAGTTCCCGAGTTATGCAGAATATTGTGTTTTATTTGTATGGGAGCCCCCCTTTTATGACGGGGAGGGTTTTCAAGCTACCTTAAAAACCTTTTTTGCCTTCAAAAACTCACAAATGCTAAATTTAGTTTCTTTGGCTTGATTAGTTCTCAGGTTGTGTAGAAATTTGTATTTCATTTGTATGGGAGCCCGCCTTTCCAGTGAAGGGAGGGGTCTCAAAGCATCATAAGATTATTTTTCGGCTCCAAAAATCCCTGCATACAAAATTTCACGCCGATCGGTCCTTCCGCTCGCGAGTTAAATCGTGACAAAGGAAACCCCAACTCATTTTTATTATATAGATAATTGAAATGTGGAAAAAGAAATACACCAAATTTCAAATGTAATACAAATGTACTGTGGATCAGAGATCAATTTTGGCATTCTTTTAGATAACCTTATTGAATTCCATAAATTTCCTGGAAATTCATGATTAATTTATCGAATATATTTGATTCAGTTTTGTTTTTGTTGATGTAAACTCGCATTATTTCATGGGCGATTTTTTGACTCTTATCATGCAAATATATACCATGAAATTAAAATGCGCATATGATTTGGAGCAAAACTTAGTTTGTTTTGAATATTTGGCTTTCAAACAAAATTTCTCGCAGCACTAGAAATTTTTACTTAGATATTATTTGCTGTTAAATGAATCAGAAGAGCAAAGAATCGCACAAAGCAGAACAACAAAAACCAACCACGACATCACAGGGAAGTTTGACAGCTGTGGTCATTTGGCCCTATGTTGGTTTTGATGGCAGCCTAAAGGTTTTATGAAGGTTCTCAAGTGGTCATAGCATCTTTCACTAGAAAATTTTCAAAATCTTTATGATCTTGTAAAGGTTTTAGTAGCTTGTTTTCACAACCGTCTGGGAGGTCCATTATTATGTCACAGTGAGGTTTGGAAAACGTGACGATCCACATTAAGGTCCATACAAAACGGACAAGGGGGGAGGTTATAAAAGTCAATTTTGCGTGACGTATTAATGAATGTCCCTGAGTGTCACTTTGTACACATTTTGGCTGTGAAGATGCATAGAGGAGGTGTTGGTGGACAAAACAGTTTTGAATGTAGTTTTATTAACAGAGCCGAAAGGAGCGTTAAACGGCTGGAATAAAACTAAAATTGTTAATATGTTAATGGCCATATTAGACCCCACGAAAACTTGTTCCAGAACAGCCGTTTTGGAACATAAAAATTCGTCATATGGCTTAGAAATAGCTTGTAGGAATTATTCCTAAGATTGTGACATCCATTCTCGTAAATTCAATTGATATTCCCAAATAATGTCTACGTACCGGACCACAGCCCTGGACACCCAGATTTCCGGGAACCAGATAAATCCAAACGGTCATTGCCGATAATATTCATGAAGCGGATGAGTTTTTGAATTGAAAATTTGAATAGAGCGTAAAAAATGGAAGTTCTCCACCCCCTTAGTATAAGCAATATAACTATACAGAATATTGCCTCCCAACTTTAACTAAGATTTTTTAGTAAGTTGTCAGCTTCCTGTTTAACCATTAACTATGAAATGTCGTTATTTAAAACCGGAAAAGGTACCCGGGTACTTTGTCAAACACATAAGCGTTATTTCAACATTTTAGGTACTTTCAACTGTAATTTTTTTTATTATTATTATTTTCATTGCCCAGTGCATAAGCAAACGGTGAAGGTCGTATCTTTCGCGCTTCGTAGTTTTTGTTTTTTCACCATTTATTGCACTGAAATTCAGTTTTTTTTCTCCTCGCCATTGTTTTCACTGCAGTGATGATTTAGTTTTAAGTTTCTGAAGAAGAAAACGCGCAGTTTAAACAGCGCAATAACGGGAAATAGTTCGGTATTAGTTATAAGCCATTTTGCATCGCATCACTGAGTGGTCTCGCACACCAGCAGTCTATCTTGTGTTTAGCGTTCGTCCGTTCATCTGCCATCTACCAGCGGCTATCATCACCATCATTATCATCTTCATCATCATCACTATCGTTGAGCTTCACTTCTAATCAGTACACGCGACCACACTTCGTCGTCCGGCTGCAGCAGATCAGTGATACTCCTGAATTCGTTAAAGTTTCATGTTGGGTGTGTAAGTGTTTTTAACTTCAGTTTGTTTTTCTTTTTCTTTTTGACGTAGTACTACGTCTTTGTTTTCTATACTGGGGTACAATTATAAAAAAAAATGTCTATTCAGACCGTCACGAGATGCGGTCAGGTTTTGAGCGTTAATATTTCAGTCGTTTCTTTAAACATTTTTTAAATGTTTGCATCAATCGATCGGAAAACTGAACTATTTGAACTGAAAACTATTAATGTTTAACCTTAAACTATTTTAAAATATACGCATATATAAGGTTATGTCTCATAACGCCGACATTTCAGAGTAATAGTACGTTCACACTACAGCTTATATTACGTGATATAGAGTATCTTGATATCAAATGACATGTACATTATTTCCAGAGAAAACTAGATGTATAGTTGCTGATATCAAGATACTCTATATCACGTAATATAAGCAGTAGTGTGAACGTACTATAAATTTATCAAATGCACAGCGTTCTTCTATCACAGACTTTAAATTTATGGATCGTCTTCTATGCAGTAGTGAAAGATATTTAAGGGGACACCTTAGCATACTACTTCAGTCTTTCGGCAATCTCGTAAATGCTGTGTTCGAGATGTGGCTAAAAAGTTGCAAGTGAGCAACAATTTCTTGCAGAATACCAAAACTCTAGCTGGACTACCTACGTTTAAGGTTCAGATGTCCCCAAACTGTTACGAGAAATAGAATACGATCAAATAAAGCCGTGCCCGGATGTTGAACGACCAGAAGTTAACGAAACTACACTGCTGCGTAATGGATAACGAGACATATGTGAAAGCGGACTTCAACCAGATTTCAGGAAACCTGTATGAGGCTGCCAAGGATAAGTGCGATGTTCTCGAGAACCTCCGGACACAGAAGATGTCGAAGTTCGTCAAGAAGTTCTTAATTTGGCAAGCGATTTGTACTTGCGGAAGCGGAGTGCAAATTTCGTTATCGCAAGCACCATGGATGGACAGGTGTATTTGAAAGATTGTCTCTAAAACCGGATTCTCCCTCTCCTGAAGGCTATCGACGGTCCATCGGTCTTCTGGCGGGATTTGGCATAATGACACTACACGAAGGACGTGCTAGAGTGGTGTAAGGCAAATGATGTCAATTTCGTGCCGAAAGATCTGAACCTCTCAAACACTCCGAAACTGCGCCCAATAGAAAAATACTGGTCGATTATGAAGGAGCACCTTCTAAAACGATCTAAAGTGGTAAATAATGTAGAAGAAATTAAGAATACATGGGTTAACAAGCAAAAAAAACTGTCGATTCTGAAGTCGTGTAGAACCGTTTGGCTTGGGTTTAGGCCATCGTTTGCGCATTCGGATATAAAGGTGATATAAATTAAATGAATAATGCCAAAACTAACTTAAATTGTTTTATTTTACTCCCTGAAAATTGGGTGATAATCGGAAAAACTCAAATTGAAGAATTAATTTCGTGTGTGAGGATTATAAACGGTACACCCTTTATATCATACATTATTATCGGATCGTTGGTGACGTCGGATAAAAAATGCGGCAGAGAAATTCATTGTAGGGCTGAAAAAATCTCAATGCATTTTCTACCTTGGCTCTCGTAAAGATTTGATCAGTCAAGTCTTATGCTTCTTTTTGTGACTTATACAGACATTTTGTGTGTCCTTGTAGAAAACTTATCACCTACATGTGATCCTTCACTGTTTGGATCTACACACAAAACTGATCCAGGAAAGTGGGTTTCCATAATCAACTTTAACGTTTCCCTAGAAGTTTTTATGGAATCTCCATCCTTATTTTTCAGATTTCCAAGTTCAAACGTATGATCCTTTGCAAGAGCCCTCGGAAGTCTTGTGACTTCCGGAGTGTTGCTTATGTTTTCACACTTTAGAACCTGGAATCTTCGATTGGATTTTCTTATGTCTTTATTGTACTCAGTAGCTGCACTCCTATAGGGGGTCCCATCTGAGGCTCTTTTTGCTGTATTAAACAAGCTACCAGACGTTTTTCCTATTTAGAGTTTCACCATGGAACTTCCCTGTTAGAGGACGATTCTCTGATAGGACAACTAGTGTTGAAAGAAGTTAAAATCTTATCATTTACCTTTTCGGAAAATGATTTCAATTTTTGAACTGAATCAATCTTTCCACCTTCTGTAAATAACTCCGAATTCAAATATTGTGCATATTTTTTTTTTCATTATTTATTTTACGTCGGCCTGTTTCCTCACATGGTGACAATCACCGACGCCAGGGAGACGACTCCACCACCTGGACCCTCCCTACCTAACGACTCATGACTATGAACCGGGACCAACGGCTTTACTTCCCTTCCGAAGGAAGACGTGACCAAGATTTTTTAGCCTCAGAAAAACCACCGACGTCGACTGGGATTGAACCCAGACCCACTGGGGTGCCAGTAGCAGTCACGCTTACCATTACACCACCGACGCCGGCATATTGTGCATATTGATTCCAGTTAGTTTCTTTTTAGGATATCTTAACGTATTAGTTGACCGATTTCCCCCACTTTGAATGGAGTGACAATGAATTTCTGTGATCTGAAAATGGCGTTTACTATGAAACATCCCAATTTACAATTCTTAGTGTTTTGGATTTGAGTTTTGGATCATTTTGAGTTTTGGATCATATTTAATTATTATTCTCAAACTTACTGTGATACAGCGGCTATCAGATTCCGCATAGTATCCTCAAATATGCTAACATTGGCGGTTATCCATCTTCCCTTGAAATCGTAGATCCCTTTTGCTTTCTTCTTAGTTTCTGACTAACAAAAGTCCACGACACTTTTTGCTCCATCCAGTGATGCACCATACTTTAACATATGAGCGTTGTAGGTTAACGTTTACCCCCCGCTTGGAATAGGGTGCTTCCCTACCCTATGTTAATCAATAGTAGTTTTCAATTCTCATATGAATTTATAATTTCAGCACGCTTTGGAATCATCTGTGCATTCCAAAACAATTTATCTCAAGAGTCTGGCGAAACGTAACGCATCAAAGGCTCAATTAGTTTTTCAGCATTTCAGCATAACATTAACTATAAAATTGAACTTATAAACTTCAGCTAATATATTCTTAAAATAGTGGCATGCGCTTGTAAGCAGTATAGGATTACATTTAGAAAAATTGTTTAGTGGTATTATGACTAGATAAGCCATTTATTTCAGAAATCATCAAACCGGGATTTTCGATCACTCGAATCGCTATCTTTGAAATGTAACTAGAACAGCATAAAGAAATTCATATCGCTCATTGAAATCTTGTCTTTGATATTTGGAATGATCTATTCTGTTTGCAGCTTTCCCCGAACTAGTCAGATAGTAATACAAATCTAACATATTCATTTTATTTTCAGTACCAATCCAGTGGATGTACTTTGTAAATACGCATATTATGTATGTATCACTGTGGCTTGTGATAGATATTATAGCGATCTATTGTGTGCACTCTGTTTTTGATGCGCATATGGGAGAGGAACTCTCTCGTTTTTTGGGTTTGTTTTGATTCGCAACGACTCAGATCACTCAAGTCTTTCCATACGTTAATTTTTGCCTGATGAAGTGGCGGACTTGGTCCGTGCTACAACCTACCCCGCAGTGGGATGTTATGCAAAAATTGACATCCATGGTTCGAGTACCACTGGACACATGCCCTTTCGCTCACTTTGAAAAAACATCTGTTTGTTTCCTACCTGCCGTACACTGACGGAACTTTCAATACTTTCTCTTCATTTCTATCATTCTAGCAAAAAACAATAATGTGCACTCTTGGTGCCTCATGGTGATGAGCGAACATTTCCTTCTACATCATACTCGTTACTCCACTCACGGAGAATATATAACGTTACAATTAGGAACGCTTCATACTTGCCAACTACGTTCCTGCCGCTCCAAGGAGGAACAGCTCAAAGCCGCCACATCCGTGACGATGACGTTCATTACTAAGTATGGACCGTAAACACACCATAAACATCCTAAATTGGAATGCTTGTTCCATCCGGAACAAAACAGTAGAGCTCGGTGACTTCCTTAACAGGAAGGCCATCGACATCGCCATCGTCACCGAGACACACCTCAAACCGGAAATCTGTATATTCATCCCTGGATACCGGATTGTGCGACTGGATCGTAGCGGCTCTAGTGGAGGAGGAGTTGCGATTGCCCTGCGCTACAACATCAACTGCCATCTGCTTCCGAGCTTTCAGCTGCAGACTATCGAAGCCATCGGAGTCGAAGTCGAAACTGCCGTCGGCCCAATCACCATCATCGCGGCCTATTGTCCCAAGCAAGCCAGTACCAACAACGGAACAACAACGGTCCTACGAAACGACATCCGTAAGCTAACTCGGAGGCAGGGGCAGTTCATCATCGCCGGCGACATGAATGCGAAACACGAAACATGGGGAAACACCCGGCGGAATCGGAACGGAATTATTCTACAGGAAGACCTGGAAGAGGGACATTACACCGTCCTGGGCCCGGATACTCCCACCCGGTTGAGCGGATCCGGGATCCATTCGACAATCGACATCTTCCTCACCAACATGGGGAACAACATCGCCCAGCCGGTAGTGCACCAGGAGCTCAGTTCGGACCACTATCCGGTGGTGGTCGAAGTTGGGTCCTCGGTCAACCGGCATCGAATCACCAGACGGAACTATCATCGTGCCAGATGGGAGAGGTTCAGACAACACGTCGACAACACCGTCGATTTCAACGTGCACCTCGAGTCGGTCGATGACATCGATCAACAACTGCAGTCCATCGAACAGGCGATCTCCCAGGCCCGGGAGCAACACATTCCAGCGATTGAACAGGTGAGCAACTCTGTACCTATTGATAGACCCACTAAAGATTTGATACAATTACGCAACGCCATACGGAGGCAATACCAGCGAACTGGTTTACCAACACTAAAACGTCACTGCAATCAAGTTTCTAAAATTATTAAGGCCAGAATGGTGGACCTTAGACATAATTATTTCGCTGAGAAAATTCGCTCTCTCCCAGATTGTGCTAAGCCGTTCTGGAAGATGACAAAAATTTTAAAAACTAAGCCAAGGCCCATTCCACCGTTGATCCCACTAGACGTCAATGACTCAAGGGATCGGTTGATAACACCTGCAGAGAAGGCTGATGAGATAAGTCAACACTTCGTCAGCTCTCACAATCTCGGTCAAAACATCGTCAGTCCACACGAAGCTGCCGTTAGCGCGCTTATAACTAACATCGACCAAAGTCCTAACGACTTCTCCGAAGATTTGGAGATCTCAGCTGACGAATTGTTGACTTATATCAAGACCTCTAAGAACATGAAGGCCCCCGGTTTCGACAACATTTTTAACTTGGAGCTCAAGCAATTGAGCCCCCAGTTCTACAACCATCTGGCGGTAGTGTTTAACCAATGCCTCCGTCTTGGCTACTTCCCATCGTGCTGGAAGTCAGCCAAAGTCATCCCGATTCGGAAACCTGGGAAAGATCCTTCATGTTCCAGAAGCTACAGACCAATCAGCCTTCTCTCAGGTCTATCTAAACTGTTTGAGAAAGCGATCCACCGTCGGCTTCTAGCATCTGCTGACGAGCTCAATATCCTGTTGGATGAGCAGTTCGGTTTCCGGCATGGTCGCTCAACAGTCCATCAACTTAATCGAGTCATGAACATCCTCAGGCGGAACAAGTCTGCTTCGAAAACATCCGCTATGGCCCTTCTCGATATCGAGAAGGCCTTCGATAATGTGTGGCATGATGGCTTGGTGTACAAGCTCAAGCGATACAATCTTCCAATCTTCCTGGTGAAGATTATTAAAAATTATCTCTCTGACAGGACATTCCGAGTTTCGTTGCATGGTGCAGTTTCCGGTAGTCAGGAGATCTCCGCCGGTGTTCCGCAGGGAAGTATATTAGGTCCACTTCTGTTCAACCTATTCACCTCGGACATACCCCCGCTTCCTGAGAATGGATCTCTATCGTTGTTCGCCGATGATACCGCAGTCGTCCACAATGGTAGGGTAATAAGAGCGCTTGCCGCGAAACTGCAGCGAAGCCTGAATGTTCTGTCAGAATACTTCACTGAATGGAAGATTTGTATCAACGCAGCGAAGACCCAGGTCATCCTGTTTCCACATTCTAATTCTCCCAGACTTGTCCCGCCTGAGAATTGTAAAATAAGCCTGAACAACACAACGGTGGAATGGACCAAATCAGCTGTCTATCTTGGTGTCACTCTAGACAGCAAGCTTATTTTCAGGGATCAGGTTGACAAAACTGTCACAAAATGTAATACTCTGTTGAAACTACTGTACCCATTGATCAACAGAAGGTCTACATTATCCCTTAAAAATAAGCTTGCTGTCTACAAGCAAATTATACTTCCGGTCATCGAGTATGCAATGCCAATCTGGGAGAGTTGTGCAAAAACACATCTCCTGAAACTTCAGAGAGTACAAAACAAGTTCCTCAGGATGATAATGAACACCCCTCCGAGGACAAGAACATCTGAGGTTCACCGTCTGGCTGAGATAAAAATGCTCGACGATCGTTTTAGTGAGTCTATCAATCGGTACAGGGCACGCTGCCTAACATCGGATCACCAGATCATTCGGAATCTGGTTCCCCACCCCTAGGATTTTCAAATTGTAGATTTAGATTAGTTTATAGTTAGGTTATCAAATTTTAAAACTAACAATGTCCCAAGGACCGAACTGAAAAAAACTATTTGAACACAAAACACACTTAACACATAAAACACAAAAAACACTAAACAAAGCTGAAGAGCCCAATGGGCTAAACACTTAACTTGTAAACCTAGTATATAAGACAAAAAACGGACAAATAAAATACAATTTTACTACTTTTACTACGCTTCATACATTTCAGTGCACGATATAAAAAGGGGACACCCTAAAATTTTCTTCATTCCCTCGGCAGCCACGGAGCTGTGCAGAGTGGCTATGGCCAGTATTGCCCTAACAGCTGACGGTTGCGCGTGCCCTGTAGGAGGGTACGCGGGCTAGCAACCAAAAAGAATGAAGGGTGTGCGGCTGTCGCCGGCGAGTGGCTGGCTGGATAGCCAATGTTAATGCAGTCGTCTGCTATGGAATGCGCGTAGCAAATTGGTAGCCTTATCACGATATGATGTACATGTATATGTATAGATATACATGTATATAATATAGAAATATGTGTTCATGATATAGGTAAACATAATGGTGATATAGATGTATATGATGATGATATTGGAATAGTTGAGTGTCAAAAAATCTGCAATCAAAATGTTTGTACAAGGAGAACGGTTTTTTTTCGGAGTTGAACGAAGTGAACCACGGTCCTGAAATTTCGACAGAATTCCTATAAGTATTCAATGATGTATTTCACACAAAAATCAGTGGAGTTGTGTACCATATGAGCACAGGCTGCCAACAAATTGGTCAGGTAGCTGTTTGCGCTGCAGGCTGTTGCCAGCAAGCCGGTGTGTGTATGTGTGATCTTGTCGGTTGCCATCTTTTGGTAAGGCGCTACGTGCAACGGCTGAAATAACCTGCTTCTTCAAAAGACCGAGAAGGTTTTAATTCAAATGGGGTCGATTTCAAATCCAATTTGAATTTGACCAATTTCACTTGAAGAGAGTTTCTTTGATTTGAATTTATCTTATGCTTTGTTCATACTACAGCGTTGTTACATAATACAAGGCTATCTTGATGACATTGTGTTTGTAGATACTTTTCAAAACACCCTTGTATTATGTTACAAGCTTGTAGTCTGAACAAGGCATTACATTACTGTTTAAGTTCTTACCAGTTGACAGACAGCAGTGGCTAAAACAATTTAAGTTTTCTCTTCGTTGGATACCCCAGCATTTTGTACATTTTTCAAATGGCTACCGTCACGAAAAATTGAATCAGCGGACGCTAAAAATTCGATCATTGCTTGGTTGATTTACTTTTGAGATTAGCAATGTTTCGCTTCGAAACTAAAGAAACTAATCAAACGGTGTAACGTGGTCTACATCAACCGGTCGTGTGTTATACCCAACCCCATTGATTTTTTTTTCACTGAATTTTAATCCCAGTGCACAATTTTAAATGTGGCTGGATTTTTGATTTTCCGAGTCGTAATTCCATCAATCTCACCCCTTTAAAATAACATTAGATCAAAATCCTTGATCAAGAATCTCGAGGGGCTAGGCTACCTTAACCATTTTTAATTTCAGGACAATTGGGATTCTAAAATTAAGACCAGCCGTGATTTGCTTCGATTAGACATACATTGCAAAACATTTAGTTAGGAAACATGACTCTATGACTCTACAATGATGAGTAAAATCATTTTCGACATATTTTAGTGCACTAAATTTTGTCCACACATCGCTGGTTCGATTATCATTATTTGTGGTATCAATATGTACACTCGCGTTGGAAATTTTGTCGACATATAAGGTGGACATTTTATTATTTTAAAATTTAAACTCCCTCGCGAAATTGTCAGAAGTCGAAACACGAAAATGTACACTGCGCAGTTGCTAGAACGACACGACAAAGCTGATCCCGTCTCACACGCACAACCTCTGGATGGCTCATCGCATCGAGATGTCATCATTTGTCATCAGCAATAAAAGCAGATTTGAACATAACTGAAGGGATGCATCAAATTGCCTAAACAAAAGTAGGATCTTGCAAAACCATATCCTTGGGCCGTATTTTGGAACTCGGAAAAAAGAACTTTTTCTCACAAGCGTGCGAAGAAAAAGACGTTCGTTTCGAGATCCAAAATACGGCCCCTGTATTTTCGCTATGATTTCTGGTGTTAATGCACTTTTTGGACGTCCTGAGCGTGGATCGTCTTCAACACTAGTACGGCCAAAACCCTTCGGTGGATGGTTGGAAATAAAGGAGAAGAACTCCTTTAATATCTTCACCATTGGAACCTGGTAGTAGATAAATCATCCAAAACAAAGAATTTAATCACTGCACGATATTTTACCATTGCTAAAAATACGCTGATACGTCGAATTCAGATGACTTGTAAACAAAGAATGAATTGACAGATCGAAATGAAATTTTGAGTACGGTCTTATGAAAGATGAAATATTCGTAAGACCATCTTTCTACTGCTCCATGGATGTCGCTTTCAAAACTTTTTGACTAACCTTATATATAAATTCAAGATTAACTTCATTTTCAAACATCCAGAAAATAAAATTCGCAACGTAATCTTCGCTGAATAATCAAACATTGAATTGATTGAAAGAGTTTCATTTTACTTTGATGATATTTAATATCAATGCATCTACACTAAGGTTTTCTTTTGCACGGTTTTTTTTTACACGGGTTGTTTTCGGCGATAACTCCAGAACTGAACAACTTTTCGACCTAATTCACATATTACGTTTTGGGCCAAAAATAATCATATGGAAATTTTACAAAAAAATCACAATTTTTGGTGTAAATACTTAAAATTTTAAAAACTGTATTTTGGCCATCGTATGGAAAGGTAACGCATACAAACATTCGAAGCAAAATTGTATCTTTCACGTCTCCCACAGTTCCACTCAACTCAACTTCACAACAATTCCCTCCGGCGGCTTTTCTTCCCCAGCGGTTTCCCTGACGTTGTTGCTGGGATTCACCACCACCACCGACGTCGGCACCTCCGTCGCCATCGTCAAAACCACCGCCAATCGAATGGTGAAAAAGTAAATCAGCTCGACGGCACTCAGCAAGCTCGCCCCGATGAAAAGCCCCACCAGCCCTCCTATGCTGGCAATCAGCTCGGTTTCGCTGAACAGCTCCCGCCGCTTCCAGGGCACGAACTGCGGCGTTCGGAAGCCCAGCCACAAATTGGTCGTGGTGATGCTGTAAAATTAATGTCGCCAATAACATGTTAATTTTTTGCACGAGCTGCCAGTCAAGCTCAGAACCAACCTATTCTCCGTTCGTTGAAATCGTTTGGTCGGGAAAACCGTGACGTCCGCATCGTAGGAAATTGCCGTACACGAGGGCAGGCAGTCGTCCTCCGGTTTCGGGTACAGGTGAATGCGATCGAACGACATGCTGTACTGAAGGTCTTCCTGTTCCTCCATCCAGCAGTAGGAATCTTCCTTCCCGACGCTGCAGGCGGTGATGTTCTCTCGGCCCGGGACAGCCAGCATGGCGCATCCGCAGTACTGTGTTATGTAATCGTCCATCGATTCCAGCTCACAATTGGCCGCGGTGTAGTGCTGGAAGTACTTGAGCTTCCGTTCCCCGTGATAGTAGCACTGGCGTTTGAGAGGCGGATAATCTTCCAACTCTTCCGAAGTGGTTGTCATGTGAGGTGTGATGTGCAGTTCTCCGTCTTGGTTGGCCGGGATCTCGTAGTAGGCGTTGGCGCTTTGCGGGTATTCGTTCGGCAGGTGCAGGATGATTTGAAACGCTGCCGTGGTGTTCGGTCGATGGCGATTGATTTCCGGAATGGACCGTTGCTGGATGGTGACGGAAACACCGTGTAACGTTCCTATTCTGAAGGCACGAACCGGGTAGGATGGAATGTGATTACTGTTGTTGTAGCCGACTGCCAGGTTCCAGGTTGAGACTTCGGTTATTTCACGAAGGTATTGGTAGTTTGAGGCATTGACCAACACTTCCGGGTGGAACATCTGCACCAGAGAAAGGATGTTGAATGTGGCACAGGACGTTTCACCGACCAGAGTCTTTGTCACTTCACATTCCTTGTAGGGGTAAGCGTAAAAGGCACATTCCACTCGGAACTCGCTAGCCGTGTAGTTGTGAACCTCCGGGCAAATGGTTATGGCAGGGAAGGGAATTTCCCAAATCGGTGTCATCCTTTCGTTGATGGCAATGATGACCGGAGTCTGTTGCCACTTGCGATAGATCTCCCGCGACAGGATAGTGCATGCCGATATGGACCCGATGAAAATGACGATCCAGAGCACTTTTCCCACTGGCGATTGCTTGCTCGAAGCCAGATACTGCATCCCGTGAATGGACGAACTGGAAAAGTACTCCTCAGTTAGCAACCGGAAGCGAGTGAAGAATCTCCGGAAAATTCTGAGAATCACCATTCTATTCGAAGACGCCAACAACACGCGAATGAATCGGAAGTTGAATTGAGACTGATCGTTCGATCGAGCCTGATCCAGATTCTAATAGAATTAAACAAACAGAGCGCACTCTCTGGACATTGACTTTGACCCTTGACAGTAATGGCACGTACGTGTGCCACTGGGGAATCGACCGGTCAACGTCGGCTGCTGCGTTGGCCGGTCGATGCGGGGAATGCACAACATTAACGCAAGGAATGCTGCACCGGTCGTCGCCTTTGCTCTCCAAGTGCGTGACATGCGATTAACGACACGACGCGTTCAGCAGACTGCGCGAGACAGTTGCGCCTAAACAGTAAATCAATCACTTAACTCCGCTGCCCAATGCTAGCAGGTTGTTTCGGTGCGAACAATTGTAACTGCACTAATAACTCTACGTCACTCGGAGGGGCAATAAGAATAATAATAAGAAGAAAATGTTGTATCAATAATGTTTGCTTGGCGGGTAATTGGACACATTGCCTTTTAAGTGGAGGCTTCGATGTCGTTATTGGGATGGCGATTCATTCAGCGGTTTTCTCGGATCTTAACATTTTTATGTTCTGATTGCAAATTAATTGGTTTGAAAAAAAAAGAATTCTTTAAACAGCGAAATCATGGTCAGCGTTGGCTTCATAGAAAAATCATCGAGTGCGCATGGTTGTATCCCATTACACACTTAGAAAATAACACCGAACTCGGTTCAATTTTCTACAGAACAACACCGGATACCAACAAGAAAGCGACTAAATCGTTTTCAGGTGTATTTTTAGCGTCAAATCCGAGGTTCTATATAATATATTTGACAGATAAAAATGAAAGATGAACTGAATAGTAAGGTGAAACAGGCCCTTGTTTGAGCTGTACAAAGCTTCGGTAGTTTGTTTGGCATAGAATATCCTAAGATTATCTCATAATGTATATTGGTTACAGGGCGTTCATTATATGTGTTTGAATACATATCATAACATTGTATAGCGAATATAGCTACTGTCATATCTGTAGATCTTAAGTTCTGAACTTCAGGACAGTTCGAACGGCCTATCACATCTCAAAAACATATATTCTTCCCTTTTCAATCATTGATGTGTTATTGAGAACTAAATTTATCAGAATGCACCAAATTGCATGTATACACTTAGAAATAAATAAGGCCTGTGAGGGTTGGTTCAAAGAATATTGCATTGTTCAATCTAAATGACTTACATTTAGTTGCGTAGCCCTAGTTTATCATTTCGGACAACCCAATGAGACTACATCTTGTAGTTTTTTTTTTAAATGGCTACTCAGCCATTTTTTAATTTATGGCAGGTTATCAATAAAGGGTGATACGGTCAAAATTTGGTCAAGGGAAAACGCGTGTAAATCGGTGAAATCGTTTATTTAAAAAATCAAATTAAATTTCTTTTTCAAGTTCAATTAGTATAAAAATTCAGGAAAAATATTCAGTTAGGCTTCCGCTTTTCCAAATCCGAATTGCCGGGCCTTACGCTTGACCCTGCCATCAGATTTTGTACAGCCACCTTGTCCACCTTCTTCGCCGCAGAAAGCCAGTTTGCCTTGAACTGCTGCTCGTCCTTAGCAGTTTTTTTGGTCTTCTTTAGGTTCCGCTGACAATAGCCCAGTATTTCTCAATTGGGCGGAGCTTCAGCGTGTTGGGAGGGTTCTTGTCCTTGGGAACCACCTGCACGTTGTTGGCGGCGTACCACTCCATGGCCTTTTACCGTAATGGCAAGATGCCAAATCCGGCCAAAACAGTACGGAACAACCGTGTTTCTTCAGGAAAGGCAGCAGACGTTTATTCAAACACTCTTTCACGTAAATTTCTTGGTTGACAGTCCCGGAAGCTATGAAAATGCTGCTTTTCAAGCCACAGGTACAGATGGCTTGCCAAACCAGATATTTCTTTGCGAACTTTGACAGTTTCGTGTGCTTGAAAATATCTGCTACCTTTCCCTTCCTTTTGCCGTATAAAACTCCTGTCCCGGAAGCTGCTTGTAGTCGGCTTTGACGTAGGTTTCGTCGTCCATTACCACGCAGTCAAACTTCGTCAGCATCGTCGTGTACAGCCTCCGGGATCGCGCTTTGGCCGTCGTATTTTGTTTATCATCGCGATTTGGAGTCACTACCTTCTTGTAAGTCGATAGTCCGGCTCGTTTTTTGGCTCGATGCACGGTTGTAGACGATACACCCAGCTTATTTGCGGCATCTCGGAGAGATAGGTTAGGGTTTCGCTTGAAACTACCGGCAACTCTCTTTGTCGTCTCAGCGGCTTCCGGTTTTCGATTTCCCCGATCCAGACTTCCTGGCTGTCGACAAACGTTCCCCAAACACTTTAATTACATTTGTAACGGTTGATTTGGCAACTTTTAGCGATTTTGCCAACTTTGCGTGCGAGTAGCTCGGATTTCGCGATGCGCGAGCAAAATTTTGATACGCTGCTCTTCTTGCTTGGACGGCATTTTGACAACTGAAGAGTGAATTCCAAAATCAAAATAGGAGCAACATTCTACACACACACACCTTCAAAATGAGGGTGTTCAGGTTTTTTAAATGCAAAATTGAAAGAAATACGTCAAGTTGATATTGACCAAATTTTGACCGTATCGCCCTTTATTCAACGCTGTTTAAAAGGAAGAAAAATGAGCACTGAAAGGTGTAAAAGAATACCTTAGTTTTCTCTGGTATGTATTGCGTAAATTTATCATTAAAGCGTATTTTACTTTTTTTATATTATTTTTATTGCATACAGTGCGCCAAATATAAATTATGATGTTTTAAAAAATTGGAAATATCTTCCCAACATTATGTGAACCCAGTAGTGAACAGCCATATCTGCTAGAACCAAAGATGTGACGAGAAAGTATCGGACCTATCGATACTTTCTCTTCACATCTTTGGTTCTAGCAAAAATTACTGTTCACTACTGGGATCCCATGATGTTGGGAAGATATTTCCAACATTTTATTTCCATATATTGTTCTTACTACTATCTAATTTTTTTTTAACGAATTTTACTTAGATCAAACGTATATGACCATCACCATGAGGCTCTAGGAGTCGACAGTAATTATGTTAGAACGAAAGATATGAAGAGAAAGTGTTGATAGCTTCGTTAGTGTTCGGCAGGCAGTGAAACTTTGAATAGAAGTAGTTGAAATTGAGCGAAGGGCATGTGAAAGGTAGTACTCGAACCAAGCACACATTCTTATGCCATACTACGAACATGCAGGGTATTCAAGTGGAGGATATCCCCTTGGCCTGCAAAAGAATGCGCGCCTGATCGTGCTTATGTCCTGCAACGAGTACATGAGTACATGAGAACAACAAAAGTGATGCTTGGTTTTAGTACTACCTTTCACATGTCGCTCGCTCAATTTCAAGTACTTCGATTCGATTTTTCACAGCCTGCCGTACACTAATGTGTCGTGCCGTAACCTAATGAAATCAACATTCTCTCTTCATATATTTCGTTCTAGTAAAATTACTGTCCACTCCTAGAGCCTCGTGGTGATGATGAAATACTTACTTCTGCACTTTCATAATCCTTATTCCGCGTATGGACCATACACAATTAACGATTACAGTATGTAAAACTCATAAAGCTTAGTTGTCAGTAAGATAAATTGACAAGTTCTCCAAAAAAATCAATTGGCAAATTCTACCCGAAAATTTGTTGCATTACAATGGATTTTTTATCAATTAATCTTATAAACTTTTCTACGTCTTTGCCGCATATTAAAATTTCAAGCCTTCTTTTTGAATTTTTTTCTTCAAGTAGTGCACCTTGAAAATGCATTTAAAATCATTGGGGATCCAGTTATCATTTGGAATAAACGAAATGCTAATAAACTATTTTTGTATAAAATTTACATGTCAGGTATCTTCGGCATTTTGATAGTTTACAACTTACACTATATGAATGTATATAAGATTTGGTTTAAGGACATAATATCAAGATGTTAGGGATCTGGAAATGTAAGTTTGAGATTCTTCATACTAATTCCCATACAAACTTTGAATAGCGTGTGCAAAGCCAAATTAAAACCAAATGTGTTAAAATTTTTTGGGGACTATCAGGACCCAAATCGGCGTGGATTAAGCTTAGGGGAGCAAATATTTCAATTTTTGCATCAGCCTACTGGAGGTGGCTGGGTTCGATTTCCGGTCTGGTCTAGGAATATTTCGTTAAGGAAAATTACTCGATACCCTGAGCATGAAGTATGATTGGACTTGCCACACAATCATACTAATGCAAAAATGGTACCTGGCATCGAAAGCTCTCAATTAATAATTGTGGAAGTGCATCTAGAACACTAGGTTGAGAGTAAGCAATAAGCTAATTGTGAAAGCAATAAGCTTGAAATGCTAAAGAAGAAGATCTCTGTTAGGATCTACACACAAAATTGATCCAGGAAAATGCGTTTCCATCATCATTTGTAAAAACTCCATCCTCATTTTTCAGTTTCCCAAGTTCAATCGTATGATCCTTTGCAAGAGCCCTCTGAAGTCTTGCGACTTCCGAACGATTGCTTATGTTTTCACACGTTAAAACCCAGGATCTTCGTTTAGATTTTCTTATTTCTTTATTGTACTCAGTAATTGCACTCCTGTAGTGGGTCCAACCTGAGGTTCTATTCGCTTTATTAAAGAACCTACGAGATGTTTCACGCAGACGTTCCAACTTAGAGTTCCACCACGGAACATCCCTGTTAGAGGACGATTCCTTGATAGGACAACTAATATGGAAAGAATTTAAAATCGTATCATTTACCTTTTGGGAAAATGATTTCAATTTGTGAACTGAATCAATCTTTCTTCCTTCTGTATATAACTTCGAATTTAAATATTGATCATATTGATCCCAGTTTGTTTTCTTCGGATTTCGAAATAATGTAGTTGACCGATTTGCAAAATGTCAAATCCAAGACTTCTTGTCTAATAGCATTTAAGAATGGAGTTACGTTTCCCTTATTGCATATGTCTATATTGTATGATGACAGATATTCCAATAAGCACTCCCCTCGACTGTTGATATCCGTACTGCCCCACACGGTATGATGTGCGTTGGCATCACAGCCAATTATGAATGACTTATTATTTGCTCTGCAGTACTTGATAAATGAGTCGATCTCGGAGCATCACCTGGAAAATAGGCTGAAGCCACTATGACCTCAGTTTTTCCTCTGGTGATAGGCACCTCAACCATGACCGCAACAATGTTCCGTTTGAAGAATTCTGTAATGGGATAGCAATTCAGTGTTTTATCAACCAAAACAGCAGTTCTAGGCGAACTCTGCTTTTCATCATAGAACAACTTACAGTCCTGTGTTTGAATACCTAGTATTTTTCCTTTATTGAACCATGGCTCTTGAATTAGGTCCACGCCCAGCCCCTCTTTTCTGAACCTCCGACTCATGACAGCAGATGCTGCTTTTGCATGATGGAGGTTCACCTGCAGGAACTTAGTTGGTTTCATTACTAAGGGTGGCACGCTCTTTTTTGCTTGTGCGGGGAGCGATAGACCCATCGATGTTTTCAATGGCTAGAGCAATAAGCTCGGCATTTACGGTTAGAGTAAGAGACCCAGTTACACCTTTTATCCAGTTTGCTGTAATTTGATCCTTGCATTCAAGAGACAAATCCCCTTGCTTGTAGCTACATTTTGTAAACTTAGGTTTTACGCCATGTCTTTGCTCCTCTTTTTTTGCAGAGCATCGTACTGTACTGTCAAAATTTTGAGTTTTGGATAATTTTTAATGATTATTCCACTCTTTACCATTTTCGCCGATTGGCCGTGACTCAGGTAAAAGCAAACTCATCTTAACTTTTTTATATATATATTTATTTGGGGGCTATTCATAAACCACGTAGACTTTTTTTGGGGGAGGGGGAGGGTTTTGGCAAAAGTCTACGCTCCATACTAAAATTAAAAAAATGTATGGAGCAAAGTCTACGAAGGGGGGGGGGGTGGGTAGAGATGTTAAAAAATTATTCTACGTGGTTTATGAACAGGTCTTCTGCGGTTATCAGTTTCGATTTCGCTTCGGTTGCAATGCAACTAGCATCACTGGTATGATATTGTTTTCACCCAATACAAATTTATGCGCTAGCTTTGAGACAAGTCTGAAAGCTTTCCAAGCTAGTTTAGAAGTTCCTCATACAAGTTTGCAAGCAAAACTTGCATCCAAGTTTGCAATGAGGCTTTATTCAAGCCAAGTTGAATAATGCAAGCTTTTAATGCAACAGCCTTCTATCACTTGCCACGTTTTATTTTCTTCTCTTTTTCTTCTTTTTTATACAGTGAAAATTTATTTTCGTAGATAAACTTTCACTCGTTTCGTAAACATGGATTTTGTACATATAATAAATGTCTAGTAAATTGTATGAAACATTCATATGGCTTGTCATCTAACAAAAAGTTATCATTACACAATTTTTGTACAATGCACAAAATGGATTACATGAACACCAGCCAATCGCTGCTTCTCTTCGAGCGTACTCATAAGTATTGGTGTCCCTGCTGGGATGGCGGGAATCATTAATTTATCCCAAATTAGAAATGAAAGCGCTGTCGAGAGTGATAACCTCATGCACATCAATCAAGTAATTTCTCAAGACTCAACATAGTTCAGTGAGATGAACCACTGACTCAATAATAGCTCTTCCTAAAAATATAGGATCGAAACCCCATGTCAAATACATCAAAGAACCCTTCTGGTGCGCTTTTTTTTTAATTACATTTTGAGCCGATAAAGTAGATCTGTCAGACGACCAGAGAGACGTTTCTTTTTAATTGGTAACAAATTACTCGTAGCTCTTTGTATTGTTTTCGAAGAATGAACGAATGTTCCTTCTGTGTTAACTAATGCTTAGTGCTTTTGACAGTTGCACGTGTGGCATTAAATACGAAGGTAGCTTCTTAAAACGTACAAATCTGTTTCGTTGCAGAAAACAATGAATAGATTTGTTAGTTCTACCATTGATTTCGTAAAATAAATGAAAATTAATTTTCAGTGTATGGCACACAGTTGATAAAGGATAATTACCTTTTTACACTGGTTCTCACCTGATACACTCATCTTTTGTCACTGCTATCGATTCAACTATCACTTTTTCACTCATTTTCGATTTATTGATTCGTTACGAAACTTGAAAAAGCAACAATATATATGAGCCCGACGTCAAAGGTTGTGTAAACACATCCAGTGATGCCAATTTCCGCAGGTGCCAGCATGACCAGTTACTAGTAATTAGTAGATAATTGAGCACAGTTATCTGCTAACAACTGTCGCAAATATGCCGCTAATATTGCTGGCTCATGAATTGTCGCACAATATTAATAAATATGTGGATGGGTCATACGACAAATCCAAAGAAGATCAACCAAACATGGACCTTACAAAATCGATCCTTTTTCGGACGACCAATTTGGTTTACCCAGCTAAGGAGTTTGTTTGTATTGGAAGATATCTAGCATACCGTTCCAATTTCTAGTCAATGGAAATCAGCGGTGGCTCAAAAAAAAATTTTGCTTTTCCTTCACCGCATACCTTAAGTCTTCTGTACAATTTCGAATACGGCTCGGAAATTTTTAAGGTCTCTATATTTAACAAAATCACAAATATAAAGCAAGCTTATGCCAAGAGCAGAATGTCAAATATTTTTTTTTACAAATGGCGACCTTCACGTAATATTGAAACAAATGATTGTAACATTTATTAAACATTGCTACGTAGTTCTACTTCACCTTTGCGTACAACATCATTGGGCTGTAGCTTGTAGTTTTTCCAATATGCTACTATGCCTATGATGGAAGGGCTATGTTGCTCATGAATATATGAATTACTTTATCGCGCTGGTTAAAGCTCTTGTGATCACAGATTACGAACATTTAGATTTCCCATAACAATTTCCATAGAAATTTTGATTTGCCCGTACAGTACGATTTCATAAGGACGTGAATGAATTTCGTGTTATGCTGCAAATAAGTACAGATGCATTCAAATAAACTAATCAATTACATTGAAATGTTTTAATTTGTCATGGTGTCCTGATTCTGTTCATGAGGATTATAAATTTGATTTTCAAAAACTACGCTCAGTAGTTATAAATATGTGATAAATATGTTAGTATGTGTGTGGCAGTAAAAACAAAGAAAGCTTCTTTAAAAGTACAAATCAGTTTCGTTGCAGAAAACAACGAATAGATTTGTTAGAGTTTTTCGAAGAATTCTTACTAGTTGAAAGTTTATAATTCCGCTTTTGTTATAATCGTAGAAAACAGAATTCAAGCTGAAAAATGCATTAGGTCCTAAGTAACATTGAGAGACTCTTTGTCGACTTTCTCTTTCGTTATTAATTTGTCTATTAAGGGGTAATATACAGTTAGAAAGAGAAAAAAACTCATTTTTGAAAAAGAAATTTCAAGGAGAAGTTTCAACTCAAATCAATCAAAACTTTTTTACAGTTATAAGTGTATCCATGTAGTATACACTCAGTAGCAAAAAAAAAGCCGAGCAAAATTTTGCTTCTAAGAACCCCGTTGTTCAACCTCCTGTAAATTTGTCAATTATCCATATTTTTGGCTGAAAATTTCACAACATCATACAAAATGTATAGAACTTATGTGACCAAAATTTCATGTTGATAAAATTTATGAATTTGGAGTTATCATAAAATATGTGAAAAAAGTCATTTTTGGACATAGCAATTACAAAACTCCGTATTTCAGTGAAAAATTTAGGTATCATATTACAAATTCCTCCATAGCTTATAAAAGTACAGAAAATAATGTGGACAAAATTTGAACTGTTTTCATCCAGTGGTTTCGACTACAGCAGGCGTCAAAGTTGACGTATCAACGCGGCATTTCCCTTTTCACCTGATGCTGAACTTGCTGAAATATCGGTGCAAAAAAAGCCGAGGTGAATTCATCTTATTAATACACATGATTTGTTACGCGTGAAATATTCCAAATAATGATGTAATCCACGAAGAACTTTGCAAATATGGCATTCAGTATGAATTGGTTTGTAAAACTATGTTTACAGTGTTATACAGTATTATTAATAAAATTCACCTCGGCTTTTTTTTTTGCACCGATATTTCAGCAAGTTCAGCATCGGTGAAAACGGGATATGCTCATGTTGGTAAGTCAACTTTGGCGCCAGCTAAGTCCAAACCACTTTATGGAAAACCGTTCAAATTTTGTCCACATTATTTTCTGTACTTTTATAAGCTATGGAAAATTTGTAATATGCTACCTAAATGTTTCACAAGAAATACGGGTTTTTGAAAATTGGTATGTCCAAAATGACTTTTTCACATATGTTATGATAACTTCAAGTTTATAAATTCTATCAACATGAAATTTTGATACATAAAATCTATACATTTTGTATAATGTTGTGAAAAATTCAGCCAAAAATAAGAATAATTGACAAATTTACAGGAGGTTGAACATGGAGTTTTTTGCCAACAAAATTTTCCTCGGCTTTTTTTTTTGCTACTGAGTGTACAAAAATATGTTTTTCAATTTTTTTTCAACAAAATGGCGGCCGTTAGAGAACGTTGAAAAAGTCGTTGCACTTTGCTTGTGCTGGCTCTCCTGGTCGCAGTTTCGATCTGAAACCTGCTAACTCAAAAAAAATACATTAATTTCATTTACGGTATTTACGGTGCACAAAATATTTGCACTTTTGGCGTCACTTTTTTTTAAAAAATCCACATTTTTTCCGCCATTTTATCACATTTTTCCGTATTCAATATAACAACAATTTTTAATTTATATAGAAGGTTATACTATAACAAAGAAATCCTATAAGTTTCATCTTAATCGAATAATTAGTTTTCGAGTTATCACCGGCATAAACTCAGAAAATACTGTTTTGAGAAAAACGCGTTGAAAGTTTTAATTATCGGTCTGCGCGCGAAGAAGAAGTCTTCGTAAAACGATGAAACGAAACACTTGGAGTTTGAATTTCGAAAACAGGGTCTAAGGAGCGTATTTTACGGGAAATTTACTAACTTTTTATGCAAAACAAAAATTTTGAAATTTTTGGTTGTTCTAACTGTATATCCCCCCTTAAACGATTTGCTGATGTTTTTGACGTATTGAATCTTTAAGTACAGTTTATATTACCGTACTGTGTGTTGAAAATACCTGAACATGTAGAATTAGGAACGTAAAGAGAAAGTTGACGAAGAGAGTCTCTCGATGTTACTAAGGACCTAATGCATTGTTCAGCTTGAGTTGAGCAAAACTGACAGCTGATCGTACAGCGAATGAATCGGACGGTTGCTGTGTGGACGATTTCTCATTGCCTATTTTTACCCGTTAAATCGTTAACGATTGAATCACACTCATTTCTTCAAATCATACCTTAAACATCATTTAACATTTCCAACAATGATCTAACATGATGTTAAGCAATCTAATGCAACATAACAACATAAAGCGTCATTTTAAACCGTATCTTTGCTCTGATCCTTCCAGCTGATTGCATTGACTGAGTCAAAATAATCTCATTCGGTGAATTCAAATCGCTTGCGTTCAGTGGCAACGCATTCATTCAATATAACGTCTAGCTGAAAAATTGTTTTGCATGATTCTGTTTTGCTCGTTTATTCTTTCTACAATTTTCGAGGATTCGTGTGAAATCGTTTGATAGGAAACATCACACTGGAGGGATTCCATCCAGAATGTGCCGGAAATCCCAAAAATCATACCCGATCATCATTGATTTGGATGAAACTTGGCACATGAGTTCGGTACGTTGGAAAAAAAAATTCCACTGGTGTTAAGATAATTTGGGTTCAAGAGTAACTTTTGAGATGGGCGTATGTGTTTTTTCCAACATTTTACTTGAAAAATCGTAGTTCAAAAACCATTACATTTAGAGAAAAACTTTATATGAGGGAATTGTAGGGAACTAAAAAACATTTCTTAAAAAAAAATTCACACAGAAAAAAAATTTTTTTTTTTCATCAAGAAAAATCAAAAATAATTACTAAAAATAAAATATCTAAAAAAACATATTTTTAATATTTTTTTATTTGTTGTATGGAAATTTGAGGAAAAAGACACGTTTTAAAAAAACTCTAGGATGGACGCTCTTATAATAAAAAAGTTTTTCAGATAGCGAACTTTGGTGTATATTTCAAATTTTGGTTATTCATTCTTATAAATAAATTTTGATGTTACAATATGGTTCTGGAGATCATTACAAACAATAATGATGATAATCATAAACTACGTAAACGCAACCGTTTTCAAGATATTTCTGATTTTC